>VDFB02072274.1:73668873-73712073 GCA_007258455.2 Sequoia sempervirens | reverse complement strand
CCAAATTTTCCTCCTAATATCATTCAAGGAAAACCCTAGAGGTCTTAATCTAAGATATGCAAGGGAGAAAGAGATCTTGCAATAGAGTTGTCCTAGGGTTTGATTAGAAACTAAAGAGGGGTTCACCACCAATCTAGGGCTTGGAAAGACTAACGAAATGCAAGATCTAATACTTAAACCTAATGCAATGCAAGACTTCACTAAACGACCTAGAAATACATGTAAATCAAAATAAAAAGCTGAGAAATCAAAAGTGTGCACCAAGAAATCTGTAGAGGCCTGGAATGAGCTTTAAAACATTGAAAATACTAGAATTAGGGCACACTAAGAGTCATACGCTAGTCTAGGCGTATCAGTCCTAGACTAGGGTTTTTGGTTTGGAACATGTTTCTAATAGTGTAGATTCAGGAACTATAAAAATCTAGAAATTTGCATGTCGTGGGACTCATATGCCACTTATGGCATATCAGTCCCGTTCCTCTTTTTTAGGAATTTAAAGTCCAAGTTTTTCCTCCAACTCTGCTCTTCCTTCCCAAACTGATTTATGGATCTGAACCTATAAAAAGACCCACAAAATAGAATATAGAGTTGATTTTGTTATGGGGGGTTTGCCTCGGTCAAACCCCTAGTTTGATAATTAAACCTTGATAGAAACAATGAATCTTAAATACAAATGTGAACATAAACCTAACCTTAAGTGTGTCTAAGATTAGGAAATCTAAAATACAATGCAACCCTATTCTATTGTGCTAGAATGAGATGCAAGAATGAAGCATAGACATGAACGACCCACTTTGAGAGATCTCCAATCACCCAAATGAGCCCTAATAATGTATGTACCTGAACCTTAGGCTGAATTTAGAATGGAAATGGAGGATGGAATCACTTAGGAAACAAGTCACTAGGCTTAGCTTGATGGCTAGTTGCATCTCCCCAACCTAGAATCCATCATGATTCACCATAGGCAACCATAATCAACCCTTGACAATGCTAGATTTTGAATGAAAGTGAGCTTGAAGACTTGCAAAAGCACAATAATGCTACTCCAAGGCTTCAAATTTTCTGATTACTTGTTCTTGAATGCTCTTGTGAAGAATGCTTGAATGCCCTTGAATGCTTGGATCTTGAAATTGCTCTTCTATATTATTGCTTAGATGAAAAATGACTTTTTAAGCTTGTTTATATAGGCATTACACCTAATTTACCGTTATTTAGATCTCAAAAGTTGATATCAACTAAAAATTTGAATTCAAAACTTAAATTTCCCGCTCAAACCCTAAAAAGGGCCCAAATGGGACTCATACACCACTTCTGGCATATGGGTCCAACCTAGGTGGACTCATATGCCAGAAGTGGTGTATGAGTCCCACCCTAGTTTTTTGGGGTGGGTTGCTAGAATTTTTAATGATTTTGTGGATTTTTTTAGGATTTTAGTTGAAATAAGCCTTGAGATAAAAAATAAGGGATCTTAGGGGCCTATTAATGATTAATTAAAGGGTATTTAATGCAAGGGTACTAAAATAGGTCTGGATTAAATGAGAAATTACATTGTCTCCAAGAAGGGAGTACAATTTCCTTCATTACATCTAGCCCCCACTTTAGTTCCCGTATGACTCTATGTGCATATGTAAGATAAAGGAATCCAAATGATGAACTTCATTTCAGAAAAGGATACTCATAATGCGGGAGAATGAAGCCCCAACTGTAGCTATTTGTAAAGCCACAATGTTAGGAACCACATCCTGCAACACGAATTCATTAGTTGTCCAAAAATCCTCTTATCTAACTTCTAGAAATCAAATTCAAGGGTAGATGTATGCCCCCCCTTGATTTTGTTTACTTTATGGAGGTGGAATCAAGGTAGCAATCTAGCCACATCGAATTGGATAAGTCGTATAATAGGGTATTTCCAAGTACCATACCACATAATGATAGACATTTGATGAGAATGAGAGAAGAATCATGAACCCAATGCAACAAACAACATCAAAAATAGAGTTTGATAGCCCCCGGTATGCTCTTTTGAATGAAAAGCACCTTTAACCCTAATATAGTAAAACCCTAATTTTAATATATAAAAGAGTAAAAAGTGAAGTAATTTGTAGTCATTTTGTCTTTTACCTTCTTGCAATTTGACTTTGTTGAAGAGTAGGTGAAAATGTCAAGCCGACAAGAGTATAGGCCCTCGAGACTCGATACGCTGCGAGAGGAGGTAGCATGAGGTGACCTTCAACACCAGGTGAGTTGATTTTTTGTACCTTAGCTTTGTTTTTATGCATTTAATTTATATGTTACGCATTTATAGGTTGATTTAGGACCCTGGAAGAAAATTTTACAAATCATGCCTTTTTTCATGAAGTGTCCCGTTTTGTCGCGAAGTGTCCCACTTTTTCACAAAGTTTCCCCTTTCTTCGTGAAGTGTCCCAAAAGGAAAGTAAAGTGTTTAGGACTCTTAGGAAAGTGCACTAGAACAACTTTATCACACTTTTTTGATTATTAATGTATAGATTTAAGATATTAGAATGCTTATAGGACATATTTTTTCTATTTTTGTTAGACTCCACCTCGGTTGCGACAACATCTCAGCAGAAGAAAGTTTTGTCTCATGCGAGACCTAGTCTCGATATTATCAGAGGTGGACACATAGATCTTATAGACTATTGGAATCTATTGGGAATACCTCATGCCTCCCATGAGGTACCATGATGCCATGATGATGGAATTAGATGAGAGATGGGATGCTAATACCTATACATTTCACCTACCTACGGGCGAGATGGCGATCACCTTGGAGAACGTTCATCGCATCCTTTGCGTTCCTATCCACGGTGAGACCGTGCACTTTGCAAGGGATTAGTCATATGCATAGATGCAAGCTTATATGAGATATTTATTTGGAGGACCTATTCGAGAAGAGATCGTAGGGCCACACATTGAGCTATCGTGGCTACTCTATGCACAATCTTCACTCTTGAGACAAATTATGATTTTTATAGTAGCACTAGTACTCCTCCTTGATGGCCGGGGAGCACACCTAGAAGGCTCGGCCTAGTTCACATGATTAGATAGATGGAGCACCATAGGAAAGTGTATGCTTGGGGCTACAACATCTTAACACATTTATATTATGATCTTGGGAGGTTTGCATATTGCGAGGTGGACAATATGGTGCATTGTACTCTTTTGCAGGTGTGGTGTCTGGCGCATATCACATGCACTAGACCAACAAGATTCCCTTCTGTATCCGCCATCGAATATCCCTATGCATTTCGTTATCCACTGAGATGGGCATGGCAGTTTGAAGATCTTCTATATTGGAGAGTTAGATTCGACCACCTAGATTAGTAGGAGATCATGTGGAGACCATACCAGTTGATACCACAGTGGCCGGATGAGACTCGGTAGCTAAGGAGGATGCAAAGGGATATATTTCTTTTGGGTAGACATGATTATGTAGTATGACTATTCTACTATGATCATGTCATGCAAAAATTTAGGCAGATATAGGTAGCACCCATAGCACGACCTTTTTACAGGTGATTAGTGCAGAGTGCTTGGAGGCCAAGAGACACTAGATGATTCATTGTTGAAGATGTCATCCCCAATGACCTTGATGATGATGATCATGACATGCCCCCGGTCTCTGACACTGATGACGTTGGTACTAAAGATACATATGAGGATTGGTGGGCAATAGCATGATCAGCTCTAATGTTCCCCATGGATCAACCAATGGGCTATGCAGGACCACTCCTAGATCAAAGGGACGAGGAGGATGATATAGCTGAGGATACAGGGATCAGGGTTGCTAACCTATTTGTAGTTGAGATTAATGAGGACTACGATAAGGAGGCAGACCCAGATTATGAGGGAGAGGAGGAGGTCGAGGAGGAGGATGAGGAGGAGTCGATGAGTGAGGGTAGTGAGAGGACAGATGAGGATCCAATTTCCCACGAGTGGGGAGATCCATCTCCCATTCGTGTCACCGGATCACAATCAACAACCATGACACATGCCAACACCCATGAGCATGGAGAGGCTAGCATATCGTCCATGCCTCTTGCACAGGACGAGGTTGTTTTTACATAGCCAACTGGAGACCTAGGTGATGACATTTTATTTATTGTTAAGATTATGCTTTAATGATTATGCTTTTAATTTACATATATATATATATCATGATGTGTACTGATTATCTTTATGATTTTTATCTTGTAGGGGATGTGAGATATTTACATGATCTCTATCAACAAGTGGCTATAGAGATAATGCCTCCATTAGTCTTTGATGAGGCTACTAGTACAGACTATGTGCCCCCACCTATTGTGGAGCAGGACCCAGAGTTGTTTGAGCCATATACTAGATTGAGGGAATCATATGAGGGTTTTAGGAGGTGTGCTTACCAAGCCGAGGCTACCTATGAGGAGATTCAATCATCTCGAGATCTAGCGGAGGTCAAGAGACTCCATGCAGAGGTGGCCAAACTACAGGCAAATAGAGATCGCATAGAGTGAGAGCATCTAGAGGCCGTTGGATGGGAGATTGTGGCTGTTGGATGTGAATAGGTTCTTTAGTATGCTTTGGATGCTCTTATTAGTTCACGATCATGATTGCATACTACCATCTCTCGACGGACTGCATCTAGACAGATGCAATTACCAAATCCTGAGGGATCTAGTAGCCACAAACCACCCTAATGTTATATATTTGATGATATGTACTTAAAACTTCAATATATATATATGATCATTTTGATGTTTGATTATGCTTGTGTTTTTATGTTAAATGACAATGTGATTTGTCAAATAATCTTTGTAAGACTATTTAATAAATGTCTCCATGATTTAACATGCTTTATGTGATCTAATTAAAACTATTCTAGTTTCTTTTAGATGCGACATTATGGTTGAGTATGTTATGCTTAATTAAATGCACCTATGATCTAATTGTAGAGCATTAAATGCATATAAGGATCTAATCTAATACAACATACAAGATTATCTTGAATAGTATGAAGCCTAAAGTAAATACTTAAAAAATAATTTAAATAATTAATTTAGTATTCAAGACACACAAATAATTGTTTGTCAAGAATGAAGCAATGTGAGAGCATATAGAATGTCATCTACTAACTCTAGCACCACTGCTTTATCATTCTAACTATTCAAGAAGAATAGACATAATATCAATGCAGATGAGTGGTATTTATAGGTTCTTTAAGAGGCATGCCATCGATTTTTGTTAATGTATATGCTCCGAACCCATAATTTCATTAATTATATAAGGTCCTAACCAATTAGGGCTGAATTTTATTTTTCAATCGGACAACATTGACATTAAACTGATTCTCACATAACACCAAATTTCCTTTATTAAATGAATGAGGTATGACATTACCATTGTAACTACACTGCATTCTTCTAGAATAAGCTTGAAGTTGTTCAAGAGCATTAATGCATTGTTCGTCAAGCATTTCAAGCTGATGCAAACATTGTTTCTTATAAGTGTTCTCATCAATAAGTCCTTGAAGAGCGATTCTCAATGAAGGAATCTCTAACTCTAAGGGAATTATCGCCTCAGTTCTGTAGACAAGGTTATAAGGGGTATTCCCAGTTGATGCTCTAACGTTCGTATGATAGGTTCATAACGCATATGTTAGTTGTGTGTGCCAATCTTTATTGTGTTTGCTTACTATTTTCCTTAAGATTTGCTTGAGGGTTTAATTAGTTGATTCGGCCTCACCATTAGATTGTGGGTAGTAGGGTGTTGAAAAGCGATGTTGTATGTGAAACATTTCCAAGAACTTCTTCACATCCTTATTCTTAAATTGCATCCTATTATTCGAAACTAAAGCGGAAGGAAGTCCAAAGTGAGCTATAATGTGTTTCAATATAAAACGACATATTACATTAGCAGTTGTCAAATGAAGGGGAATTGCTTCCACCCATTTTGTGAAATAATTTTTTGCAGTAATTATAAATGTATGTCTGGTGGAGGAAGGGGGTGAAATTTTTCCAATGATATCTAGGCCCCACACCGAGAAAGGCCAAATAGGAACTTGTGCACAAAGCTAAGAAGTAGGAGCGTGAATTAGTTTGCTATGTTCTTGACATTTATGATATTTCTTAACATATGCAAAGCAATATTGTTCCATATTCCTCCAATAGTATCCTATACGAACTAACTTTTGAACTAACAATCTTCCTCCAAAATATCCTCCATAAGCACCTGCATGGGCTTCCTCAAGTGTTATGGGGATTTCAGATTATTTAAGACATCTTAGCAAGAGACCATCAAAGGACCTCCGATACAACACATTGGAAAGGATTATATATTTAGACGCAAGCTTTTGAAGGTGGGCTCTAGTATTCTTAGTTTTCAGCTTAGGAAAGGTACCATTTTTAAAAAATTGAATATCGATGCATACCATTCACTAGAGCTTTCCATGGTGATTTCTAATATTTCATCTATTTTAGAATCAATCGAGGGTTTCATAATTGTATGGACAACAAATGTGAAATATTTTGAAGAATCTTGAGGAGATATCAGAGAAGCCGCACTCACCATTGCATTTGCATGCCGATTATCTTTCCGTGGGATGTTATCAATGGTAAACGAATCAAACTTCTATAAAAAAGTAATTGTGAGATCCTTATATTTCGATAGTTTGTCATGCTTTGCTTGATATGTTCTGTTTATTTATTTAATGACTAATTGCGAATCACCGAATATTTTAATGTCTCGGGCTCCCAGAGTTAAAGTGGCGTGTAATCCAATAATTAATGCTTCATACTCTACAGTATTGTTCATCCATAGGAAATTTAACTGATATGATAAGGGAATAGGCTTCCCTGTAGGATTGATTATTAGAACCCCTATGTCAGAGCTTGTTCTACACCTAGATCAGTCAAAATATAGTTCTCATGCATCTTCATCTTTCTGAATAGTCAACACATTCTCATCAAGAAATGATTCTACATTAGGTAATGCTAGGGGAGAGGGAGCATTAGCTAACTGGTCGATCAAGGCTTGCCCTTTAATTGATTTTTGTGAAACAAATTTAAGGTAAAATTCAGTTAACAACATAACCCATTTAGCTAAACATCCTGATCAATCTGTTTTAGTGAAAAAATGTTTTAAAGGATCAAACTTCGTTATCACATGTATTTCAGCATTTAGTAAGTAATGTCGCAAATTACTAGTAGAAAATATAGGAGCCAAACATTGTGTTTCTATTGTTGTGTATCATGTCTCATAATCAATTAGGGTTTGACTAATGTAATAAATAGGATGCTCTTTACCATTTTCATCTTGTTGAGCCAACAATGCTGCAAGAGCATGGGTTGATGTTGTTGTATATAGGATGAATGGTTTATCTTGCATAGCAGGTTGTAAAACAGGTGCAGTAGTAAGGTGATTATCTTTCAAACTTTCAAAAGCCTCTTTACAATCCTCATTCCAATTAAACTAAACTTCTTTCTTAAGGAGATTGGTAAATGGTAACATTCAATCTGCTAAGGATGCTACAAAATGTTGGATAGCTTGAATTCTTCCTTGTAAAGTGCGTAATTGAGAGATGTTTCTAGGAGGTGGCATGTTAACTATAGCATCAATTTTCTTTGTGTCCACCTCAATGCCTCTGTGAGATACGATAAAACCTAAAAGTTTTCCGCTATCTACACCAAAGAAACATTTTTTGGATTCAATCTCATGTTGTATTTTTGCATTTTCTCAAAGATTTTTCGAAGGATACTCACATTATCTTGTCGAGTTAAAGATTTGGCTAGAATTTCGTCAACATAATCTTCCATAATCTTATGTATGTAATCATGAAATATCAATGTCATAGCTCGTTGATATGTTGTGCCCTCATTCTTTAATCCAAAAGGAATCATTACTCAATAGAATGTTCCCCAAGCTATTGTAAATGTTGTTTTGTATTGATCTTGAGGGTTAATAAAGATTTGATTATATCCAGAAAATCCATTCATGAATGAAAACAAAGCGTGTCCTGCAATTGAATCTACTATAATGTCAATATTAGGAAGGGGAATTTCATCTTTTAAAGATGCTTTATTCAAATCACGAAAGTCCATACACATCCTAATACAATTTTTAAGTTTCACAACTACGACAATGTTTGAGACCTAAGGGGAATAATCTATGGGTCATATAAAAATAGCTTTGAGGAGCTTCTCAATCACAACCTTAACCGACAAGTCTATCTTAGGGTTCATCTTAGGGTTCATCTTTTGGATCTTTTGTCTAATAGGTTTGGCGTTTCAATGAGGACTATGTTGTGTGTTACGATATTAGGGTCAATTCCTAGCATATCTAAATAAGTCCAAGAAAAACTTTCAGGGAAGTCATGAAGTAAAGTTGCATGGTCCTCTTGTTCTTCATCATCAAGGAACTTTCCTATATTAATCACTTTCTCTTCATTGTTAATATCCATCGGTATGTCCATGGTATCTCCTAAAGGAAGTGCATTTTGTTTTGGGAATTCAGGGTTGCATTCTTCATTGTCCTCAACATTCTCATTACGTTCCTTGTCTCTGTCTTTTTGTTTAACACTATTCATAGCACATGTAACCCATTTATTTTTAGGAGTGCATGACTTGTCATAAACTCCTAACATTTCTTTCAAGGATTCATCATCTTCAAAGAACTCCAATGATGCTTCACAAGTTGTGTCAATCAATTCCAGATGCTTCAAGGTGAGAGTTGTTTTAGGATTGCACATAATGGTGTTGATATTTAGCGAGGGTCTTTTCGTTGCTTGCGTGATCTTAGAAGGGAAATACCCTAAACCACTTTTTATTTCTTGTCTATTAGGTTTTATAGGAACACGAATACCTTGTTCTTTCTTTCCACATCATTTTCCACTATAACCAAGTTGTTTCATGAACTCGTAGCCTTTCCCATAAAGTATTTCCATTTCTTTCGAGTTTGGTGGTTGTTGATAATCTATCTCATCAAAGTTTGTTTCTTCTAGAGTAGATGAGGTAGATGCTTGTGAGTTTTTTTTCTTCTGAATTTTGTGTTGACATCACCATTGGTTGCTTTTTTTTCTCAGTTTCTGTTGTTTTGATTTTGTATTCTCCCATAAATGAAGGTGTGAACTCCAAGGAACCCCAATCATCTTCTAATAAATTCAACATTGGTTCCATCTCTTGTTTATCTTTTTCCATAGGTTCTATGTTCGATGTTAGAATTAATGTGTTCAGAGGACTTGACATTCCTTTTTCCATAGGTTCTATGTTTGATGTTGGAATGAATGTTTTCAGAGGACTTGCCATTCCTTTTTCAACTTGTAAGAAAATTTTAGGCTCAGGTTCTATCTCAACCTGATATACCTTATTGTTATAGACATACTTTATGATGCAATGAAGAGTTGAAAGCACCGCATGCATCACATGAATCCAAGGTCTTCCCAAAAGAAGATTATATGAAAGATCATGAGGCATGACATGAATAGGATTTTGTATGGTAGCCTTTCTAACTATAATAGGTAAAGTAATCACACCAAGTGGTTGCTTTCCTACATTGTCAAATCCTTGAATCGATAAGGATTCATGTTCAATTCTTGATTTATCTACTCCAAGTCTATCCAAAAGATGCACACTACACACATTAAGAGCGAAGCCATTGTCAACAAGGGTCCTTTTTATTCTTGTCCTATTAAATCTAGCTATTATCATGAAGGCCTCATTTTTCTTTCTCATTTCCAAGGGAGGTAGCTCATGTTGGTGAAAAGTAATGTCTATGTTAACCACATTCATTCCTTGAATCAAAGCTACCACATCACTTGCATTTGTATTAGAGGGGATCACAACTTGTAAGGATGTTTGAAGCATTGTGTGATAATTAGGTGGGTTTTGAATCAAATCCCATAGGGATATTTTCGTGGGAGTATTCTTAAGTTGTTCAACAAGATCATACTCCTTTCCACTATTTGTAGGTAAACGAGGGGCATTAGGCAAGATAGAGTTAGGCAAAGGTAAGGATTTTGAGATTGTTTGTCTTGGTTGTGGATTGTTTCTAGTGTTATATGTATGAGCAATGGTATTATAACTTGATTGTTGCGAAACATTGTTCTTAGGTGGTTAAAGGGTGAAAATAGGTTTATTTTGAGTTTGAGGTTTGTGTGAAGGCAGGTAGAGGACAAGTTGAGGTTGAATCACATTAACATCTCTTGGTTTCAGTTTGTGATAACAAGCCTTAGTGGATGAAATTTTTGAGATGAAATTCTCAAGGGACTCATCTAACATGTCAAATTCATCACTCCTAAAATGCTTGATGGTTAGGTTAACTTGGAAAAAGAGATTTGACATATTCAAATGACTATGCTTTCTCCAAGTGGTTCATTGGTTTTTAAGTTTTTTTGGTTTTATTTTCTAACAAATTCCAAATGTAATCTAATCTAATTGAACTATGAACTAATGCTAAAAATGAAAGGTACAATAATCTAATTCTGTCCATAATTGTAATGAATGTAAACTATGCTAAATCTAATGAAATGAATGTAACAAAAGTTATACAAATTGAAACTGATAACTAATAGTAGCAAACATAAACACAAAAATAGAGAATTCAATACTGTAAAATGCAGTTTAAAATATGCACTGGGACTAAATCGCCCAAGGGGCGTATGAGTCCCAGTGAGGGTTCTTTCACAATTTTCAAAAAAATTTAAGTGATTTTTATGCTTTTTAGTTTGTATGATCTCGAAACCAAATGAAAATGCAGATTTTAGATGATATTCAATGATGCAAGATGCCAAAAATGCAACCTATATGCACTTTCACTAATGCAAGATTTAGAAACCCTAGATGAAAATTAACTAGTGCAAACCCTAATGCAAAGTTAATTCAAGCAAGATCTAAGACTATGATGCACTCCAAATCAGAAATGATGTGTTATAAATGTAGGTTCACCAAAATGATTGGTGGAAAAATGGATGCCTCTATGGTTTAGGACATAGAACACCAAATTTTCCTCCTAATATCATTCAAGGAAAACCCTAGAGATCTTAATCTAAGATATGCAAGGGAGAAAGAGATCTTTCAATAGGGTTGTCCTAGGATCCGATTAGAAACTAAAAAGGGGTTCACCACCAAGCTAGGTCTTGGAAAGACTAATGGAATGCAGGATCTAATTCTTAAACCTTATGCAACACAAGACTTCACTAAATGACCTAGAGATACATGTAAATTAGAATAGAAAGCTGAGAAATCAAAAGTGTGCACCTAGACATCTATATAGGCATGGAATGAGCTCTGAAACATTGAAAAATATTGGAATTAGGGAACGCTGGGAGTCATACACCAATCTGTGCATATCAGTCCCAGACTAGGGTTTCTAGTCCAGAATAGGTTTCTAACAGTGTAGGTTTAGGAACTGCAAAAATCTGGAAATTTTCCTGTAGTGGGATTCATACGCCACTTTTGGTGTATTAGTCTCGTTTTGATTTTTTGGGAATTCAAAGTCCAGGTTTGTGCTCCAATCTCTACTCTTCCTTCCCAAAATAATTTTTGGATATGAACCTATAAAAAGACCTGCAAAACAAAATATAGAGTTGATTTGCTTATGGGGGGTTTGCCTCGATCAAACCCCTAGTTTGGTAATTAAACCTTGATAGAAACAATGAATCTTGAATGCAAATGTGAACATAAACCCTAAACTTAAGTGTGCCTAAGATTAGGAAATATGAAATGCAATGCATCCCTATGTTATTGCGCTAGAATGAGATGCAAGAATGAAGCATAGACATGAATGACCCACTTTGATAGATTTCCAATCACCCAAATAATCCATAATAATGTATGTACCTTCCTTAGGATGAATGTAGAATGACAATGGAGGATGGGATCACTTAAGAAACAAGTCATTAGGCTTGGCTTGATGGCTAGTTGCATCTCCCCAACCTAGAATCCATCATGATTCACCATAGGCAACAATAATCAACCCTTAAAAATGCTAGATATTGAATGAAAGTGAGCTTGAAGACCTGCAAAAACACAATAATGTTGCTCCAAGGCTTCAACTTTGATGATTACTTATTTTTGAATGCTCTTGTGAAGAATTCTTGAATGCCCTTGAAAGCTTGGATCTTGAAATTGCTCTTCTAGATTATTGCTTAGATGAAAAATGACTTTAAAAAGCTTGTTTATATAGGCATTACACCTAATTTACCATTATTTAGATCTCAAAAGCTGACATCAACCAAAAATTTGAATTCAAAACTTGAATTTCCCACTCAAACCCTAAAAAGGGCCCAAATGGGACTCATACACCACTTTTGGCGTATGGGTCCCACCTAGGGGGACTCATACGCCAGAAGTGGCGTATGACTCCCACCCTAGTTTTTCAGGGTGGGTTGGTATAATTTTTAATGATTTTATGGATTTGGTTAGGATTTTAGTCAAAATAAGCTTTGAGATCCAAAATAAGGGATCTTACGGGCCTATTAATGATGAATTAAAGGGCATTTAATGCAAGGGTACTAAAATAGGTCCAAATTAAATGAGAAATTGCACTGTCTCCAAGAAGGGAGTACAATTTCTGTCATTATAAATACATAATAGATTTCTTGAGTTTATATAATGAATATCCGTTTTCTAAAAATGGATATCCATTTCTAAACATCGAATATCTGTTACTGAAAATCAGATATCCATTTTTTTTATAGCAGAGACCCATCTAAATTTTGAAGATCTGGTGGGTTTGTTTAGCCTTGCATAATGGATATTCGTTATATGCACATAACAAATATCCATTATCTATACATAACGAATATCCGTTATTGATAATTAATATATTAATATATATAAATAATATAATATTATATATAATATTAATATAAATATAAATATTATATATAATATTAATATAAATATAAATATTATATATAATATTAATATAAATATAAATATTATGTACATTAATATATTAAGATGCTCCCCTATTTATTCACTTTCCAAAAGTTGTACAAAATAAATGCACCTCCACTATGGTTATTTGCTTTCCACGCCTAAATATTTTATGTTGGCAGAACAACAAATGAGTACAATACAACAAATACACCTCCACTATGGTTATTTGCTTTCCACGCCTAAATATTTTTTGTTGGCAGAACAACAAATGAGTACAATACAATAAATACAAGAACTATTACGTGCATCCAACAATAAAAAATATTAATATATCTTAAAATCTTAATATTAAGATATATTAATATTTATTAAATATAAATATTATTATAATTATAATATTAATATATTATATAAATAAATAATATTATATATTATATTAAATATATGATATATTAAATATTATATATTAATATATATTATATATACTAATATAATATATATATAAATATTTATATTAATATTAATATTATAACATCTTAAATGTTAATATATAATGATTTTTATATATTAATATTTCTGTTTTTAATAAACAGATATCTGTTTCTTAGGCATTAATAACAGATATCCGTTATGCAGTCGTAAGTAATGGATATCCATTTTTGTATCGGATATCTGATTTTTCTAGTAAAAAATGGATATCCATTTCTATTAGATATACGATATTAATGGATATCCATTTTGCTTTGGTATTGCTTTGGTATTGGCTTGGGAGCGACCAACCTGAAAAGTCAACATCCCCAACGTGTTTACAGGGGTTGCAAGAGTTTTTTCGAAGTTCACCCTTCATGCTGACGACTTTTTTTCATCCAATTTTGATGAAACGAAAAGGGTTTGTTCAACAAATTGACAACATTCTACCAATATAAGATATGCTTTATTTTGAATTTAATAGGTAATTATTATTGATTTTCTACATGCACTATGTGAAAAGTCCTGATTGATAGGTTGATTGAAAAGCATCTTAACTTTTAAACGGCTAAACATTTTTTAAATCCGAAAGAGGCATCACACAATATCCTTCACAAATTATAGTTAAAAAATAAGTTTTTGACCAAGTTAGGGTCATTGGACAAATGGTTTTTAATATTTTTAAAAATTTCTACTAGAAAATTCATAACTAAATATTTACTCGCCAAAAAATTACAAAAAAATATGCGTCACATCCAGGCATGTGTCCTCCACTTATATTGAAAGATTTGGAAAAAAATATTTATTTTTCTCCCCATTAGGTTGGTAGGACAAACACCTGCTTTTTATTTTTTTCCTGAAAATTTAGTACTAGGGGAGAGGGGCCGACACTGGTGCGGGGTTGTATAGTGGGGACAAAAGTAGTCCCCCATGGGCCCCACACTAGAGCACCTTAATATCTAATTTTAAAACAATTTTTATCCGTAAATTCAACAAAAGTAGTTGATTCAGTGTACCATAAAATTGTATTATAGTCGGTTTATATTTATCCAAAACACAAATATTTATTCATAGTCTTATATGTTAGAGAATATTCAAAGCACATCTGACACCACCATCTTACTAGAAAATTTTCTTTCTAATGGCCTGTAGCATTAAAACATGCAACCAAAATAAAAAATTAGTATAACCCACACTCCCCTTAAATATCACCACTTGCATTACATCACCACCAATATTTTCATAGATCTGATGCCATGAGAACAACTAAGAACCAAGATTGTCCCATCACAAAATCTAATCAAACTCACCCCCCATCCCAACAACACAACACTCAAAGGAAAATCAATCATTCAGATGTGTCCCATCGGTCAAATCCTAGCGCATGACTACTGGTTCCTTCTCCTATTTTGCCACCTGCAACCACCAAAACAATGGTGTTAAAGCCACAAAGATCACCTAAAAAGAAAACAAGGATTGAATGCCATAAATACATACAAACTCTGCAATTGAAGGTACCAGATCAAACTTTCAAATTTGAAAAAGTAGGACAAAAATTAAAGACTCCATACCAAACCAACATTGAACATATAAAGAGATTTTCGAATTAAAAAATGCATTACTCAATCTTTTCCAATTTCTATTTAGCATGTTTCACTTTCATATTCAGTTCTACATATTCTTGGAGGCAGATGAAGAAAGTCCAAAAGCAACAACAACATGCTACCAAGCTACAGGTATTCTACTGCTACTAACTCTTTATGCCTACACATGCCAATTTGTTGTATGCTATGTATATGTTTTTTCAAAAAATTGTAAATATCTGGAGTTTCACCCTGATGCTGTTTACATTGGGTTTTTCATTTATATTCTTTATGCCTCAGAATGAAAATATATTGTATGTGATGTCAATGTTTGTCACAATAACTTGTAACTCAATATCTGGGGTTTTAACTCACACTATTTATGAATGTCAAGTCATTTCAGTTCAATTTCTAGGTTTTTTTATATTCTATATGCATGGGAATATAGATCATTTGTATGCATTGTAAATTTTTGTTACTCAGTTACCTGTAACTCAATATCTAGGGTTTCAACTTACACTATTTATGAATGTCAAGTCAATTCAATTCAAATTTTGGGTTTTTTTTTAAATTTTCTATATGCTTGGGAATATAGATTAGTTGTATGCACTATAAATATTTGTCACCCACTACCCTGTAACTCAATATCTGGGGTTTAAACTTATACTATTTATGGCTTTCAATGCATTTTTGTTCCTTACAATGTTATTGTTACACCCTATCTGCTCAAGTGCACAAGACCATGTCATTTCATTTCAAGTCTTAATGCCTATCAATGCCTATCTATTCTTAATGACTAGCATTGCATTTTTTCTAGAGTCTTCGTTTGGTTAGGCACCCATACATGTTCAACTCTACACAATTCATTGTTCATCTCTACACTCAAGAAAGCTCCCTTCGTCTTTCAGGTGAGGTTTTCTACCTCACTAGGCTTGTACCATTGTCTTTCATTTTGAAAATGTTTAACCAATGTTCATTCATGTCTTATACTATTTGTGCACTATATATGTACAAATATATACACATATATATGTACATATACGTATATATACATACATATATATACATACACCTTAAATTTCTCCCAATATCATTCAAGTAAAACCCTAGAGATCTCAATCCAAGGATAGGAATGGGGGAAAGAGATCTGCAATAGGGGTGTCTGAGGGTCTGATTAGAAACTAAAGAGGGGTTAACCACCAAGCTAGGGCTTGGAAAGACTAATGCAATACAAGACTTAACTAAATGACCTAGAAATGCATGTAAATCAGAATAGAAAGCTGAGAAATCATAAGTGTGCACTTGGAAACCTGTAGAGGCTTGAATGAAGTCCTGAAATGCTGAAAACACTAAATTTAATGCTGACTCCAAGACTCATACGCCAGACTAGGTGATTTAATCCTAGATTAGGGTTTCTGGTTAGGAACAAAAATCTAGCAGAGATATGTCTAGAACTCCTGAAATCTATAAAAATAACTGTATTGAGACTCATATGCTAGAAGTGGCATATCAGTCCAGTTAGGATTTTCTAGAAATTCAAAGTCTGAATCTGCTCTTCAATTTTTGCTCTGTCCTTTCCACTTGATTTCCAGGTCTGAAAATTTGATTTGCAACCTATAGATGTCTCCCAATGCAAGGTGACAACTTTGACAACTTTGAACACTTTGACAACTTTTCTCCAAATTTGCTCTTCAATATGTCTTTAACCTAGATTTGCAAATAACACACTAAAGAGAGGGAAAATGTTATTTTTTTAGTGGAAAGGGTGGCCCCGTTTTGGTAATCAAACCTTGTAATGAAATGAAATGAAGGAATGATGAATGAACAACATGCAATGTTACAACTCACCAAGCCCTAGCAATAAAGTGTTGCAAACATGTATGAAGTGGCTCCAATGGATGTAGATCTTGACTCTTGCTTGAATGTGATAGATCTTGACTTGAATGCTAGCTTGAATCATAAAACCCTACATCACAATTGTTAGCTCAAAAAAATAATAATGCATGATGACTTTGACATGATGTGTGATTTTTGAGTAATGCTGCAAAACACTTGATAATCAGCCCTTGAATGCTCTTGTAAACACTTGAATACTCTTGTGAACTCCAATTTTCTATTAGGAATGCTCTCATGAAAGTCTTATATGAAAATGAGTGAAATAACCTTGTATTTATACTTGTTTATGCTAAATTTCCTGAAATTACAACACTACAAGCTGACATCAGATCTAGGAGGATAAAATACTGCCAAGAATTTAAATTAAATTTGATTTTGGGCCACACAATACTCATATTCCAGAAGTGGCGTATGAGTCCCATTAGGCTTAACTAGGGGACGCATTTTCAAAAATGCTTAGAATGATGCAAAATCCAGATCGGGGCCCTAAACCCTAGGCGGGACTCATACGCCCAAGGTGGCGTATGAGTCCTAGATCACTAAATCTAGGCCACATAATATAAAAACACCTAAATTATGATTGGATCTTGGTTTATGTCAAGATTATCCTTGAAAATATGCATTAAATGAGGCTTGTGGATGCAAAATAAGGCCAATTAAAGCATAAAGAAGCCCAATTATTTAATAAAACCCTAGATTAGTGTGAAAGTTTGGTACAACACTTTACAACACCTTAAATAAGGTACAATTAAGTCCATTTAGTTCACAAGGGCCGAGACCTAATGTGAATGTGTTAAACACATACAACACTAAATAAAGGCCATGTTAGGGAGTACTTTTTCCATCATTACATCTAGGACCCACTTTAGTGAGAGGATGAACTTGCTTCAAATTCACACTAAAGTAGACCAACACGCATCAAGAGGGGTCCAAATATACCAAAGCTAGTAAGGTACGATGACCATGATCAAGAGGGTTGCACAAGCCCCTAGGACCAAGGTCCTACAACAAACCAACAGAGGCACAAAATAACACACATGAAAAATGATATAAGGAGAAATAATAAGGTATGAGCATACACTACCAATGACAAAGAGAGGAAAAATAAAACAAAATGGGGTGTATCAAGATTCGACTATTTATCCAACACAATGTGGATCAAATCTAGGATGTTTGTCCAAAAAAAAAAATGCTCACTCCGAGGCAATGGAACCCTAGGCTATTCACTGGGTGAGAATCCAAAGAGGTGAGACACATACACACATGGCCGGTATGCACTCACACACAAATGCGAGTGGCTATGGGAAATTCATGCCTCGATTTGGCTTCCTGTCCAAGCATACCAAAGTTATACCTCCTGATAACTTTGATAAGGTGCCATACAACAATGAACTTCGAGCTTCATGAAGCAAGCAAAGCTTTGTATGCTTGATACTCATGAACAAAAAAGATGGCTCCACAAGCATGCAAAGTGTGTTATGTAAGGTGGCCATATAACCGAAATTTTGTAAATGCAAAATAAGGAATGTTCAAAGGAGTCTCATTTAGTTCATGTAAGGTCTTTAACTTAGGGAACATTGTGCCTAATGTCTCCAAGAGAGGACTAGTACAAGAATAAAAGATTCACAACTTAGGGGATGTAGTGTGTCACATCAAGCCACTAAGAGGAATGCAATATGCTAAGAGAGATCACGCTCTAGAAGGACATTACACCCAATGTAACCACAAAGCAAAAGACACATCGTAAGAAGTAAGAAGAATGCATAATAAAACATGAAAAATGAAAAAGAATGATGCCAATGTATGCCCCCACTGTAAAGAAATTTCTAAACACCATGCTTTGAGCAATTAATTTAAAGTAGCAAATGATAAATTCTAACAATAAAGAAGACATGAGAGCTAACTTGGAAATCCCTATGCCAAGTCATATGTTTCTAAGTAAAGCTATGTCATGCAAAAGGAAAGAGAGGGGTTGCCCCCAAAATGAAACTCCAAACACATGAGGGATCCATGGATTTGGGGTCAGTATGTTTTTGCTACAATGTTTTTAAGAGAGCTCAGAACTGTCATCATTCCCCAAATACTCATGGAACAGGAAGAATGACATAAAGAGAGCGAAAACAAAGAAAAACCTTTCAGGTCAACATGGAAGAGACATGGATATCTTGACGCCTTGCATCATCCGCAAAAGGAAAACACCAGACAAATGAAAGAAAAATCTTTTGGGTCAACATGGAAGAGACATGAATGTATCGACGCCTTGCGTCATCCCCAAAAAGAAAACATAAGACAAATGAAAAGATAAAAGAAAAATATTTTGAGTCAACATGGAAGGGACATGAATATCTCGATGGCTTGCATCATCCCCAAAAGGAAAACACAAGACTGTAAACACTCAAATAGGCCTGACTGACATTATGCATCTAATTTTGATTAATTCACTTCCTGCTCACCAATGTTCATCATGTTTAATTAAATAAATCAATTTATTTAATTAAAACCCTAAAGTCCTCTCATCTAATTTAATAAATCAAATTATTTAAATAAAATGTCATAAACCCCCTAATCCCTTCAAATTAATTAATTTTGAATTAATTAACTCCTAATCCTCATTACCCATTCTCTAGCTTTTGACTCAACCTTGGTTAAACTAAACCCCTAGTCAACTAACCAAGTTGCACATGAAATTCATTTATTTTAAATATCTAATTACCTTATTTATCCTCACAATGGCATATTCCTAGGAATATTCCTCCCAACCACCCCCTCATTCAATTTCTCTCCAAAAGCCTCTTACACACCCATAGATACCTCTTCCAAAGGCATTTACTCCCTCTTACATGACATCTTGTCTCTTACAAGGGCATTAATCTCTCTTACATCCTAACCCATATTTTTTTACACTCTCAACCATATGCATTCAGTCCTCTTACATCCTCTTAACTATGCACATTCCCTAAAATGTGCTCCATCTTCATCCATTAGCCTTGTGACAAGTGTCACATTCCTATTGGCTCTCCTTTTAATCCCACATTCACCAATTTTACTCTTTATTCAACTCTTGAGTCATATAAGTAGAAGCCTCTTCTCCTTGAAATGGGGACACAAAACATACATTCCATGTCCTATTGCACGTCAAAAATCTTCATAGTTTTCCAAACGATATCTTGATTTGTCCATTATCTTATGAAACATTGCTAGACACAGGGGGCAGGTTCTGACACTCTCATTTTTTTAAAAATAACTCTTGATCCATGTATTATATCTCACAATGTGATATCAACATCGTGATATAGGTATTGTTAAATCAAAAAATCCAAAAAATATCCCCATAACTTCAAAAAATCCAAAAAGATTCATAAAACCGAAAAAATCCAAAAACCTCCAAAACATGTCAAAAATCCAAACACAGGTCGAAAACAAAAAAATTCAAAAAATATAGTCACTGTGTCAAACTACGAGGCTTCTATGTGTATAATGTAGGAAAGAATAATCTTTGATCAACCCCTGAGGCCCCTAGGATAGGTCCTTAGTTTAGGTTCTTCGTCAAAATCTTAGAAAACACAAAAAAATTAGAAAATTGGAAAATCAAAACATTTGTAAAACATCTTAAAATCCCAAACAGCCTCAAAACATTTCAAAATACCAAAAAAATTCAAAAAACACAAAATCATTTGTCCCATTCCACAATCACCCGCAATAAACATCCACTCACAATAAACAAATCATTACCCTCAAAATTTGGTAAAACAAGCAGAAACAAGTATAACAAATGCAAAAGTGTAAACTCAAACGTCAAGGTCAAGGTCTAGCTCAATAGGCAAACAATTTGGTCAACTCTTGGTATCAATAGCCCATCACCTCGTTAGTCTCACAAACATTTGATAACATCATGTCCTAGGATACGTCTTTCCTATAATGGACATCAACATCAGGCATCATCATAGTTTAGTCTTGGCTAGAGGTATGAAGAACATTAGCTTGTTTGTTCGTTTGATCTTTTCATATGATTTATCTTATTACACCCATTCCAATGACCTCTTGATGATGTCTATCAAAATGATTTATAGAGAAAGGAATGGGGCATTGAACATTATCTTTTGTTTGTTGTGCTTGTTGGACGTTCTTGTAATATATCTTGGAAAATACTTGCTTTGGTAGGTATGTATGGAAGGGGTTTTGAACAAGCTTGTTGACTATGACATTGTTAGGTTCTTTCTTTTTGTGTTTTGGTCCGAGATGTTTGAAATTTTTGAAATACATCCTAGTGAGGTTTCCATATGTCAGGTGTGAACAAGAATACTCCTATCTATTTGTCGAGTCAAATTCCATGACACTAGAAACCTTGCCATCCTAGTTGTCTATACCTTGATGCATTGTATCTATGTGTTCTATCAAACATAAGGAAAGTTGTGTCATTTGTGTCCCAATCCCTTGATAAGAAAATCATCATCACTTATCATCATATCTAATAAAGTCTCAATGACTCATGGACTTGTTGGACTTCTACATCTTCTTGGAATCAAGGGTTGATCCCTCTCATTCTTCTATCCTCTTTCATACTAACATGGTATCATGGCATTCACCAAAAATCTACCCACATTCATAAAACATCAGCATACCCATCCTGCACACTCATACATATCATCATAATAGGAAACAAAATCCATCGAGCACATGCATTGCATCATCATTTAAGTTGTTTAGGATAATATATATTTGTTATTCTAAGCATCTTAAAACCATCTCATTTGCATCATCATCATAATATAGATATATTAGTCTAACCTCATTTCACCATCTTGAACCTCTTTTTGTGAGCTCGTCCTAAAAGTTAAAATTTTTGCCTGACCTCTCGAGGGGGCAGTGTACCAACGTAATTATTTCCATTGGGGAAACAATGGGGCATCCAAAAAAATTAGAAGTTTTTTGAATTTTGATCTTGGCAACATCAGTCTTTGAACCAATGCAACTGGTACATTGCTTCAAAGAGGGGAAAAATGTAGACACTCAAATAGGCCTGACTAACATTATGCATCTAATTTTGATTAATTCATTTCCTGCTCACTAATGTTCATCATGTTTAATTAAATAAATAAATTTATTTAATTAAGATCCTAAAGTCCTCTTATCTGATTTAATAAATCAAATTATTTAAATCAAATGTTATAAACCCCCTAATCCCTTCAAATTGATTAATTATGAAGTAATTAACTCCTAATCCTTGTTACCCATTCTCTAGCTTTTGACTCAACCTTGGTCAAACTAAACCCATGGTCAACTAACCAAGTTGTGTAGACACCGAAATTTGGTTTAGGCCTGCGACTTCCATATTCTTCGTAACTTGTATTCTTCTATTGATTAAATAATCTTAATTATTTAATTAATTCATCTTAACATTAATTCTTCTATTGATTAAATAATCTTAATTATTTAATTAATTCATCTTCTTTTATTTCTTCTATTAATTAAATAATCTTAATTATTTAATTAATTCACACTTTTCTTTATTCTATCCGATTAATTAAATAAACGCTTTTATTTAATTATGTTACTAATTAACCTTATCCTTCTTGTCAAATTAAATAAATTCTTATTTAATTTTACTTTATCATATTTCAACTATAATTAAATAAATTCTTTATTTAATTATTCATTTAAAATCCCTTAATCATTTAATTAAATAAATATTATTTATTTAATTATTCTTCAATATCGAGTCTTGAATTAAATGAATTATTTAATTCATTAATTCTATTTTAATGCATTCCTCTATATTTTAGATAATTATGTGAGTTATCTAAGTATTCACTTTTACTCAACTCGACATCTATTTTATCGCCGCTTAACTCTTGATTTGATGTCCGAGTGGTCGTCTCGAACTCTTCTCAAATCGCTCACGTCTTCTAACTTATTTGCGTGTACATGCATATTAATTAAATATTCTTATTTAATTAATTAAACCTTGTGTACATTCGAACAGAGAGTCGTTATAATCAATCTCCATCTTTGTCATGCAAAGATATTTCTTCGTTTTGAACCGAAGATTAAATCATTTATTTAATCTTTAATTCTATTTCTAGTTTGTATCACTCATGTCACTCCGATAGTTATCGAATGCATGTCTAATCATCTCAACCGTCTGTTGATCTTTCAATCTTGGCCTGTCGTTCGAATAATCAATTTTCTATAAATTGATTTGTCATTCTTCATTCCAATCTCTCTCGCAAATTTTATAACTTTTGAGAGCACTTTGTCTTGAATCTTCGATATTTTGCTAATCACTATCTTAGGCTATACTTGCATGAATTCTTGAAAATCTGAGGGCAATTATTCTACACAAGCAAAATGGAGAAGGGCAATCGAGATGAATCATGGAAATACGTTTGAAAATTGGTGAGATTGTTCTAGTTTTAATTACGTTTTTACTTTCCTATGTTCTTTGTTGCTTAACGAATGAATTTTCATTTTAGATTTTAGTATTGTATGCATGTATGCTTCTAAAGAAGAAAATGATCTTCTTTGTTGTCTATTGTGCAAAGCTTTTATTTGGGTATTTCGGTGGGCTATACCAAGTATACAAACCCTAGGCCTTTGGCCTATTAGGATGTGCTTGTCTGTTATCACTTTAAACGTTCTTTGAGTCCAAAATCAAAACTGAAAACACTTTGTCATACGATTGTCTTTGATTGTCAGAATTTGATCACAAAAAATGGAGTCACTTTAAATTTCATGTCATTGAAAATTCACAGAGAGTCGCAACTGTTCACCAGAAACTCGCATCTGATTTTTAGAGTCGCATCTGTTAAATTTAGAGTCGCATCTGTCATTGTCAGTCGCATCTGTTAATATTGAGTTGCATCTGTTAGTTTGGCTCGCATTTGTTTTGGAAAAACCGCATGCGTTATATTCCGAGTCGCATCTGTCAGTTAGAGTCGCATCTGGTAGATTTTGAGTCGCATCTGTCAGTTTAGACCACAACTGTTAATCGTGAACCGCATCTGTTAAATCCTGAGATGCATATGTCTGATTATCAGAAAACCAAAATTCACAGTCACTGTCCAGTCAACATGGTTATACCAATTTCAGTTGTCTTCACACAAGCAGTCCTTGAACAGAAACCTGAAATGATTTGCTCAATTTTGCATCCTTTAGGTTCATTTAGTCGTTACCATAGTTGTCTTTAGTTAGAGTTTAGCTTCATCTTAGGGTACATATCACCTTGCATTAGACTTCTAGAAAGGTCACTTTTACAAACTTTAGGAGTAGTCTACCATCTATACTCTAGAAAAGTCATAGTGTCAACAAAATTTGTCATTGAACCTAGTCCTATCATTTTATACTTTGTCCTACAGAGAGTCATCCTAGCTCATCAGTCTAGTTAGGAAACTCAACTTGTCTTTGATCCTCGTCCTACATTGGTTCCTTGATTTAAACTAAATTGACACCTTGGTTTGACTTTAGGTAGTTGGTCCCTTCGTCTTGGGTTTATAAAATTGATTACTTTAGGGTCTTGCTTAGACTTTGCATCTTTAGAGTCTAGACTAGTGTCATCCTAGGACATTCATTATTTTACTTGCACAAAAAATCCCAAAAACATAGCTTAGGTTGCATACCTTAGATTTAAGTCACTCTTTTCATTGTCATACCTTAGCCCTCATATCACATACCTTAGTCATACTCCATCTTTCATCATAACCTCACCACCATGTCTGCAATTTACCTTGATATGCGTGCTAGTCAAGTTGAATACCAGTTACTCCGTAATGGTCAATTCCAACAAGCCATAGACTTCAAAAGACAATATATCCAATCCAAATGCCAATCAACGTCAACCCATGGTCAACTACCCACATACCCTTCCTACCAACAATCCATAAGTCCTAGTCCTCCATCCATCTACCCTCATTATCAAGAGTCCCTTAGCATAATCCATGCCATGAATCCACAACAAACATCCACTTATCACCCTTATCCTAACCTTGACAAGGGAAACCAACCTTCCACTAATCCCTTCCAAGTTTCCATGTCCTACCCTAGTCCTTCATCCACTAATTCCTTTCAAGCCTCCATGTCCTATCCTAGTTCTTCATCCACTAATCCCTTCCATGCCATTCCATCTCACTCTACATTTAGTCATGACAATACATCTATTCATGGTCTCCAAAGTCACATCCCATCTACTAAACTTGAGGATACATGTCAAATGGAAAGTCTAAAGCATGACTTCGTGGCTTCACCTTCATGTCAAGATCAAAGTAGTCTATCCCATGACCCTATCTTTAAGTCCATCCAAGAAGTCCTAGATAATCATGGCATCCAAAGTACACCTATCCTTGATCAAGATTTCATTCCCAACCACATCATTCAAGACAAACCCATCTTTGATCAAGACACTACTATTGAGCAAGAAGTCCAAAATGATCCACTCCTTGACCTTTATGCCATTCATGATCAAACATTTGAAGAAGACCCTATCCAAGTATCAAATGCATCCATTTCCCAAAATGAGACACTTGCCTCCTTTGCAAACATAGATGATATTCCTCTAGAACGAGAGTCTTCTACTCTAGATATATTTACGAATGATCAAGCTATAGCTGAGTTCATTGGACTCTATGACAATGACCATAAAGATGGTTTCGAAATCGACTTGGAAGCACCAGTAGAATCCTTTGAATCTGGTATGTCACAAAATCACACCAAAGATATCCAACATGTCAATGAAGATAAGAGATCCTATCAACTAGGATCATCCACTTTTATCAAATCAGGCTTTCTTGTAGATGAGGAGATTCCAAGTAACAGCTTCCACAAACACAATGATGGGTTAGCATCTTGCTTCCAAAATGAAAAATACCCCATCGCAAACAGAATCTGTCAGAGCATGCAATATCAAATTAAAGGACTAGGCATACATGAGCAAGGAATTCTAGAACCAGTACAGTTTCAAGAAAATCCTAGACATCAAGGTCTTGGTTATCCTTCAGTCAACAAATCTAATGATGTTAATGGTACCTCCTTGATATTGGGAGAAACTTTATCTAATATAAACATCAAAATGGAGGCCATGAGTAGTTCTTATCATAAGGTTGTTGCCAACACTCCTTCCATCCATACCATAAATTGTCATTCCAACATGAATAAACCTTCCATTTGGAACCAACAAAAACAAAAGTCTTACAAGTTCAAAATTCAAAATTCAAAATCAAATATCAAAGGCCATTGAATCAATAAAAAATCCAAGTGGACAAATAAAGTTAAAATGGATCCCAAAGAAAAATGGATCAAGCAAAGAAAATAGTTCAAAAGTAAAAGTCAATCAAAATGTGGAGCCACAAGAAAAGAGGACTCCCACATATAATAAATGTCCACCTCCTTCAAAATGGTCATCATACAAGGCATATAAAAGTCATGGTTCCAAACATTATCCCAATTTGAAATCCAGTCTCCATCATCCATCACCCCAAGTTTGGCAAATGAAAATTCCTACATCTAAATTTCCAAACACGTCTCCCATCATCCGTCATAATCCTACATATCGTCTAAAGTCTAAAAATCCTATGTCACAAATCCATCGCATCTTGGCAGCAACTCTTTATTGTAAGGACTCCCATGGCACTCTATTGCGATGTGCGTATTTTGATAAGGCCATCTCTAGTGTCAACAAGGATCACAATGACATCAAACAATTGTATACAAGTGCTATGATCCTAACAAGGCAACTACTTCATCAAGGTTATTATTGGCATATCATGGCACCAGTCTCTACATCAGCACCATCAATGGATTCAACACAATCAGTGATCATCTAAAGCATCAAGGCCCTCCATAAAATTTAAAAAAAAGAAAGAAAGAAAGAAAAAAAAGAAATTCACTTTGAAGAAAACCTGGCAAACAAGCATCTTGGTGACACCAAAAAGAAAAAAAAAAGTCAAGAGAAAAATTTCATTCAATAGTGAAAACCATTCTTATGGCACTTTGGATAAGTACCATGATGACAACCTGGCAAACAGGCATCATGTGTAAGAAATTATTTATGTGGACTATCACACTTGGGGGCAAGTTGTCTCATCTCCCATACCCTTCATATGACATTTCTATCTATCCATCTAAGCCCTATCACTCATGCCCATTTTCCCACCTACTTTGATCTTGATAAGGATGGGTACAAACATAAATCATGCTTTGGAAAAACTCTTGACATGTCTATCCTTTGGTCATACACTATCCATGAAATATCATGTCATAGCCTTCATAGCATTTTTCCAAATGAGTTATCCTTATACGCAATACCTATCGCATGCCTTGGTTTTTCCCTTGTCAATGGTCTAAGGATCTTCCATCATCCCATCCAATCTTGAAAAGTCATTCCAAATGCAACAAGCCCAATCCATATAATCTTTCTATGCATTCTAGTGCATCATTCAAAACATTCATTGGATTTGTTTCTAACATGGCTGCAAACCTTGATCCTTTAGTCGCATTATCATCATCCTCATGTTGTTTTGGGATGTGTCCTTCCCATGTCACACAACATCGTCACCATCCTCATCACTTGTTAATTGGTTTTCAGCTTGACTAGGGGCAAGATCATGGTTGTCCTTGAATTTTTGCGCATGCTTGCTCGCTTGTTTATAGGCACCATTATCCTTGTACATAGTCCATTACCATGTATATAGGCACCATTATCCTTGTACATAGTCCCTATCCCTATACATAGTCCACTTTCCTGTACATAGACCACTTCCCTGTACATAGTCCACTACCCTGTACATAGTCCACTACCCTGTACATAGTCCTTATCCCTGTACATACTGACTATCCCTGTACATATCCCTTATCTTTTGTGTCCATCGCTTGTATATATCATTCATAATAAGTGGTAGTCTTTCCCATAACTTGGAACGATTGACATCGAGAGCATTTCATATCCCCCATCTTACCCTATTCATAATCAATTGGTCTTATACTCTACTGGGGGAAAACACTTGGCATGTCATATTGGTTCTTACATTGGTTGTGTTGAAGACGTAAAACCATGGAAAATCCACAAACATCGCAAAATGACCTGAGAAAACACAAAAACATCAGAAAACTTCAAAAAGACAAAAAAATCAAAACATTCCAAAAAATCCAAAAAATAGAGTCAGAGTTAGTCGCACTTTTTAGTCTTTGTCGTTTGTCGAACTATGTTGCCTCTGCGACTGGACATAGGCAAGGCCATCTGCCGATGTGCCCCCGAGGCATTAGGTCAGTCCGTTTAGGTTTGTCTGTATAAATTCTTGATTTGATCCATATGTCTATATGACAAGGTCATTGGTCGTGTCGAACTACGAGGTCTCTGCGTGTATAACGTAGGCAAGGCCATCAATCGATGAGCCCCCGAGGCCGCACTAGGTCAGTCCATTAGGGTTCGTCGCTTTCACTTTCACACACACGTCTTCTATTTGTAGTCAGTCTTGTTGGTTAATTCAAGTCAAACTACGAGGTCTCTACGTGTATAACGTAGGCAAGGCCATCAATCGATGGGCCCCCGAGGCCGCACTAGGTCAGTCCTTTAGGGTTTATCGTCGCGTGCAGTCAATTGTCAACATGTCATATCAAGTCATGCATCCATCTGGTGAACAAGTTAGCAATGTCTCTAAGTCAAATCATACAACTGTCCAAACAAAACAATTCAAAATAGATCAACCAACAGTCTGCTACAGGATGTGTCCTTGGAAACAGACGTTATCAAAACAATCAACCTATGTCTTATACAAGATGAGTCCTTCCTGCATAATCGATAAGGTCAAACATAGCCTTACACAGGTTATCACATCAACGACATCTGACTCAATGTCTTATACGATACATGTCTTTCTGAAACCAGGCTTTGTCATGCCTTATACAGATAGTCATAACATCGAAACTAGACTTACAGTCTTATCTGGTATGTGTATCTCCTGCAATCAGGCTCTATCAATCAACAAATCAAACAAACAGATCAAGTTTTGGCAACTTTTTTTTATTGGCTTATTGACTTTATGGCTTGTTTATCTTATCATTTATCTTGTATTGATGACTGGGATTCATGTTACTAGCTTTCTCAAGGATGTCCCATGAAGGATTTAGAGAAGCAACGACATATCAGAATTCTATTTTCTTTGACTGCTGTCTGTCGACTGTCTTTTTAAATTTGATTTTGAGTCATGTTACTAGTTTCCTCAAGGATGTCCCATGAAGGATTTAGAGGAGCAATGACGTCTCATGACCTGGCTTTTACTTTGTTTGTTGTCTGTGGTTTGTCCTGACAAAAAGACTGGGGCAACTTGTGCCCTTAGTATGAGTTAACGACAATCCTTGTCTGCGACTGTCTGTTGTTAGCAAGTGGATGACCTTGCACACCTTGATCTATGTCATATCCTGGTGTTTTTCTCCATTTGTATTAGTCCCGCCCAATGATGATAAAGTGCAATACCTTTTGTGATACAACGAAACATCGAAGATTGCTAATACTCACATCATGATCTTTTATTATTCATCTTTCTTTTTGCACTAACATTTCTTCTTTTCTACATCTTCACCACCATTATCTATTTTCTTCTATCCTTTTTTCTTTCATCTTTTAGTTTTCTCATCAATTTCGAGAGCACACTCATGTTCTTTGAACCCGCCTATCCTCCCGAGGGGGCATACCTTCACCTATTTTAATCTGGGGCATGACTGGGGCATATTTTTATCAATTTTCTTTGACACAATGCCTAAAACGACATTGTATCAAAGAGGGGCAAATGTAGACACCGAAATTTGGTTTAGGCCTGCGACTTCCATATTCTTCATAACTTGTATTCTTCTATTGATTAAATAATCTTAATTATTTAATTAATTCATCTTAACATTAATTCTTCTATTGATTAAATAATCTTAATTATTTAATTAATTCATCTTCTTTTATTTCTTCTATTAATTAAATAATCTTAATTATTTAATTAATTCACACTTTCTTTATTCTATCGACACTAAATAAAGCTTTTATTTAATTATGTTACTAATTAACCTTATCCTTCTTGTCAAATTAAATAAATTCTTATTTAATTTACTCTTTATCATATTTCAACTATAATTAAATAAATTCTTTATTTAATTATTCATTTAAAATCCTTAATCATTTAATTAAATAAATATTATTTATTTAATTATTCTTCGAATATCAGTCTTGAATTAAATGAATTATTTAATTCATTAATTCTATTTTAACGCATTCCTCTATATTTTAGATAATTATGTGAGTTATCTAAGTATTCACTTTTACTCAACTCGACATCTATTTTTATCGCGCTTAACTCTTGATTTGATGTCTCGAGTGGTCGCTCTCGAAAGTAATCTCTTCGTAGATCGTTCAATCGTCCAGTTCTAACTTATTTGCGTGTACATGCATATTAATTAAATATTCTTATTTAATTAATTAAACCTTGTGCATTCGAACAGAGAGTTGTTATAATCAATCTTCATCTTTGTCATGCAAAGATATTTCTTCTGAATGAACTGAAGATTAAATCATTTATTTAATCTTTAATTCTATTTCTAGTTTGTATCATTCATGTCACTACTGACAGTTATCAGAATGCAATCAGTCGATCTCAACCGTCCGTTGATCTTTCAATCTTGGCTTGTCGTTCGAATAATCAATTTTCTATAAATTGATTTGTCATTCTTCATTCCAATCTCTCTCGCAAATTTTATAACTTTTGAGAGCACTTTGTCTTGAATCTTCGATATTTTGCTAATCACTATCTTAGGCTATACTTGCATGAATTCTTGAAAATCTGAGGGCAATTATTCTACACAAGCAAAATGGAGAAGGGCAATAGAGATGAATCATGGAAATACGTTTGAAAATTGGTGAGATTGTTCTAGTTTTAATTACGTTTTTACTTTCCCATGTTCTTTGTTGCTTAACGAATGAATTTGCATTTTAGATTTTAGTATTGTATGCATGTGTGCTTCTAATGATCTTCTTTGTTGTCTATTGTGCAAAGCTTTTATCTGGCGTTACAAGTTGCACATGAAATTCATTTCTTTTAATTATCTAATTACCTTATTTATCGTCACAATGGCATATTCCTAGGAATATTCTTCCCAACCACCCCCTCATTTAATTTCCCTCCAAAATCCTCTTACACACCCATAAATACCTCTTACAAAGGCATTTACTCCCTCTTACATGCCATCTTGTCTCTTACAAAGGCATTAATCTCTCTTACATCCTCACCCACATTCTCTTACACTCTCAACCATATGCATTCAATCCTCTTAAATCCTCTTAACTATGCACATTCCCAAAAATGTGCTCCATCTTCATCCATTAGCCTTGTGACAAGTGTCACATTCCTATTGGCTCTCCTTTTAATCCCACATTCACTAATTTCACTCTTTATTCAACTCTTGAGTCCTATAAGTAGAAGCCTCTTCAACTTGAAATGGGGACACAACACCATGCAAAGTCATTATGCTCATTTCATTCACCAATCATCCAATTTCTATCACTATCTTTGAGGGAAATTGGCATTTATCACATCCATTTTCATCTCACATCTACTTGCATCTTCATTATTTTATCTTGAATTCATCACCACTTTGGAGAAATTTCATCACATTGCATCAACAATCTTGGAGCTTATCAACTTGGGATTGGGAAAGGGCCACTTTCCACATCAAAGTGACACCAATACCCCTATGGGATGAGGTTTGGGTATCTTAGATTAATATTTCATGCTTGATTCCATGTTTACTTCATGTTTTGAGTTTTATTTTCATTTTTTTTGCATGATTGAGAATTTCATAGGGAATGATATTTGTGCTTATTCGAATGACTTATGCTCTTATGTTTGTCTATGTTTAGCTAGGTGCAGATCATCATTCACAAAGACAAATGAAAAAGATAAAGAAAAAAAAGCCTTTGGGTCAACATGGAAGAGACATGAATGTCTCGAAACCTTGCATCATCACCAAAAGGAAAACACAAGACAAATGAAAAGATAAAGAAAAAAAGCTTTTGGGTCAACATGGAAGAGACATGAATGTCTCGACGCCTTGCATCATCCCCAAAAGGAAAACAAAAGACAAATATAAAAGGAAAAGAGAGAAGAATGTAGTTACAAATAGAGGAATGTAACAAAGAGAGAGATACACCAAACAAAACAATACGGGGGATCACATTACGCACATGCAATTACATAAAGAAAAATGAAAAATAAATAATGCAAAATACTAGTTAGGCACATGTGAGTAAACCTGTTAGTAGGTCATCTGCATCCCAATTATGTTCATCATATATAGAAGGAAGATAACTAGCCAAAGGGACAACAATATGTACCAAACTATGACAAAGCTAACCAATTCTTTCCCCCACTGAGTGCAAGACAAGAATGAGCCAAGGTAGGTGATGAGAAGGATCATGTAATAGTGAGCATACAAAGATTCTACAACTATTTACATGATACGAAGCAAAAAATGCACATAGACCTTAAGGTATGATTTCTATGACGTCAAATTGTTGAAGGATCCTTATTAAAGTACGACACTCATCAGTAAGATGCCCAAGAGTTTGATGGTATGCACAATACTTCGTGTTATCTTTAGGAATTTTTCTTCTAGTAGAGGGTGGTAGTTTAAGTTGACACGTGTCTAGAAGGTGCTCCATCTTTCATTCAATTTTTGTTTGAGTATGTAAGAATGGTAATGGTTTGAGCTTGTAAGGTATTTTGTTTTTACTAGATTCACCAAATTCTCAAGTTGAATGTTGAGGAGGAGGATCTGAGACGATCCTATCATCCTTATCATTGTTACAAATCATTGGTTGTTCTTTAGGAAGGAGGACACTCATATCAGGAGGAGGTTCTTGATATCCTAACCCCTTAGTATATTTAGTTGGTATTTTCTCTAAGAGTTAATGAATTTCATGTTCACTTGTTGTATCACATCCTTGTTTACTCAATATTGTGAATCCTTTTCCATATGTCTCTCTAGGTTGATGGGAGTGTTTATCACTTTGTTAACATAGAATGGCTGATTGTTTGCTTGATTAGAAGAACTAGGTTCACCTATTATAGGGAACTTAGGTTCAACTCATGTCTCAATTTCAAGATGTAAGTAACCAAACATCTTAGGTGGTATTATAGGAGGTATTGGTTGTTTCATTGATGGATAAAAGGATGCATTATTTTCAAGGTTGTTAAGGAAATCGTTTAAGAATTTATTCATGCTATCATCATCTTCTCCTATGATGTGAACATCATGAGGAGGACATGCATTAGAAGTTGAGTTCAATTTCATAAGAGTCATTTCTAAAGGCATAGCTTGACACATCTACTAATGATTTTAAAGACATCCAAAGATTACCAAAGCACATATCCATGATGAAATGTAATGCAAATTTTAGATTCTAAACAAGGTAATTACACTATGCAACAATTTGAAATGAGATGTTCTAGATGCAATTTTGAATTTAAGCAATGCACAAGATGAACCAATTAAATTAGATGTAATGGATTGAATGAAATAGAAATACGTAAACTAAAACAAAAAGTTATCAATAGCAAACAAAAGCTCAGAAACAGAGTTTTGAATTCTGGAAAATGCAGTTTAAAATCTACACAGGGACTAAATCGCCCAGAGGGGTGTATGAGTCCCAGTGAGGGTTTTTTCATAATTTTTTAAAAAAATTAAGTGATTTTTATGTTTTTTAGTTTGGAGGATTTGTAGACTAAATGCAAATGCAAATTTTAGATGATTTTCAATGATGTAAGATACAAAAGTGCAACCTATATGCACTTTCACTAATGCAAGAATTAGAAACCCTAGAATGCCAATTAACTAATGAAAACCTTAATGCAAAGTCATTGCAAGCTAAATATAGGATGATAATGCACTCCAAATAATAATGAAGATGTTCTAAATGTACGTTCACCAAAATGATTTGTTGAAAAATGGTTACATCTATGTTTTAGGACATAGAACACCAAATTTCTCCCAATATCATTCAAGGAAAACCCTAGAGATCTCAATCCAAGGATAGGAATGGGGAAAAGAGATCTACAATAGGGTGTCCTAGGGTCTGATTAGAAACTAAAGAGGGGTTCACCACCAAGCTAAGGCTTGGAAAGACTAATGAAATGCAAGATCTAATACTTAAACCTAATGCAATACAAGACTTCACTAAATGACCTAGAAATGCATGTAAATTAGAATAGAAAGCTGAGAAATCATAAGTGTGCACTTAGAAACATGTAGAGGCTTGAATGAAGTCCTGAAATGCTGAAAACACTAAATTTAATGCTGACTCCAGGACTCATACGCCAGACTGCGTGATTTAGTCTTAGATTAGGGTTTCTGGGTAGGAAGATAAATCTGGCAGAGATATGTCTAGAACTCCTGAAATTTAGAAAAATCATTGTACTGAGACTCATATGCTAGAAGTGGTGTATCAGTCTAGTTAGAATTCTCTAGAAATTCAAAGTTTGATTTTTCTCTTCAATGTTTGTTCTATCCTTTCCACTTCATTTTTGGGTCTAAAACTTTGATTTGCAACTTGTAGATGTCTCCCAATGCAAGGTGACAACTTTTATAGCTTTGAACACTTTGAAATTTTTTCTCCAAACTTTCTCTTTAATATGTCTTTAACCTAGATTTGCAAATAACACACTAAAGAGAGGGAAAAATGTTGTTTTGTTAGAGGAAAGGGGTTTGTCTTGGTCAAACCCCATTTTGGTAATCAAACCTTGTAATGAAATGAACTGAAATGAAGGAATGATGAATGAACAACATGCAATATTACAACTCACCAAGCCCTAGCACTAAAGTGTTGCAAACATGTATGAAGTGGCTCTAATGGATGTAGATCTTGACTCTTGCTTGAATGTGATATATCTTGACTTGAACGCTAGCTTGAATCATAAAACCCTACATCACAATTGTTAGCTCAAAAACAAACATGATGCATGATGACTTTGACATGATGCGTGATACTTGAGTAATGCTCCAAAACACTTGATAATCAGCCCTTGAATGCTCTTGAATGCTCTTGTAAACACTTGAATGCTCTTATGAACTCTAATTTACTATTAGGAATGCTCTCATGAAAGTCTTATATGAGAATGAGTGAAATAACCTTGTATTTATACTTGTTTATGCCAAATTTCCTGAAATTACAACACTACAAGTTGACATCAAATCTAGGAGGATAAAATACCACCAAGAATTTGAATTAAATTTGATTTTGGGCCACATGATACTCATACACCAGAATAGAATGATGCAAAATCTAGATCGAGGCCCTAAAACCTAGGTGGGACTCATATGCCAAAGGTGGCGTATGAGTCCCAGCTAAATCTGGGCCACACAATCTAAAAACACTTGAATTATGATTGGATCTTGGTTTATGTCAGGATTATCCTTGAAAAGATGCATTAAATGAGGCTTGTGGATGCAAAATAAGGCCAAGTAAAGCATAAAGAAGCCAAATTATTTAATAAAACCCTAGATTAGTGTGAAAGTGTGGTACAACACTTTACAACACCTTAAATAAGGTACAATTAAGTCCATTTAGTTCACAAGGGCCCAAGACCTAATGTGAATGTGTTAAACACATTACAACACTAAATCAAGGCCATGTTAGGGAGTACTTTTTTCATCATTTCATATATACATGTAGAACCAAGATTCTAGTACCTGCAAGAGACAACAAACAAATACATTAGAAGATTCAAATGCAAGCCAAGATCAAAGTTCCCCATAAAATCCATTAACAATGTTCAAAATAGGAATAAAAATAAGAACACAATGAAAAAGCAAGGAAATAGATTAAATCATATTAAAAACATGCAAAATCTTGATCTTATGGGGGAGTTGGTGCCAATTTGATGCGGAAATTGGCCCTTTCCCAACTCCTATGTAAGCTCTTGATGATTTGGTGATGATTGTTCCACTTTGTTGAAGATTCAAGTATGCCCCAAGATGAAAAACCTGCATAACCTAGCTATGACTTTGTGAAATAGATGAGAATTGCTATGCTTGAGTATGGATTTGAGTATAGTAAGTTTGCTCAAATTGTGGAGGATGAAATGAGGAAAGAAGCCTCTTATTTATAGAAAAATAAGATGGAGAAATGCTCAAAATGAAGCAATGTGGGACTAACTTTCAACCAATGGCCAAGTGCCACTTGTCAAGATGAGAATGGATGAGGGATGTGCACATTTTGATGAATGTGCCCATAAATACAATTAGGTGGAATTTGAAAATAATGAAATGACATGTAAGAGGGAAAAATGAATGTCTTAAATGCCACTTGGCTCAATGCAAAGATGAAATAAATGTCTTGTTGGAAGGACAAAGTCCACTTGGAAGGATTTCAAATTTGGAAGAATATTCCCCTATTATGCCATGTTGAGATAAAATAGGGATTTAATAAATGAATTAAATCTATTTTCATGTGCAAATGGCAAAAGCTAGAGGATGGGACATGAATTAGGATTAAATTAATCAAGGGTTAATTAATTTAATGAGGGATTAGATGATGTGACAAATTTGACTTAGATTTATGGGTTGATTTAAATCAAAGATGAGAAGAATGTGATTTTAGAGATAGTTAAATAAATATTTTGTTTTATTTAACTAAAGAGGATGATTGGTTAGATCAAATAAAGTTTTAATTTATTTAATTTAATGAGATATACTTTAGAGATTAATTAAATAAAATTGATTTATTTAATTAAGAGAGGAAAATTAATGAATTTAATCAAATGAGGGTATTCAATTAAATGGTTAGATTGAGGGATGGTTTAGGATGAAATGGTGTTAGTAATCGGGATCAAGTGTGTAATGTCAATCAGTACATTTTATGTGTCTACATTTTGCCCCTCTTTGAAGTGATGCACTTGTTACATTGGTTCAAAGAATAAACTATCTCGATCAAAATTCAAAAAAAAATTGATTTCAAAACTTGCCCCACTATTGCCTTGACGAGAGAAAACTTGCTAATATACTACCCCCTCGAGAGATCAGACGAAAAGTTTGAATTTTTGGGTGATCTCGCGAAAAAAAGAGAAGGTGCCCAATGGCTCCAGAAAGGCTCTAGGAGGTCAAAAAATGAGGTAAAATGCAAGAAACAGTACAAAACAGCCCTTAGACGGACAAAAACGGGATTCGGGGACCTAGATCTCTCCTGGACTGCCAATTCATTTTCACATTCAGCCTTTAGAATTCCTGCACTTTTGAGCTCTAACCTTCTGGAGAGATGGTGCAATGACAACTTCCCATGCACATTTTCGACCGGGTACAGATGCATCATAGACTTCCTGGCACTGGACCACCGGTGAGTCAACCTGACCCAAGCTTGTTTTTTAATTTTTGTGCTCATTTAATGCATTAGGAATCTAGGTCTCTAAGAGCAGTGCCATATTGTACCGCTAGAATTTTTAAATAGCGCTGCTCGACATCAAACTGCGCTGCCATCGCGAGTAGCGATGCCGCATTGCAGTTTGGAGTTTAGGGTTAAATTCCAAACTCAACCAATTTTTCCAGGTGCATTGTCGCAGTGCTCTTTAGAATTAGGGTTTTCGTTCAAACTCAAACGCCTTTGCAAACTTCAACACTGTGGTGCAGTTTGAGAGTTTGAAGGCTCTAGCGGCAGTTTGAAATTTGCAAACTACACCGCCTTTACACGCAGGGACGTTGGAGTTGTTTTCGGGATGCCAAGACAAGCCAGGATTGGAATTTTTTTGATGAATTTTAACACGGTGACTTTTCCTGATGTAGGAGGAGGCGAGAGAGGTCTATTTTTGCAAGCACAGGTCCCAAGAGCTTTTCAGTAGTTTGGGAGAACTAACCGAGCGACAATAGGAGCACCTGGGGTGGATTGGTCTCTAGTACATTGCCTATGCGCCACCTATTCCAACTCACTTGGGGATGCTGACGACACTCACTGAGCGATGGAACAACGAGACCACTTCCTTCCACCTCATGACAGGAAAGGTTACAGTCACACTAGAGGATGTGTGGAAGATCTATAAACTGCCCATTCATGGCGAGCATGTGATCTACGATACAAATGCCGGGAGGGAGGCCTACTACGATGTCATGGGCCTTGATCAACTTGTATCTTGTGAGGGGAAGATTGAGTTAGAGCATTATAGGCTTGCTATGTCCAGCTTCTGATTAGTTATTGCGACTATTATTTTAGGTCTTGTCGCACCAGATCGGCGTGGCCGTTATTTCAGTCCTGGATGGGGGCTCACTTGGGAGCTGATGGTCTAATGACAAACATTATTTGCATGGGGGTCAGTTCTTCTAGCCTCGTTGTACATAGAATTGCATGAGTTTTCCTACTTGGATGGCCAAGCACTTGGGGCGGGCATTACACTTCTACACATTTGGGCTTGGTAGTACATCACTGTGCTTCATCCTTGAGTTGTTCAGGTTCCCATGGAGCGAGATGATCTAGTTGTTTGGCGGTACCGAAGGGGTGTTTCTTTTACTCATACAGGAGAGCACGAGATTCCCCACTAGTGGAGTCCTAGATGATATGCGAGTGTTTACCTAGCGGCTATACCTTGGATAGCCCACCTGGTTCGATGACGTTCAATAGTTATTCTTTGCTTGCCAGGACCGACTGATGCAAGGGCAAGATAATATGATGCTTAAGATGTACTTGCTGGGCAGGGTGTAAAGGCACTTTGGAGAGGTGCAGGATCGACCTGACAATCAGTACACGGTCATTTTTGTGAGGACGACGAGCTAGAGCTCCTAGGGCCGGTACATACCTGCCCATGAGGCAGTTCAAATTTTTATGCAGCTGGTGGCCAGGCAATGGCCATATGACCAGGGATAGGCGAATCAAGGAACTACACAGGTATACCGAGATTGGTTTCAGCCATCGATTTGGCTTACAGTTCCAAGGATACCATTTGCTCGACGAAGAGCCAAGGGCAGGGGAGCAGGACGAGGCCAAGGGGACGGGGATCAAGATCAGGGAGGTGGTGGGCCACCATGTTGGAAATATGTGTCTCAATCCCACAGGATGAAACCTCTATTGGAGCCAAGTCGGTGTGACATATTCTATGTCTGGCCGACAAGCAGATTTGTAGCCTTATGTTTTGTACAGGTCGCCGTGACCTTGCAGAAGTCTTGCTGAACAGTTACACATTGGAGTCTTCAGTGACCTCTTACCGCGTGGAGATCTCTGGCCGACAGGCCATTCATAACGGGCATCGGGGAGACTCATAGTGACCAGGGGCTTCGGGGTGACTTGAACACTCAGGAAGAAGTCCCAATGAAAATGGAAGGTCTTGCCGACGGGGATACACTTGGGGTCTTCGCGGTGACTCAAAGACTTCGGTATGAAGTCTTAGCGACCAATGGAGAGTCTCGCCAATGATGAGGGGTCTTCGGTATAACTCTTGGCGAACGGTGGTCTCGGGGTAACTTGGAGATTTCAGTAAGAACTCTCAGCGAGAGTGGTAAGTCTTGCTGACCATTCGGTGCTCGATATAACATAAAGATCTCGATGAAACCTCTTGGTGACAGTTGAATGTCTTAGTGATAGATGGGTGCCGATGGAAATGCTAATATTTTGGTATGACTTAGGACCTCGGTATGAAGTCCTAGCAAAAGCGATGAGTCTCGCTGACTAGTGGATGCACTCGGATTAACTTGAAGGCTCAGTGTGAGGTCCTGGCGAGAGCGGTATGTCTTGCCGACAAAATGACTCTTCGGTGTGACTTAGGATATCGATATGTGGTCTCACCGAAGAGCGATAGTCTTGCCGAAAGGAAAAATGAAGTCGATGCAACGGGTAAACTCGATATAACCTCTTGTCGATTGTAAGGACTCTTGGAGATATCGAATGCTGACTGTGTTGGAATTGGGGAGACACGGTCAATGTCTCACCGATATGCCAACACAACTTGTTTTCCTTTTGACCGTTTAACTTTCCTATGTGGCGTCTCGTGGACTAATCAGAGAAGCCAAATGGGAACCGTTGGAAGATAGTTCGTTGTGGCAGTTCTGAGAGGAAGCTCGACAGACAAGGGGGACATGGTTATACTCAAAGATTGTAGATGATGTCTGGTTAGATGATTCGAAGGATCGACGGATTGCTGTGTGGTTGTATAATCAGAGTGATTTCTATTCTGTGAAGATTGTAACTTGAAGGTTCCTGTACAAGTTTGATCATTGTGAAAGCTGCTGAAATATTGTTGGAAATAGGATGCCATTTAATTGCAAATCCTAAACATTAATTATTTCATGTATCTCCTAGATTCTTTGAATGTGTTCAACAACACTAAGATTAAGATGAGATTAATATTTGATGAAATAATCATGATTATTGACATTTGTAATTAATTCTAAATGTAAGAAGCATGTGAGGGCGTCCATAGTGAGTTCCTAAATAATAGGGACACATGGGAAACTCACATGGTAAGGTGAAACTCACCTTGTGTTCAGTTAACTATACAGAGTAACAGTTAACACTTCTGAATGCATGAAAAGATCCTAGGAGTTAGGATTTGATGTTTGGATGCTTGAAGTTCAGTTAAGTTCAGTTAAGTTCAGTTAAGTTCAGTTTAGATCAGTTCAGTTCAGTTCAGTTCAGAATCAGTTCAGTTTAGTTTAGTTTAGTTTAGTTCAGTTCAGTTCAGTTCAGTTCAGTTTGGTTCAGTTATCTTCAGTTGCATGCAAGTGCATGTTGCATGCATGTTGGTTATTTTGAGTTGCATGTAGTTAGCTTCAGTTAACTTTTAATGCATGGCTAATAACATTGAGTTGTATGATAGATAACAGGGACTACCTCCAGTTAACAAGGGATGACCATTCTTTGGGAATGGTGTTGAATAAATATTTTAGTTAACTAGAAATCACTTGGAGCCAACTTGGGCGCCTAAGATGCTTTCTTGGAAATAACTCCAATGCATGATAAGATATTTTTGAAGGCTCTGTTAAGTGGGACCCTCTTTTGGGTGCCAACTTTGAGGAAGAGCTTTGGAATTATCACCGAAGTGAAGGAGAAGTTGTAGCTTTAGTTTGAGACGCCCAAATGGGTAAAGCACATGTTCTAAGCTTTGGTCTTCATGGTAGAACTCAACTTGAAGCAATATGGCGTACCTTTTCAAGGGCTTGAGCTTGTGCATTGTAATTATCACCATTTGGAGATTACAAGGTTGCATATTGTCTCTATATCTCATTCAAGTTGAATAGAGTTTTCATAATTTTTATTGCAGGTTGTGAAGAAGATTGGTAAAGATAGAAGAAGCATTCTCAAGCAAGAATTGGAGCTATTGTAATTCAGAGATTGAATAATAGAATAATTCTTGGTGGAGTTTTTTCCCAAAAGGGTTTCTCCACGATACATCTTGTGTAATCTTTCTAATATCTTGTCTAGTTCTTCTATCAACTTAGTATTATTGACATTTGTAATTAATTCTAAATGTAAGAAGCATGTGAGGGCATCCATAGTGAGTTCCTAAATAATAGGGACACATGGGAAACTCACATGGTAAGGTGAAACTCACCTTGTGTTTAGTTAACTATATGGAGTAACAGTTAACACTTCTGAATGCATGAAAAGATCCTAGGAGTTAGGATTTGATGTTTGCATGCTTGAAGTTCAGTTAAGTTCAATTCAAATCCAGTTTAGTTAGGTTTAGTTGAGAATGGGTTTAGTTTAGTTTAGTTTAGTTTAGTTGATTCGGTTATCTTGAGTTGCATGCAAGTGCATATTTGCATGCATGTTGGTTATTTTGAGTTGCATGTAGTTAGCTTCAGTTAACTTGTAATGCATGGCTAATAACATTGAGTTGTATGACAGATAACATGGACTACCTCCAGTTAACAAGGGATGACCATTCTTTGGGAATGGTGTTGAGTAAATGTTTTAGTTAACTAGAAATCACTTGGAGCCAACTTGGGCGCCTAAGATGCTTTCTTGGAATTAACTCCAATGCATGATAAGATATTTTTGAAGGCTCTGTTAAGTGGGACCCTCTTTTGGGTGCCAACTTTGAGGAAGAGCTTTGGAATTATCACCGAAGTGAAGAAGAAGTTGTAGCTTTAGTTTGGGACGCCCAAATAGGTAAAGCACATGTTCTAAGCTTTGGTCTTCATGGTAGAACTCAACTTGAAGCAATATGGTGTACCTTTTCAAGGGATTGAGCTTGTGCATTGTAATTATCACCATTTGGAGATTACAAGGTTGCATATTGTCTCTATATCTCATTCAAGTTGAATAGAGTTTTCATAATTTTTATTGCAGGTTGTGAAGAAGATTGGTAAAGACAGAAGAAACATTCTCAAGCAAGAATTGGAGCTATTGTAATTCAGAGATTGAATAATAGAATAATTCTTGGTGGAGTTTTTTCCCGAAAGGGTTTCTCCACAGTACATCTTGTGTAATCTTTCTAATATCTTGTCTAGTTCTTCTATCAACTTCTCTCTACATTCTACAACAGTAAAATGGATTAATCAAGATAATCACCCACAAAGAATATATGTTACAAATAAAAGACTTACATAGATCAACAATATTAAAGTTTTACAGAGTATTAAGCTAAGAAAACACCTCATTTTTCAAAAAATATGACATCAGAAAGATAAGTCTGATATTTGTATGTAATCTCCATTACTATAATACAAAGTGATTTCTCTTGGTGTGGTGGGTTTTTCTCCCGTAAGGGTTTTCCCACATATATGTAGTGTCCATATGTGTGTGTCAAATACTCTATTTCTGTTATCTCTTTCATGTACATCTTAATTAGACTGTAATTGTAATTTTAAAAGGTATCTTTGCATTATTCCCTGAGGTTTTGACATTAGGAGAGTTGTTTCCGCATCTACCTTTCCTTACAAGTGGTATCAGAGCCTGGCCAGTTGTGTTATCCTTGTGGGTACATTGGGTTTTTTGTGTCAATTTTCGTTCAGTGGGAGTCTTGTATAAGTTTGTTAATTTGAATTACAAATTGAGATGGCTAGCACGTCAGGAAAGATTGAAATAGAGAAGTTCAATGGCAGCAATTTTGAGTTGTGGAAACTCAAAATGGAGGATCTCTTAGTGGATCGTGATCTGTGGCTTGATGTGTCTGGAACTAAACCTACAGGCATGAAGCAAGAAGATTGGGACCTTGCAGATAGAAAGTCTAAGGGGTTGATAAGGCTCTGTTTGGTAGACTCCGTTCTTCTCAATGTGCATGAAGAGAAGACTGCATCTTCCTTGTGGAAGAGACTGGCATCTATTTATCAGGGGAAGTCCTTGGTGAATAAATTGTTCCTGAGGAAGAAGTTGTACACTCTGAGAATGCATGAAGGAGGTTCTGTAGCTGATCATTTGAACACATTCAACATGC
>VDFB02072274.1:73507297-73667239 GCA_007258455.2 Sequoia sempervirens | reverse complement strand
TCAGATGGATGTGAAGACAACATTTCTTCATGGTGATCTTGAAGAAGAAATCTATATGTCCTAGCCTCGGAAAGCACTTTGTTGAAAAAAGGTAAAGAGAAACTAGTTTGCAAGCTAAAAGTCTCCTCAGATGGGTTAAAGCAAATACCTAGAATGTGGTGCAAATTGTGAATTGACACTTTTGTATTGTCTTTGGGATTTGTGAGATCAAAATCTGATCATTATGTGTATTATAAAGCTGAAAGTGATCGTGTGCTTATTATTGCTCTCTATGTTGATGATATGTTGTTCATAGGCAATAGTAAGTTGATGATTTTTGATCTTAAGTCTCAGTTGTCTACTAAGTTTGAAATGAAAGATCTTGGTGCAGCAAGGTATATTCTAGGGATGGAGATAACTAGGGATAAGAATAGTAGAAAAATTTGGCTCAGTCAGAGTAAGTATATCAAGACTGTTCTAGAGATATTTTGCATGAATGATTGAAAGCAGCTAGTTGTTCTAGTCTTGCAGGGAACAAAGCTATCTGTTGAAGACTGTCCAAAATATCCTACTGAGATGGAGGACATGACTAGTGTACCCTATGCTAGTGTGGTTGGCAGTCTTATGTATGCAATGGTCTGTACAAGGCCAGACATTGCCTAAGCAGTGGGAGTTCTTAGTCGGTTTATGGATAATCCTAGAAGGACACATTGGGATGCTGTGAAAAGAGTTTTCAGATATTTGAAGGGCACTTCAGATTTTGCTTTGTATTACCATGGGAACTTGGTTGAATCACAGAGGACTCTCAGTATTCGAGGCTATGTGGATTCTGATTGGGCAGGGGACATTGACAACAGGAGGTCCACCAATGGATACATTTTCATGTTGAATGGTGGTGTAGTGAGTTGGATGAGTAAGTGACAGGCTGTAGTCGCTTTGTCCACTACAGAGGCTGAATACATGGCAGCTACTCATGCTTGTAAAAAAGCAGTTTGGTTAAAACATTTGTGTTCTAACATTGGTTTTGATGTAGGGCAAATAACTATTTTTTGTGATAGTCAAAGTGTAATTTGTCTGGCAAAGAATCCTACTTTCCATGCCAGGACGAAACATATAGATGCACAGTACCACTTTGTAAGAGATATGGTGGAGGATGGAAAGGTCAGTTTGGAAAAAGTTGATACTCTAGAGAATGTTGCAGATGCATTGACAAGTTCAGGTGGTGTACCAGTTCAATGGGCCTTAGTGCCCATGATTTTTAGTAAGTTTTGTTGTGCTCTGGAGGTGCCTGTGTGATCTTCGTCAAGTGGGATATTGTTGGAAATACGTGTCTCAATCCCACAAGCTGAAACCTCTATTGGAGCCAAGTCGGTGTAAAATATTCTATGTTTGGCCGACGAGCAGATTTGTAGCCTTAAGTTTTGTACAAGTCACTGTGACCTTGCAGAAGTCTTGTCGAACGGTTACACATTGGAGTCTTCGGTGTGACATGTTGTGTTCGGTGTGACCTCTTATCACATGGAGATCTCTGGCCGACAGGCCATTCATAACGGGCATCGAGGAGACTCATAGCGACCGGGGGCTTCGGGGTGACTTGAACACTCGGGAAGAAGTCCCAGCGACAATGGAGGGTCTCGTCGATGGGGATAGACTTGGGGTCTTCGCAGTGACTCAAAGACTTTGGTATGAAGTCTTGGCGACCAATGGAGAGTCTCGCCGATGATGAGGGGTCTTCAGTATAAGTCTTGGCTAACGGTGGTCTCGAGGTAACTTGGAGATTTCGGTAAGAACTCTCAGCGAGAGTGGTAAGTCTTGCCGACCATTCGATGCTCGATATAACATAAAGATCTCGATGAAACCTCTTGGCGACAGTTGAATGTCTTAGCGATAGATGGGTGCCGATGGAAATGCTAATGTTTCGGTATGACTTAGGACCTCGGTATGAAGTCCTGGCGAAAGTGATGAGTCTTGTCGACTGGTGGATGCACTCGAATTAACTTGAAGGCTCGGCGTGAGGTCCTGGTGAGAGAGGTATGTCCTTCCGACATAATGACTCTTTGGTGTGACTTAGGATATCGATATGTGGTCTCACCGAAGAGCGATAGTCTTGCCGAAAGGAAAACTGAAGTCGATGCAACAGGTGAACTCGATATAACCTCTTGTTGATTGTAAGGACTCTTGGTGATATCGAATGCTGACTGTGTTGGCATCGGGGAGACATGTTCAGTGTCTCACCGATATGCCAACACAACTTGTTTTCCTTTTGACCATTTAACTTTCCTATGTGGCGTCTCGTGGACCAATCAGAGAAGTCGAATGGGAACCGTTGGAAGACAGTTCGTTGTGGTAGTTCTGAGAGGAAGCTCGAAAGACAGGGGCGACATGGTTATACTCAGAGATTGCAGATGATGTCTGGTTAGATGATTCGAAGGATCGACGGATTGCTGTGTGGTTGTATAATCAGAGTGATTTCTATTCTGTGAAGATTGTAACTTGAAGGTTCTTGTACAAGTTTGATCATTGTGAAAGTTGCTGAAATATGACATCAAAAAGATAAGTTTGATATTTGTATGTAATCTCCATTACTGTAATACAGCGTGATTTCTCTTGGTGTGGTGGGTTTTTCTCCCGTAATGGTTTTCCCACGTATATGTGGTGTCCATATGTGTGTGTCAAATACTCTGTTTCTGTTATCTCTTTCATGTGCATCTTAATTGGACTGTAATTGTAATTTTAAAAGGTATCTTTGCATTCTTCCTTGAGGTTTTGATGTTAGGAGAGTTGTTTCCGCATCTAGCTTTCCTTACACACCACCAGTTCACCAGGTTCAGGATCAGTCACCCAGAGACCCACAGGAGGGAGAGCATAGATAGGATGCCCCCCGACAGGACCAGGAGTTGGGACATCAGGACAGGATCCTGACACCACCGAGAGATGGGGATAAGGATCAACCTATAGTGCAACCACCCCTACAGCTAGATCCTAGAGACGAGAAGATTTGGCAATTGCAGGCCCAGGTACAGGCATTGAAAACTGAGAGAGATCAGCTATGAGTAGAGTGGGACCAGGCAGTCCTACAGAGACAGGCTACAAAGTTTTTAGGCAATGGTCGAGATGGGCTGACGACAATAGTTAGAGAGCATTGCTGCATCTTCCTCCCAGAGCATAGTATTGTTTCGAGCCTACAAGGAGGCCGTTCAAGAGGCCAATTATTACAAATTTTATTGCTATTAGGCTGTACCGCATGCATCTCGAGTGCAAGATTTTTCTCAGAGGACAGGGCACAGGCCGACAGAGGATCACAGAGAGAGAGCTGGCAGTGAGGGCAACATCCAATAGGGCTAGGCCTACCTTTGATCGAAATAGGTTTTTTTTTGTGCCCCTTGGGCTCATTTTTGATAGCCCCATGGGCCATTGTGCTTATTGACATACACATGTACATTGATCTAATTTTTTGTACCATGACAGTGTATTATTCTAATGATATATGAGATGATGATTTTGATTTGATGATATGCGATATGTCCTATATTATTTATGCATTATGGATGGTCTTTATGTTCTTTATGCTATGCAATGATGTTCTATCTTTTGATGTTATGATGATGATGTTTTATGATGTGATGCAATGATTATGCGATGCGTATTATATGTTATGTGATGATGCAAATGCAATATTTTTCTCTTTTCATTACTTTTTTCGATGCGATTTTTCATGATGTATGCAAAATGTTGTGGTGTTTATTTCAATTATATGATATGCACTTATGACGATGTGATATGATGATGATATGTGATGATGCTTATGGTATGGATACTTTGATATGTGATGTATGAATTTATGATGTATATGTGATGGTGTAATGGATGCTTATATGTGAGATGAGATGATTATGCAATGTTATGATATGATGGATGCAAATGATGTTTATATTCATGTTATACATGCGATGGATGCTTATGTGATATGGATTGTATGGGATGATTTGTAGATGTAATCCAAATTTGACTAATGTGATGATTTATGAGATGCTTAGAATAACCAATATATATTATATATGATGAAGATGAAATGCATATGGCATAATTTTGACATTTTCTATATGATATGTATAATGCAATATGCTAATGGTTATGTGGATGCAGGATGAATGAAATGATGATGATGACTTGCGATTAACTGTCATGGTACCATGTTAGTGCGAAAAGAAAGAGATAGAAGAAAAAAGAGATTCCAACAAGACATGAGATGATGATGATGATGATGATGATGACTTGCTTGCTGAGGATTTAGGATTTTCAAAGGGCCAATTACCTTATGTTTGATAACACACATAAGTACAATGCATCAAGGTATAAAGAACCAGGATGGCGTTGCACCTAGTGTGATGGAATTTGACTCGACAATCAGATAGGATTATTCTTGTTCACACCTAGCATACAAAACTTTGTTCAAAATGCGGTTAAGATATTCTAGACATCTCAGACCAAAACATAGAAAAGCAAGCCTTCCTATGTGGTCAACAAGATACCTAAAACGTCCTCCCTACACCTAAACAAAGTATGCATGACCAAGGTTATATTTCAAAAGTATTCTAAAAGCTCAGTAGACAAAAGATAATGATCGTTGCCCCATTCCTATCTCTCTAAATCCTTCTTTTGGACATCATCGAGAGGTCCTTGGAATGAGCGCAATAAGATAAATCCAAAGAAAAAGATAAAGTAAACAAACAAGTTGATGTTCTTAAAAACCGCTAGCCAAGACTAAACTACGGTGACGCCTGGTGTTGATGTCCATTGTAGGAAGGATTCATCCTAGGACATGATGATATCAGATGATTTGATATGAGACTGATTGGATGATGAGCTATTGACACGAAGAGTTGACCAATTTGTTTATGTACTAACCTAGACTTGAGACTTTGACTTTTGATTTTTCACTTTTGACCCTCTAGACTTGTTTCCAACTATTTCACCAAAGGTTGGGGGTGACGATTGATTTATTATGAGTGGATGTTTATTGCTGGTGAAAGCAAGATGAGACAGATGGATTTTTTAAATATTTGGATGTTTTTGATGTTTTTTGAAATGTTTTGAGGCTGTTTTTGGTATTTTAAAGATTTTACAAATGTTTTTATTTTTGATTTTCAAATGTTTTGGGGTTTTCTGAGATTTTAACCAAGAGACTAACCTAAGGACCTATCCTAGGGGCCTAGGGGGCTGATCAATAGATTAGCCTTGTCTATGTTATACACACAGAGACCACGTAGTTCGATTGACACAAAATCGATTATTGATGAGATATGAACAAATGGATTGTCAGTTTATTATGACAGACTCCTAAATGACTGATCTAAGTGTCTCGGGGGATGATAAAAGATCAACCTTGCCTATGTTCAAGGATTAGAGACTCGTAGTTTGACAAGACGACTCTGTTTTTTGACTTTTGACCAAAATTTTGACCTATTTTTGGATTTTTGATATGTTTTTTTGAATTTTTGTGATTTTATGAATTTTTTTTTTGGATTTTCTGATTTTTTGATGTTTTTGGATTTTCTGATTTTGGGATCTCAAGAACATACATGAATTTGATCCAATGAGAATATTCCCCTAGCGTGATGCAATAGACTACTCTGATAAAGGCAAGACAAAGTGACCTTGAGAATGGGTCGAGTAGAACCAAGATCCTAGTACCTACAAGAGACAACAAAAAAATACATTAGAGATTCAAATGCAAGCCAAGATCAAAGTTCCCCATAAAATCCATTAACAATGTTCAAAATAGGAATAAAAGCAAGAACACAATGAAAAAGAAAGGAAATAGATTAAATCTTGTTAAAAACATGCAAACTCTTGATCTTATGGGGGAGTTGGTGCCAATTTGATGCGGAAATTGGACCTTCCCCAACTCCTATGCAAGCTCTTGATGACTTGGTGATGATTGATTCACTTTGTTGAAGATTCAAGTATGCCCCAAGATGAAAAACCTGCATAACCTAGCTATGACTTGGTGAAATGGATGAGAATTGCTATGCTTGAGTATGGATTTGAGTATATTAAGTTTGCTCAAATTGTGGAGGATGAAATGAGGAAAGAAGCCTCTTATTTATAGAAAAACAAGATGGAGAAATGCTCAAAATGAAGCAATGTGGGACTAAATTTCAACCAATGGCCAAGTGCCACTTGTCAAGATGAGAATGGATGAGGGATGTGCACATTTTGATGAATGTGCCCATAAATGTAATTAGGTGGAATTTGAAAATAATGAACTGACATGTAAGAGGGAAAAATGAATGTCTTAAATGCCACTTGGCTCAATGCAGAGATCAAATAAATGTCTTGTTGGAAGGAAAAAGTCCACTTGGAAGGATTTCAAATTTGGAAGAATATTCCCCTATTATGCCATGTTGAGAGAAAATAGGGATTTAATAAATGAATTAAATCTATTTTCATGTGCAAGTGGCAAAATCTAGAGGATGGGACATGAATTAGGATTAAATTAATCAAGGGTTAATTAATTTAATGAGGGATTAGATGATGTGACAAATTTGACTTAGATTTATGGGTTGATTTAAATCAAAGATGAGAAGAATGTGATTTTAGAGATAGTTAAATAAATATTTTGTTTTATTTAACTAAAGAGGATGATTGGTTAGATCAAATAAAGTTTTAATTTATTTAATCTAATGAGATAGACTTTAGAGATTAATTAAATAAAATTGATTTATTTAATTAAATAAAGAGCCAGAGTTAATTAGATCAGATTGATTGATTTAATTAACAAGAGAGAATAACTTAATTAGATAAATGATTTATTTAATTAAGAGAGGAAAATTGATGAATTTAATCAAATAAGGGTATTTGATTAAATGGTTAGACTGAGGGATGATTTAGGATGAAATGGTGTTAGTAATTGGGATCAAGTGTGTAATGTCAATCAATACATTTTATGTGTCTACAATACATACATACATATATATATATATATATATATATATATATATATATATATATATATATATATATATATATATATATATATATACATACATACATACATAAATATATATATATATTCATGAAAAGAGCAACATATTAGAAACTAACAAAGTTATGTAGTTATTCCAATTAGTAGTATATATACATACCAACATATGTACCAACCATGCACTTCTAATAATCTATTGTATAAAATGTGATAGTTATAGTCAATGTGATTTCATTTATATTCTATATGCATGGGAATGTCAATCGCTTGTATGCACTATAACCGTGTCGCTGCATTTATGTTCCATACAATGTGATTGTTACACCTAATCTGTTGTAACTGATTTCACTTCAATTCTTAATGCCTATTGTTTATGGAAGTCAATGCACTCCTGTTCCATGCATTCTGATTGTTACACCTAACTTGCTCTAAGAGATTACATTTCAATTCTTAATATACTATTTATGGATGTCAATACATTTTGGTTTCATAGAATGTGATTGTTACACCTGATCTTCTCTACGTCATTTCACTTCAATTCTTAAATCAAAGAAACTTTCAACATGCATATTCAAGAAAAAAAAAAACTGTTCATGCACACTAAAGACAATTGCATTACAAATTGTTCATGGATACCAACAATTGCATTACAAACTTTCAACATGCACATTAAAGAAAAAAAAATCTGTTCATGCATCACTATGACTTCAACAGTGTTCATTGATTATTTCTATCATTGCTTCAAACAAATTTTATAATATCTATAGATGCAATCTAAAGATCAAATTAGGTCCAATCCAACAAGGAATACTGGCAAGAAAAAGTCACGTATACATGAAAAATAGTAACAATCCCCCCTATGCAAGAACCTATTGTAGAAGCAAACAACATTCCTCAATTTGTTGAGGCAATCCTAGAGATTGTTGCACCTAAGAGCAAGAAGACAAGAGAATCACAAGAATGAGAATGGTCATAAAAGGACATGGATAGGGCCCTATATGATGTGGAAACCAATGGGATGTCCACAAGGGATTCTAACAAGAAACGAAGAATCCCAACTACAACATTGAGCAATTGGTTAGGGGACCTCACAACAACTTCAAAGAAGGGTCCTCCAATAGTCCCCATAGAAGAGGAGGAGGGTCTTATCGTAGATGGGTGCACACAAATGGAATATTTTGGCCATGGCCTTGAGATTATCAATCCCAAGCAAGAGGTTGCCCATATTTTCCAAACTAGACCCAACCCTTTCAAGGATGGGCTACCTAGAAAATCATGGTGGACTAGATTCAAGAGGCATCATCCTGAATTGACATTGCACATAGTAGAAGGTCTCAATAAGGACAGGGTAGTAAACTTGCGACCCACAGTAGTAGTTGGATTTTACAAAACATTGTCAACAACCTATGAAAATAACCCATATGGTTTAGAAAGAATATGGAACTATGATGAAACGGGGATTCAAGCAGGCCGAAATGGAACAATGAGGGTGTTGGCACAATGAGATAGTAGGAACATCTTGTACATAATTCCCAAAAGCTGAGAATGGATAAAAATTCTTTGCTATGTTAATGCAGCCGGTTAAAGCATACCAAGGTTCTATTTGTTCAAGGGAAAGACAAAGATGCAAAATTACATTGTTAACTGCAAACCATTTGCTTGTATGGTAACCCAAGCACACGCGCGTGGATAAAAAAATAACTTTTTATGGATTGGATTAAACTTTTTTCTAACTCGGTTCCAAGGGGTGTAACCAAATAATAGACACCTTCTCATTTTTATGGCCATGGAAGCCATGTTGTAGTGACAACTATCCACGAGGCAAGGAGGTTAGGCATTGACCTCCTTACATTTCCTGCACATACATCACACAAGCTACAACCTTTGGATATCAGTGTGTTCTCACATTTCAAGTCATTTAAAATTTGAACAAGTTGTATTTTTGACTAGATACCTAAACATTAAAATCAAAAGGGAAGAATTGGAAGAGCTAGGTAGCAAGGCACTGCAAAGAGCATTGCCACCATCAAACATAAAAGTTGGTTTCAAAAGGACAAGGATATAGCCCCTCAATCTCAATGCCCTAGTGGAAAACATGCATCTGAGTGAGACATATCAGATTGATGACACATAGGATGCTTCTACAGTGCAAAACATCCTTATTCTTTCAAGAGTTGTTTCAATAGATGAAGTTGCACAAACATTGCAAAGTGCAATGAAAAGTAAAGTGCAAGAAGGTGCATAAAAACAATTTCATGACATGGTGGACAACCAACCTGAGCAATTTACCAATGGTCTCATTCTTGACTTACATTGTGAAGAAGAGATGGGGAATTTTACATTCCCATTTCCAACTGCCACACCTCCAAACAAAATAGTACATTACTATGTAGATGGCATCCAAGAAATTGAAGGTATAGCTAAGAAAGAGGAGTTCATTGACTCCCAAATCACTAAAACAATTGAATCCCAAAATGGTTCAAGAATCAATAAATTCTTGAAGCTGCCAGTTCACAATTTCAATGCAAGAATGAGAAAGTCTATTGATGGGGCTCTTTGGGTGATTCGACAGTCTTAGTTGTTGATAGATAACAATTACGTGACTCTCATAATGGAGCAGGAGAAAAATAAACAAGAGCTAGAGGAAATAAAAATCAGAAAGAAGCTCAACAAAATGAGGAGAAAAAAGGCAGCATAGATTGTGGCCTTGGAGTTGAAGGAACAAAGGAAAATTGACAAGGAAATCCAATGCAAGGAAAGAGAGAAAATAAAATAGTTGCAAAGAAAGGAAAGAGAGCAGGAGAAGGAGCAAGAGAGGTTTCAAAAATAATAAGAAAAGAAGGAAAGAGAGATCAAGGCTTCCCATAGAGTATTGCTGCGAGATAAACGATTAAGCAGTCCTGCAACCCCCTTATCTGAAAATCACAGAATCTTTCAAGAAATAATGAGTTCAATAACATCCCTCACTTTGTTGTAGGTAATGTGTGTTTGAGTCCCAACCCATCTCAAGTAAGCTCCACTCAATTTCTAGTTGGATTGAGTTGTTCACCAGTAACCACATCACATGTAAGTTGCACACAATTTATAAATACAAATGCAAATCATTTAATGACAAATCAAAATGCAACAACAGGAGACACAAAAATGTCTTCAGATTCTTTTCTTGGCACGTTTGATTGAGGCTAGGAGGGACCAAATATACAAGTCCACCATATTTTAGTTTGTTTTGGTTGTTCATAGCAAGATCATGTTTGTAGTTGGGAATGCCAATGTCAGTGTGTTGAAACTCTATCATTTTTGGGTTTGAACTTAAACTATTTATCAATGTCAATGACATTCTATTCTATACAATGTGATTGTTATACGATGTTATTTTTTTACCCACTGCAATTTGATGTATGCAAAGCAAATGCTAGTCAACTTGTAGTCTATATGAAAGTCAATGCAAATGTGTTGCATAAATTGTGATTATTACACCTAGCCTGCTCTAGCTGCAATTGACCAGTTGCTTTGAGTTCAATTCTTAATGCCTACCAATGCTTTCAATTAAATATGATCAAACTGCTCATGATGTGAATAAGTTGGTTGAACTTATTTGTTTTTGGTACAATGATTTGAGTACTTTTGTTTATTTTATGGATACAAATTATTTTACAATTGGATATTAAGGGGCCCCACTATGGGGCACATTGAAGACTACTGGACCCATACTATGTGATTACCTTTTTATGATTGCCATATAATCTACATTTCAAAAAATACATTCTATACTGATAATCTAACATTTGAAATTGCATAAGAAGACAAATTTCATATTGTCACTCAAAAGGTCTACTAGACATGGCTACATTCAACAAGGATTGAAATCTGATTCAATTTTGTTTACAAAAAAATTATGTTTATAATACCTAATGTGCCATGATTGACAATTCCAACATATATAATCTTGTCCTAGATTCAAAGATAATGAAATATAAGATATACATTCCAAATAACTCAATATTATAATACAATATTTCATAAAATACAGTCTATGCTGATAATCTAACATTTGAAACTGCATAAGAAGACATTTCATATAGTCACTCAAAAGGTCTACTAGACATGTCTAAATTGAAAAAGGATTCAAATCTAATTCAATTTTGTTTACATCATTTATTATGTTTATAATACCTAACTTGTCACATTGACAATTCCAACAAATATAATCTTGTCCTAAATTCAAAGATAATTAAATATAAGATATCACATTCCAAGGAACACAATCTTATACAAAATTTCAGAAAATTCAGTCCATGCCGATAATCTAATATTTGAAATTGCATAAGACTTGACATTTCATACAGTCACTCAAAAGGTCTACTAGACATGTCTAAATTCAACAAGGATTGAAATCTAGTTCAGTTTTGTTTAAAACAATTATTATGTTTATAATACCTAACTTGCCACATTGACAATTCCAACATATATAATCTTGTCCTAGATTCAAAGATAAATAATTATAAGATATAACATTCCAAGGAACTCAATCTTATACAGTATCTCAAAAAATACATGCACAAGGCTATTGGATTGATAAAGTCTATAAACAAAGTACAATATTCTCACACAACAATATAACAACAATATAAAATTGAGTGTTGGGTTTGCTCCCCAAGGTCTTGGGTTTGACTATGAGGCCCAAATTCGCCTGATGTGAGTGGCTTGCAGGCAACTGCTCTCATCCCCAGAGGACTAGTCTCACCTCAGTTCACCCCTCTCGAACCCCAACTTGGCAATAAGTAAGACTAAGGCAAGGCTGGTTGGGCACTAGGTTGAGTTGCGGGGATACCTCTTCCGCAAAAAAAAAAAAAAACAAAGCACTTCATCAATAAATACTAGATGTAATCTATCCTTTTTTATATTAATAGCTCAATTGAAATATAATGTGTCTCTACCTCTGTAAAAGTTAACATGTTTCTGTGTCTTATCTCAAGATTATTTGTTTGGGTTCACATCTTAAAAAAACATGTATAGTTTTTATCAATTATAGGAGTTCACTCTATTTTTGTAAACCAAAAACCACATTAGATTTATCGTAGATGTGTAATGTCAAAAAATTATATGATTCAATTTAGTAAATACTAATTAGATTATATTGTTCAACACTCAAAACATAATTATAGTTGATTATGAGGCTATTACTATGGAGGCATGCCAAGGGAGGTTGAAGGAGTGAAGGGTAGAGATGAATGTGAGCTATGTTTGGATGGATGAGTACAACAATGTAATGGGAATAAAGGAAAACTATAGAATGAAGTTACTTTGAGGACTATATATATATTACTTACATAATGAAAGAGGCCATTTAATGTCAAATGGTCAGACATTGAAATAGGAACGTCATGAACAAGTTGGACCAATTGGACTATAACATGTCTCATAGATAATGTGGCAAACAATTTTATCATTGCACTATGGGGTGCTCTCCCCTAATATTTGTTTGTCACTGGTTTTCATTTCAAGGATATTCTGCCATGCAATTGCATTATTTTGTTCTTCATTGCACAATAATTCATTTGTCAGTTATGTATTTCACAATTGTGTAGTGCATATATGTATTTGTATGCGCATACATATGTACATATATTTGTATGTGCATACGTATGTACATATATATCTATGTGCATACGTATGTACATGTATGTCTATGTCAATATGTATGTACATATATATGTATGTGCATATGTATGTACATGTATGTCTATGTCAATACGTATGTACATATATATCTATGTGCATACGTATGTACATATATTTCTATGTCAATACGTATGTACATATATATGTATGTGCATATATATATATATGTATATATAAATGTATCTACATGTATATATATATATGTATGTATGTATCTACCATGTACACACACACACACACATATATATAGATAAATAGATATATAGGTATAGATAGGAATTAAATAAAAAGATTAAACCCATTAAAGTCACAGTGATGCATGAAGAGAACCATATTTTTCCTTGACAAAGTGATTGTGTTTATGAACACAATTATTGGAAGTGTTCATAAACACCCTATATGCCATATACATCATCGAGCACATTGTGGATGCACCTAGAATGCAAGAGAACCTTCAAACTATGGATAACCATAAAACACTTTAAAAATTCTGTTGAAAATCAATGATAAAAAAACATAACCTTCAACTCATGTAACACAACACACCCATAACAAATCAAATAAATAATATGATGAAAGAATCAACAACCGACAAGAGACAATGGTACAACCTTAGTGAGGTTAAAATCCTCACCTCTATGAAATGGAGATGACCAATGATATGGTGAATTTCCCCGACTCAATCCTAAAATAAGAAATGAAAGGAGGCATCAATCAAAGACATGTAGTAGTGTTTACCTTATGAGATAAAGTATGGTAAGTAAAGTGTATACCTTTAAAGTGAAATTCACCATTTCCAAGCCATTGAAGGGAGAATGGGGTGAGCCAAAAATGAATTGAAATTGCACACCATCCAAGCAAATTGAACAAGACACAAATTTACAACAAGTGTCAACTGAATACACCAACATTTGTATAAGACTAAAATGAAGAACACATTTAAATAAATAGATATATATACCAACATCTATACATGAGTTAAATGAGGAAATTGAATATCAAATTAAGATTGGATTGCATGTAACATCGTATAGATTAAGAAGATAGCTAAAATGACTTGATCTTTAGCACTTAGAGAAGATTGGGTGTAACAATCACATTGTATGGAATATAAATGCATTGACATTCATAAACAATATAAGTTGAGACCATAGATATTGAGTTACAGAGTATTGGGTGACAAACATTTATAGTGCATACAACTGATCTATATTCCTAGGCATATAGAATAAAAACATAAACCCAAAAATTGAATTGAAATGACTTCACATTCATAAATAGTGTAAGTTGAAACCCCAGATATTGAGTTACAGGTTATTGTGACAAACATTGATATCACATACAACATATTTTCATTCTGAGGCACAAAGAATATAAACGAAAAACACAATGTAAAGAGCATTAGGGTGAAACCTTAAATATTTACGGTTTTTGTGAAAAACATATGCATAACTTACAATAGATTGGCATTTGTAGGCATAAAGAATTAGTATAGAACTAATAGCCATTGTTAGGCATTAAGAATTGATCTGAAATCACTTGATCTTGTGCAGGTAGAGTGTAACAATCACATTTTATACAACAAAATATTACAAGTGCATGCCATGTACATATGGAATATATAGATATATAAATATATGTTAGTTTTAATATGTCCTTCATTTTAGCCAAATCAAAATGAAAGACACTGGTATAGTCCTAGTGAGGTCAAAAACCTCACCCAAAAGAGAAAGGGAGCTTTTGAGAGTGCAAAGCCGAACAATGAAGCGTGTAGAGTAGAATAATGAATCGTGGAGAGCCGAACATGTATGGGTGTGTAACCAACTAAAGACTCTAGAATAAATGCAAACAAAAGGAATGACAATGAGTGGGATATGGGAGAATTTGGAGTATTGAATGAACCTTGATCTCTCAATTAGGCACTTTTCAGCCTGAGTAACTGTGGAGGGATGTGTAAGACAAGTTTCCCAGTGGAGGTAACGAAGGTGGCAAGGCACAATTAATGCTCTCAATTGGATGTTCTGGGTGGGGATGGGATGTTTACATATACATATATACATACATATATATACATATACATATATACATACATATATATACATATACATATATATATACATATCTATATACACATACACATACACATACACATACACATACACATACACATACACATACACATACACATATACATATACATATATAATCATTATATATATGTACATACATAAGAATAAAATAATACAATTGCATGACATAATATCTTCGAAATGAAAACCACAAAAACCATTTTCATATTTTGAAATAATTTTTTTTTAATAAAAACAATTTGCAGCATGAATGATTGTGCAATGATGAACACACAAATAGAAGTATTATCTATTCAAGATATACATGATCTCTATGGATCAAAACATCCATGGTAGATCACATATATCTTGAACATATAAGACATCTTTCAATGTCTATCATTGTTTGTAGATGTACCTTTCTAGCACATCTAGTAACAATTAGAACTAGTCAAACCCTATAAATGAGAACCAGTCAAACCCTCTAAATGAGAACCAGTCAAACTCTTTCCATATTTCCTAGTAACAATTAAATATAAAAAGTAATTTGCAAAGTGAATTATTGTGCAATGAAGAACATAATAATACAATTGCATGGAAAAGTATCTTTGAAATCAAAACCAGTGAAACCATTCTCATATTCTGAATAACAAACAAATATTAAAAGAAAATTGTAGAGTTAAAGTTTGTGCAATGACAAACACACGAATAAAAGTGCATGGAATAAAACACTCTAAATGAGAACCACTAAAACCCTTCCCATATTTCGTAGTAACAATAAAATATAAAAAAGAAAATTGCAGAGTGAATTATTGTGCAACGAAGAACATAATAATACAATTGCATGGAAGAATATCTTCAAAATGAAAACTAGTGAAACCATTTTCATATTTTAGAATAACAAACAAATATTAAAGGAAAATTGCAGAGTTAAAGTTTGTGCAATGATGAACACACGAATAAAAGTGCATGGAAGAAAACCCAGTAAATGAGAATCAGTCAAACCCTTTCCATATTTCGTAGTAGCAATCAAATGTAAAAAAGAAAATTGTAGAGTTAATTATTGTGCAACGAAGAATAGAAAAATACAATTGCATGGCAAAATATCTACGAAATAAAAAATAGTGAAACCATTTTCATATTTTCGAATAACAAAAAAATATTAAAAGCAAATTGTAGAGTTAAAGTTTGTGCATTGACAAACACAAAAATAGAAGTGCATGGCAAAAAACCCTAGAAATGAGAACCACTAAAACCCTTCCCATGTTTCATAGTAACAATCAAATATAAAAATTAATCAACCGACTCGGCTCTGCTTTGCAAGTTTCCCGCTCTAGCTATTTTTTTTAATTTTTGACCCCTGTTGTGATTTGACTGTTTCATGGGATGGTTGAGAGGGGGGCCCAGGAAGGCTCCCCATTCCAAGAATGTTGTCTTCTTGTCTGGCGCTGTGCCTGTGGTGGCAATGACTAGTCTAGTTGTTCCCCATATGACGTCCCCTCCTCGTACTTTCGTCCTTCCCCCTGGGGAAAAGACTAAGGGTATTTTTGGAAAGTCGCCCATATCTCCATCTTTTGGGCTTGACTCTTTCTTCTCTATGGAAGAACTGGTTTCCTACGTGGACAAACTGGTGGGTTTTGACTCACCAGCCTCTAGTAAAAGGTTATTGGAATTTGCTTCCTGCTCAGTGACGGGTTGGGAAGTAGATGTCCCAGAAGTCCTGATGCTGAAGGTGATGGACAATCTCAAACTAGCGCTAGTTGGAAAGTTTTTGGCGTATAGGCCAAATATTGAATTGGTTTGTCAATGGGTTGCTTCCACTTATCTCAAAGAAAGCATCACCATAAATGCTATGCCAAGAGGTATCTTCCTTTTCTCCTTCATGGTTTATGAAGATATGTTGAAGGTTTTAGTTGGTGGTCCCTGGGCTTTTGACTCAGGGTTTAAAAAATTTCTCTCCCTCTGCAAATGGAAACCGGGCTTTGATCCATCAGCTAATGTAGGTGCCTCGGCTCCAACCTTCCACCTTCTGGGCCTTCCTCTAGAGTTTTGGGAGACGAGAATATTAAAAGGTATTTCCAACTCCTTTGGTAGTCTTCTGGCTATAGATAAGATTACTCAAGAGAGATCTATACTAGTGTATGTTCGTATTTGTGTAAATGTGGTAGTGAATACGATTTTACCATCCTCAATCCTGCTTAAGTCAAAATTTGGTAATTGGAGCCAACCCCTGGAATATGAAAATGCCCATCTCTTTTGCCAGCTGTGCAAAATTTTTGGTCACCTCATTGACTCTTGTGGGAACAAATTTGTCGAGGGTACTAGTGCTAAGGAGAAAAATTTAGTGGAGGAACACTGCTAATGAAATAGCTTTTGGTGCTCAGCCTATTGCAACTCCTGTTTAGGCAATGTATGTTCCCCAACTAAAGGATAACCCTGTCTAGGGCAAGGAGGCTGTTCCTGAACCTCTCATTGTAACTAATGACTTGATTTTCATGAACCTTAAAGTTTATGCCCCTGTTTCCAACTTTCCAACCCCAGGCTTTTCGAAATTGGTGAAGATGAATGGGGGGATGAAGTTAATATGGAGAATGAACCAATCATGGGATCTCTTATGGAGGAAAAAGTGCAGGCTCCCCAAGAGAAGGTTCAATTTTCAGGAGTGGCAGATGAGATTGAAGAAGGTGATTATGTGCACCCTGAGACAAACTTGTCTTTGGAGGACATGCATGTCTTATCCCAAAAAGGGGCAAGAAACTTGAGCGAATCTATGGCTTTATTGGATTTTCCTCCAGGGTCTAGTGATAAAGAGGATGAGGATGAGTGGCCTCAAGCACTAACTAAATCCAAAAAGAAAAATAATCTAGATATTGGGGGGGAAATAAGGCGGGAAGACCTTCCCAAAAGGATTCCAAAACTAAAGATACTATGAGGGATGTGGTTGCTGGAAAACAAAGAACCTTGGACTCAATCGTAGGGTCAAAGCCCAAGAAGAAGTAGCTTTGGCTGCTTCTCTGGGGAAAGGGTGGTGTTGTATTCTATTTTACCTATGAAGTATCTTTCCTAGAATGTAAGGGGCCTTAATAGCCCATATAAACAATTTTTGGTGAAAACCTATATTTTAGACAATAAAGTGGACGTTCTCCTCCTTTAGGAAACTAAGATGAAGAAAGAGACTTTTGATAAGGCTATTTTGAGCATCTGGCCTGAAATGAATTATTTTGTAAGTGAGGCTGAGGGAGCTTCAGGAGGTATATCGACTCTTTGGAATCCTTCTAAACTAAAAGGTACTTTGTGTTCTGCTAGTAGGAATAGTTTGATGATTACCCTTGAAGACATCGATTCCCAGGAGATATGGAACCTAATTAATATTTATGCCCAAAATTTGAGTAGGGACATAGTACTGCTTTGGGAACAACTAAGTGATGCTATTTATTATAGAAAATATGACCACTGGATGTTGGGAGGGGATTTCAATTCCCCTCTTCTTCCTTCAAAGAAGTCAGGGGGCAGGATGACTATTCTGATAGCATGATGGAGCTGGAAGAGTTCTTAAACTCTGTGGGTCTTATTGATATCCCCCTCCAAGTAACTAAGTACACTTAGTCCAATAGAAGGAATGGAAACCATCTAATCCAAGTCAAATTAGATAGGTTTCTAATCTCCGCCAATTGGAATATCTCCCAATTCCTATCTCTTTTAGCTCTCCCTAGGTCTGGATCTGATCATAATGCTTTAATGCTTAAAAGAAACATGGATTATAATAGGGGACTTTTCCCTTTTAGATTTGAAGTTATGTGGAATCTCCACCTAGATTTTTCTACTCTTGTTAAAATATGGTGGGAGAAACTTATAACTGGAACTCCAATGTATTGCCTGGTGGAAAAGTTGAGTAGAATAAAGCAAAGAGTGAAAGGGTGGAACAAGGTGACCTTTGGTAATATCTTTGAGATAAAGAACACCCTGGGAAACAGATTAAAAGAAGTTCAGGATATTATGGAGGTTGGTCAGGTGGGCGAAGAGATATGTGCTAAGGAAAGAGACCTCAGATCTGAATGGTTTAAGATAAACAAAAAGGAGGAATTTTTTTGGAAACAAAAGTCATGTGTCCAATGACTAACTGAAGGGGATAGGAACATTAAATTATTCCACCAATCCACTTTGAAACACAAAAGTAGAAATAGGATTATATCGCTCGTAAAAGAGGATGGCTCCATGGTTACCACTGAAAAAGAAATTGCTCGAGAAGCTGTTAACTTCTTCTCCTCTCACCATATGGCACTTGGCAATGTAAATCAGGTAAATGCTGATTTTCTTGAGGTGATCCCTAAATTTATTTCTGATATTGATTTAAAGATGATGACTAATGTTTTATCTATGGAAGAAGTAAAAAAGGTTGTGTTCTCCTTTGGAGCTTTTAAAGCTCCTGGCCTAGATGGGTTCCCTCCTACTTTTTTCCAGACCTATTGGGATATTGTTAAAATTGACCTTTTTAATGCTGCTACTAGGAACTTCTTCAGGTCGAACAAGTTGCTTAACCAACCGAATGCCACTTTTTTAGCCCTTATCCCCAAAAATTCTAAAGCCTTTGCTATGAAGGATTATAGACCTATTAGTCTTTGCAATACAGTCTATAAAATATTCTCTAAAATTTTGGTGTTAAGGCTCAAACCAGTGCTTGGTAAAATGATTTCTGCAAACTAGAAAGGTTTCGTCCAGGGAAGAAACATCCTTGATGCTGTCATCTCCACCCATGAAATTATCCACTTAATGGAACATTCTAAGAAACCTAGGATGACCTTCAAAATTGATATTTCTAAGGCCTATGATAGAGTCTCCTAGCCTTTTCTTTTTGTTGTTCTCAGGAAGTTTGGGATAGAAGGAAGATTCCTTAAGATGATCTTTGCTTGTCTTACCTCCCCCATGTGCTATGTTCTGGTTAATGGAGTGCACCAAGGCTTTTTCTCTTGTGGTCGTGGTCTTAGGCAAGGCGATCCCCTCTCTCCCTACCTTTTTATAATTTTTGTTGAAGTCCTTGGCAGGAACATCCAAAAATTGGTGGACTCTAAAGTTGTAAAAGGTGTTAAAGCTGCCTCATCTCTTATGCCTGACTTCCATCAATAATTTGTTGATGATACTCTCATGTTTGGGGAAGCCTCGGTGGGGGAAGTAGGTCTTTGGAAACATGTTCTTAATGACTATGCTATTGTTTCTGGCCAGTGTATAAACTATGAAAAAATAAAGATTTACTTCTTCAATACTGGCCAACAGATTAAGGACAAAGTGGTGAAAATTCTGGGATGTCAGGAAGCTGCCTTATCTGATGCCTATCTTGGCCTACCTTTGATCTCTAAGAAGTTGGAAAATAACTACTAGAATCAGCTGATTGAGAGAGTCCAAAACAAGCTGGCTGGATGGAAGGGGAAGCTTCTTAGCTTGGCTGGAAAGGTTCAATTGGTCAAATCCTCCCTTTAGAATATTTTGATATACTACCTATCTCTCTTCAAAATTCCTACTTTTATAGGGGAAAAGATAGAACAGATTTAGAGAATAATTTTGTGGTCAAGAACAAAAAAAAATAGTCTGTCCTTGGTTAGTTGGGAAAAAGTGTGCACTCCCAAAAGGAGAGGGGATTTGGGAATACAAAGAATTTCCTTGCTAAACAAATCCCTCACTACAAAAATTGGTTGGAATCTTCTTGAAGGCTCTAAAGACTAGGTAAAAAATTTCCAAGCCAAGTACTTGAGGAACAAGAACCTTGGTTGTTTTCTCTCTATGTTTGACCTACCTAGTGGTTCTGTTTTATGAAATCATCTTGTTTAATTAAAAAATGTGTTGAAACTGGGGGTAAGAAAGAGAATTGGGAATGGTAATAATACTAATTTTTGGAAGGATCCATGGATAGAGACTTCTACTTTGTCTTAAATAGATGAACTAAATCCTCTCAAACAAAACCTAAAAAGGATTTGTGGCAAAAAGGTTTCTTACTATATTAACTAGGAGATGGAGGAACCTAATTGGAAGGAGTTCAAAATTCTATTAAGGAGGAATAATCTGAGAGGCTAGAGACAGGTCAACTAGGACCCAATCCTTCTAAGGTTGCTCAATCTGATTGGGGAGGCTAAGTGGTTTGATAGAGAAAGGGAAGATGAATGGATTTGAAAGGTAGCTCTTCAGGTTGTTTCTCGATTAAAAATTCTTATGAGGAACTGGTGAAGCCTCTGGATGTCACTATTGACCATTTCTGGGATAAGGTGTGGTTAAAGAAATTGGTTCCCAAAATTAATTGTTTCAGGTGGACTGCGGCTCATGGAAAAATTCTTACAATTGACAACCTGGTTAGGAGGGGATTCCAATTGGTTAATAGATGCTCCCTTTGCAAGCAGGTAGAGGAGTCAATTATGCACATTTTCTTTCACTGCCAATTTGCGAGGGAGGTGTGGTCCTTCTTCTTTTCGTTGTTGTCCTCAGATTGGGTGTTTCCTCACTCAATGAAGTTGTTTATAGAAAGTTGGTCGAATTGTCCTTTTTCCCACAATGTTATTGTTGACCTCTAGAACCAAGTTCCCCCCTTTGTTACCTAGGGAATATGGAAGGAAAGGAATAACAGGATATTCAGGGAAGTGGAGAGAAGTATCTGGGAGGTAAGCTTGATTATAAAAACACAGATTAAGGAAAACATTGAGGTTGGAAGTTACAATTTTTCCAAAGCATGGCCTAACTACAAAGAGATGAGGATTAAGCAGAATTGGGGCATAAGGAAGGATCTTACTAAACTCAATTGGTCTATGATGCTAACCAAAATGGCTACTGTGTGGAGTCCTCCATAAAAGGATCAAATAAAGTGTAACTTTGATGGGTGCTCAAAAGGCAACCCGGGATTAGCTGGGGCAAGGGGTCTACTAAGAAACCACAAAGGGGAATGCATAGTGAGATTTGGTGTGAATATGGGTATCTGTTCTAATAATAAAGCTGAAGTTATGGCTGCGTTAGGGGGCTTCAAAACTCTTAAGGAGCTTAGCTTTAAAAATGTTATAATAGAAGGGGATTCCAAGCTCATTGTGGATATTCTAAATGGAGTGGTTGTGCCACCATGGGAGCTTAATTGATAAATTCCTAGCTCTAAAGAATTACTTCTCCAACTATAGGGTGCAACACGTCTACACAGAGGGAAACAAAGCTACTGACTGCGCCGACAATGTGGCTCTGAGTTATACGGGGTGGACCCACTAGAAAAATAATAATATGCCGAAGTCTTTAAGAGACTTGATATTATATGAGAAATTTGAAAATGATTACAATATAGAAAGATGATATGTTGAAGTTATGCGGGAAGCATGGGAGTCATGTGGTGTTTAAAGGATTACATAGTAATGATGATATTGGGGGTATGGGGTTGTATTTGATGATCTCAGTAGGAAGTAAAATTAATCATTCTTCCCCTCCCGAGGTGACTGATGTTCACATGAAGTTTTTCAATTTGATAAGGGTTGTCAAGTCAAATCGTGCTGATTTTCCTAGTGTCAGCCATTCCCGTAATTGCAAAGTTGTGCAAGGTATGATACTTAATGAAGATTTTAAAAATTCTAGGAAAAAATGATGAGTTAATGGTACTAGGAATTGTGTCGTTGGCCTTCACAAAAAGAAACTTCTCTATCCCACATTTTTTTATGGGTTTTGTTATTTGGAGAAATAGTGTTTTCTGCAACAAGGAAAGAAAGCCAAAGAAGTGGGAGATTATGAAGAAAATATCACAACAACCAAAGAATTTGCAAAGTGTTAAAATGGGAGGCCCAAGGAAGTGCACTGAGCCTCCTAATTGTTAGTCCCTTAAGCAAAATGTGGATTTATGGAGGCTTTTCAAAAATTATGGTATGGTTCTATTTTTTGAATCTCTAAAGGGTTACAACGAGAACCTAATGGCCAAGTTCACCAATTCCTGGAGGAAAGGAAGTGTCGCCATTGGTGTAGTGAAGTTTGAGGTTACAATGAGGTTCATAGCTGAAGCAACTGGTCTGCAAAACCAAGGGATTAAAGTTGCAAAGAAGAGTGGGGTTGATTATCAGAAGTTCATGGATAAATTCCTACATGAAGGGGAGAACCTAAAATGATTCCAAAACGGGTATGATAGGTTAGAACTCCCTCCTCCCTATGCTTTGGTTAGCCTATTTGTTATGCGGTATTTTACTTTAAAGGGAAGATATATGTCAGTACATGCATACCATTTTCCTCTGCTCAATCATATTAGGCATGGAGAAAAAATTAATTTACCCTTTTACTTATTGTCTTCCCTGCAAATCAATATAGAGAAGGGTGCCAGTCCTCCCCTGCACCAAGGTCTAATGTTATCCCTGTATAAGTATGCTTTGGATCTTAATCCTCACGGTAACCCTTTGGCTGCTAGAAATGATAATCCCAACCACTTTGATGGGGATAACGAGGAACTGCTTGTTGATGAAATTCCTGTTGTGGCACCTAATCCCTGCCCGCCTCCCTTAGTTACTGCTAGGAGGGTGCTAATTCCTGCAAAGAGCCCGTCCCCTATGGCTAACCCCTCTACTTCTATGTTGCAAAAAAGAGGAAAACAATGTTTATGAGATAGAGCTCATCAAGGCTATGCCGAAGAAAAGAAAACACTCGCCTTTGTTACTGGACCTTCCCAAGCCGAAGAAATTAGAAAGAGATATTAACCCTAGTGATATCATTAATATATATGAGAAAGGAGTGCATAATGAGGAGTTGAAGGAGACTTTTTAGGGGCAAGGGAGTGGAGGAAGTGGTGGTAGAAGGTTTGCCCACCTAGCTAAAGTTGCCTCTAAGGACAAGAAAGGCAAATGGAAAATTACTATGTGTGATGAGGAAGACCTGGCTATTGAAGAGTTTGAAGCCCAAGAGGAAGAAGATTCTAAGGATATGGATTTCGAGGAATCTTCTTATGATATGGGAAAAAAAGGATCGGATGATGAAAAATAAGAGGAAGGGGAGGTACAAATTGAGAAAGTTGAGGAACAAAAGAATGATATTGATAATGTGCAGGATGCAGGGAATATGAGCATGTAGATTAATACTGAGGACTCAAGCACTGATTTTATGAAGAGTAGACTAACTTTTCTGTAGGTTCAAGTTGATGATATGGAGAAAGCCTTAGTTATGCTAATGAAGGTAAAACTAATAGACTGATGAGGAGGGCGATGCTGGGAGCTGTTTCTAGAGAAACCAAAATTACCAGGAAGTTGAAAAAATAGAGGAAGCCTGATGTCTTAAAGATGTTGGATGAGTCTAAGGGACCTAACTAGAGGGAGTACATCTCCCTCATTAGCGAATATGGGGACCCGTTGAAGAAATCCAAGTAATGGCTTCTTGTTGCTGCTTTGATGACTGCATTCCATTTTTTGTCCTTTTGTTTTATAATCTCTGACTGCTATTTTATAATAGCCCTGTTATGGTTGAATACTACTTGGACATTGTTTATTTGATCAATGGTTTACACAGTTTTAAGTTTTCTAGCATAAACTTATTGTTTTTGATTAATATTGGTTGGACTATGGTTACTATGTTGAATGATGACCTGCGTGCTAATTTGGTTACTATTTTTTGGTTCTTGTTGGTGGTGCTATTTCCCACCTTGTTTCGGTTCCTTTTTGTTTGTTGGTTGTTACCATGGGATCGGGGCCCTTTCTTGCTTAACTAATAAAAAACAATCAAATATAAAAAGTATATTGAAGAGTGAATTATTGTGCAACGAAGAACATAATAATACAATTGCATGGAAAATTATCTTTGAAATGAAAACCAGTGAAAGCATTTACATATTTTGGAATAACAAACAAACATTAAAAGCAAATCGCAGAGTTAAAGTTTGTACAATGAAGAACACACAAATAGAAGTGCATGGCAAAAAACTTGGAGTAAATGAGAACCAGTCAAACCCTTTACATATTTCATCGTAACAATGAAATAAAAATGACAAACTAGTTAAACCCTTATCATATTTGATGTCAATGAAACCCTTTTCATATTTCACAATAGGAAGCAAATATTAAAAGAAAATTGCAGAGTAAAATGTCGCGCAATGACAAACAAAAGATTACAAGTTCATGGATGACTATAGATGAAATGAAAACCAGTGAAACCCTCCCCATATTTCGTAGTATCAATATTTTTTAAAGAGAAATTTACATAGTGCAAGTTTGTGGAACAAATAATAGAATGATATAAGTGCATGGCAAAATACCATCGAAATGAAAGACAATGGTATAGACTGAGTGAGGTTAAAAACCTCACCTGAAAGAGAAAGGGGGATTTCAAGAGTGCAGATCCAAACAATGATGTGTGCAAAGGCGAACAATGAATAGTGGAGAGCCGAACTAGTATGTGTGTGTAACCAAATGAACACTCCAGAATAAACGCAAATAAAAGTAATGACAATGAGCGAGATATGCGAGAATATGGAGCATTGAATGAACCTTGATATTTAATTTATGCGCAAGTGTCAGGCTGAGTAACTACGAAGGGACACGTAAGACAAGTTGCTTAGTGGAGGTAACGAAGGAGGCAGTGAGCGATTAATGCTCTCAACTAGATGTTTAGGGTCCAACGAAGTGCTCAGAGGCCACACATCCCTTCGAACCACTACACATTTATTTTGGCGCATAGAAAGAGGGTAGACCTACCTCACTATCGGGTGGACCACAAAATGGGCCTGTAATAAATGATCTAGATGAATCAGTGTGTGACAGGTGACAGGGTGCTTGATTTTTATTTTTTAAATTGGTAGATGCACAAGTGGCAGGGTGACGAGGTGGGAATTTTTTTTTAGTTTTTTGGTCCACGAGGTACTCCACGTGGACCTACAAAGTTAGGGTGCCCTACTATGCACCCCTCTCCCCTACTGCATTGAAATTTCAATTTTTCACTAAATAGATTTTTTTTCAAAAAAATACTAGTAGCTTAGAATCTAGATTCAATTTGCTACAAATTCTATTTTTACATATTTTTCAAATTATGTTAATACCTAGTCAAATTTTTATGTCAAGTTGTGTAACTTTGTTTTTTTGAATTTTCATTGCCACTTAGGGGCCTAGTTTGGCCCCCCATGATCTTGCATTGACACGCCTATCATTGCAATTTGTAAGGAGTGCCAATTTGGAAAACAGACAAGGAACATGTTCAAAACTAAGGAACATTCTACTATAGGACCTATAGAATTGGTGCATACAGACCTATGCGGACCTACCAGAACAAGAAGCCCTCAAGGTGACAGGTATTTCATGTTGTTAAATTTAGATGATTACTCTAGAATGACTTGGGTGACCTTTCTCAAAGAAAAACAAGAAGCTCTAGATAAGTTTAAAGCATTTAAATCTATGGTTGAGAATGAAAATGATTTGAAAATCACATGCTTAAGGTCTGACAAAGGTGGTGAGCTCATCTCAAATGAGTTTAACAGGTTTTGTGAAGATCATGTGATAAAAAGACATTTATCAACTCCTAGGACTTTGCAGTAGAATGGGGTTGTGGAGAGGAAGAACATGATAGTTGAGGAGGCAACAAGAACCATGTTGAAGGAATAAAATCTACCAAATACCTATTGGAGAGAAGCTATTCATACCAAATTTTACATTCTCAACAGAGGACAAGCAAGAGTGAACAGTTCAAAGACCCCCTATGAGCTATGGTATGGAAAAACTCCTACTGTGAAATATTCAGAGTGTTTGGAGTAAATGTTATATCATGAGGGATGAAGAAAACTTAGGAAAGTTTGATGCAAGATTAGATGAAGGAATCTTCCTTGATACTCTACAAAGAGTAAGGCATACAGGTGCTACAACAAGAGACTAAAGAAGATAATTGAAAGTGCAAGTGTCAAAGTGGATGAAGAACCAAAACATAGCTTAGTGATGATAGAAGGATATGAATATGATGAACCCTTTGTAGAGAAGAATAAAAATAAGAAGAAAAAGAAGAAAAAGAGATGCTAGTGGAAGAGGAAGAAGCTCTAGAAAAGATCCCTAAGACTCCTAAGTATGTGCATAAAAATCATTCTAAGGATCAAATAATTGGAGACAAGAGAAAAGGTATGTTGACAAGAATAAAAGTTGCTATGTCAGAGGAATAGGTAAATTTTTGTTTACTTTCTAAGATAGAACCTACAATAGTTGTTGAAGCATGTAGGGATGAAAACTAGATCAAGGCTATGGAAGAAGAACTGAGGTAGATTGATAAGAATCAGACATGGGAACTAGTCCCAAGACCAACAAACAAGAATGTGATAGTCCAACTAAATGGGTTTTTAGGAACAGGTTGAATGATGATGGATAAATTATCATAAACAAGGCTAGGCTTGTGTGTAAAGGCTACTCACAAGTGGAAGGAATAGATTTTGAAGAGAATTTTTCTCTAGTAGCAAGAATGGAGGCTATTAGGTGTTTTTAGATTTTGTGGCACATAAAGACTTCAAGGCATATTAGATGGATGTTAATTTTTCATTTTTGAATGGTATGTTAGAAGAAGTGTACATTGAAAAATAAGAAAATTTTTAGTTATCAGATGATCTTGATATGGTCTGCAGGTTGAAGAAGGCACTATATGGGGTCAAACAGGTTCCTAGAGCCTACTATGCAAGATTGGACAGATACTTACTGCAACAGGGATTCAAAAAGGACACTACAAAAAACAACCTTTACTTCAAAGATGAGAAAGACAAAATCTTGATTATGGTTGTGTATGTTGATGATATAATCTTTAGAGGAAATGAGGCCATGTGTAAGAAGTTTACAAAGGATATGCAAAAAGAGTTTGAAATGTCAATGCTTGGGTAGATGACCTTCTTCCTTGGGCTGCAAATTAGTCAATCAAAAAAAGGTATATTCATTTCACAATCAAAATATATATTAAAGGAAATGTTAAAGAAGTTTGGGATGGAGGATTCTAATCTAGTATGTACTCCCATGGTTACTAGTTGTAAGTTAAGCAAAAATGATGAATCTCCTAAGATAGATCAGACTAAGTATAGATCCATGATTGGTGGATTACTATATATCTAACTACAATTAGACTTGATAAATTATGCATGCAGTATGTTTTGTGGCAATATTTCAAGAAGATCCTAGAGAGTCACATGTGGCAACAGTCAAAAGGATATTAAAATATTTGAAAGGAACTCTAGACTATGGTCTATGGTATTCTAAGGATACTAAATTCTCTTTGAGTGCTTATATAGATGAATATTGGACATGTGCTAATGACAAAAAAATTACAAGTGGAGGTGCTTTCTTCCTTGGAAACATACTAGTTTCTTGGATAAGTAAGAAGCAATAATTAGTGTCATTATCTATTGTAGAGGCAAAATATATTGCTACAACATCTTTCTATACACAGGTGTTATGGATGAAGCAGACATTTAAGGATATCTAAATATCATATGATGAATCTATTCCCATCTTGTGTGATAATACAAGTGCTATCAACATTTCAAAAAATTCGGTGATGCATTCAAGAACAAATCATATCTCTATCCGGTATCACTTTCTAAGAGAGAAAGTTGCTAAGAAGGAAGTGAAGTTGGAGTATTTTCCTACAAAGGATCAAATAGCAAACATTTTTACAAAGGATCTTCCAAAATATACATTTGAGTATCTTAGACATAAGCTAGGGGTTATTGCCCTTCCTTCCTTCAACTAGATGCATAAGATTGTGCATCTGTCTAGGGGTAAAATTCAAGATATATTCTTTGTCCCGGATTGATGGAGGTTACCTCTCAGGGAGAGCATGTAGTGGTGTCTTTGGTTGGTGTAGTCAGGGGGAGAGAGAAGAGATGTATTCTTTATATCTTGGGCGTGAAGTGGAGTGTGTAGGTGTTTCCCTTTGCCATTGATGTCAAAGGGAAGAGTGAAAGGAGTCTGAAAAAAACAAGGAAAGAAATGTTTACGTAAGGGAGAGAGAAGTTTGAAAATATTCAAGGGGGGGAGTTGCTTGAGTGTTGCCTTTATTGATGGTTTTTTAGAAGATGTTTCCATCAATGACAAAGGGGGAGATTGTTACACTATGTTTTCATCAATGTTGTCATTGATGACAACCTCTGGTATGGATATGTTGAGAAGGTGTTGTAGATGCAATAGTGTCACTTGGTTTTCAAGTGATTTTGAGAAAATTTGCATAAATATTGTACAAGGTGATTGGGAAGTGTTATGTATTGTGCTCTGGACTTATTCATTCTTGAAGATGTGCTTGTGTGGTTTGAAAGTGATGATAAGAGGTATTTGAAGGTGTTATATCCAAAGGTTCAAGTTCTAGATCATGCGACAGTGGAAGACATGTTTGATAGTGTGTTGGACTATCTTTGGCTTGTGAAAAAGGATATGTGGGAGAAATGGAAGTGCTCCGCATTTCTGGACATGTTGAAGTTTCTTGTCTTGTAGATTTGGAAATGTGCTAATATTGCCTATATCTACCTTCCCTTAGTTTTTTTAGTGTTATTCTACAAGCTTGGTTCTTTGAGTTGTATCTCAGTGGTAGTTTGACAAGTTGCACAAGATGATAGTATTCTCAAGTTTCATGTGTTTGCACCGATGTTTTTGAATATTTTGTTGATGTTGGAGTATTCAAGTGTGTTGTGTAATGTTGCTACATGGTCCGCAAGATGTTTATCGACCTTGGTGAAGTGTGAATGTGGTTGCTTGATAGTGTTAATGTTGGTTTGGCTAACCTGGCGTGTTAGCACTGTTTGTGGACTAGCTTCGTAGTTTGTGGAAGCCTAGTGTAGCATGTCAGTGTAGATTTGAGTCCTAGTTAACCCTTGATGTGGTCCACCCTCACTTCTTTCCACTGTGAAAGTGTTTGGTGTTGACCTATTTGGTGGTTATGTGTTTGAGGTGCATACATTTCCTTGGAGCTGACCTAGAGAAGATTATTCAAGGTTGCAGAAGGTATATATGCAAGGTAAAGTTTTTGGAGATGTGTGTGGTGTGGAGTGATGCAAGTGTGATCATGTGTTGAGATCTGAATGCAAGCATGAACGCCTAGGAATACCAGAAGCAATGAGAAAAAGGTGTCTACAATTTAGTGTGCTAGAAGTTGTTGGAGGCAGTGAGCTAAAGGTTGCGGATGGTATGGAGACATTGTGGTGGTTTCTCTAGTTGCTTTGAGGTAGTGAACCTCCTTGTAAATTTTTCTTTGTAATCCAAAAGAAGTGATCTTCCTGGGCGGTGAGCCTTTTTTCTTTTTGGATAGTGAGTCCTCTGAACAATGAGCCCTAGACAGTGAGCCTCTTGTAATTGGTTTTGGGTTTCATATAGTGAGTTAATGCTCATCATAGTTTTCCCTTATAGGGTTTTCCATATAAAGATTTGGTGTTCTATTGTGAATGAGTGTGGATGTGTTGTTTCATTTGATTACTTTCATGCTAATGCTTAATAAGGGTTTGAAGGTTTTAATGCACAACTGATTCACCCCCCTTTCAATTGTCTTGTGTGTCTAACAAATCAATTTTTAGCCCTCAGATGAAGATCAAATCACCATTTAAAGAAGTCAAAAAATCATTAATTGCCTTAAGGTAATGTCCTATATTCTCTCCTATGTTGGGATAGAGAAAAATGACACCTAGGGTTAGTTTTAGAGAGTTCTTTCTAGTTTGAAAACTAAGTATTGTAACTCAAACTTCAAGAGGATTTTTTGTAAAGACTTGATTTCAAGAAAATATTGAGATTTGTATACAATTTTTATACATTTTTATCAATAAAACAAGCATTTTTTTCCTTCTCAAATCTATATATTGTGTGAAATTATGAAGTGATTGATGCAGTTTTGTGATAGCATGAACAATCCATTATTTCATGTCTCATTTCTAAGAATCTTTACGTAGAAATATATATGTTATGCAGGTCATAGTTTATGTTACTAGTTTATGCAACTTTTAGTTGTGAAAAACATATGATTTCCTCCTAAACCTATTGAAACTTGAACTTATTTATGAAATATTGATGCATAAGTATATCAAAACCTGAGTTGTGCATGATATAGCTCACCTACTAAATAAATTATGTATTTAAAAAAAAATACATGTCATAAACCTATGGTGTATCACCTCATTTAGGTTTTAGATTTCAATTTCATGCCACTTTTTGCCCTTTTTCCTAACAACAACAGTAGGGTAGATTAGTTTAGGTGAAACACTAAGGGAACCAACCATCTCTAGATATTCACTCCAATTCGCAAGCAAGGTCCATGATCTTGGAGTGTTTCCATGGTATTTACTAAAGAGAGATTTAATTAATTATTCGAGCTCAAGGGTGTATTCAACTTTGATAATAGTTATATGTACTTTAATGGTTATATATTGCCTTTATTTTTACATGTGCATCACATGGTATTTTTTACTATATATGTTATCATGATATGCAACATTCTATTTGTAAGTTATCTTTTGGAGTGATAGGCCCATAGTCATTCCTATGTTGAAGAGAGCTTTATTAGTCCTTGTAATTTGTCAAAACCTTTCACTTATTCAGAGTCTTGTATATTAGAATTCCACTTAATTAGAGATTTACTATTCTCCTTTTTAGTTTTATTATTTTTGAAGATATTTTTAAAGCAAGTTGTAGCTAGTGCCTATTTTAAATATTTTCCAAATGCTACTAACTACATGCTTTTATTTTGTAGGTTTTCAATGAAGCACTCATTGCAGTAATAGTTTAAGAACTATCAACCATATTCATAATCTTCATGTGTTTGAAAAATATTTAATTTCCATGTTGTTTTGGGCTCACTTCAATTAGAGTGTCTTTTATGCAATAATAAGTCTACAAGTGACACCTCTTGTGTGAATTTGGTTCATGACATTATCCTATCATGAATCATCCCCAAAATTGATCTTGATATGTAGTTCTCCCATTAACTACTCTAGATCAAATCCTAGGGTACGAAATTGACCCATGTCATTTATATAGTTGTGGGTCTACAACTCAAAATTTATATTCTAATTTCAAATTTTGAACTTTGTTAACTTCCTTATACTATTATAAGTTAACCTTGCTCATTGTTGTGTCTTATTTGTGTTAATGTTTGTGCTATGTTGTTATATTTAAGGATATTTTTCATTTATATCATGAATCATCCCCAAAATTGATCTTGATATGTAGTTCTCCCATTAACTACTCTAGATCAAATCCTAGGGTACGAAATTGACCCATGTCATTTATATAGTTGTGGATCTACAACTCAAAATTTATATTCTAATTTCAAATTTTGAACTTTGTTAACTCCCTTATACTATTATAAGTTAACCTTGCTCATTGTTGCGTCTCATTTGTGTTAATGTTTGTGCTATGTTGTTATATTTAAGGATATTTTTCATTTATTCATTTGAAATTATGTTAGGAGATTGAAATAATTTTAGAATAACATTCACAAGAGAGCATTATCTCATAATCTTAGAGCGTCCTACTCATGTCATCATCTTAGGCATATTGTGTGCTTGTAGTAATCTTCAATCATTGTTCCAAAGCCATAAAATTGTGTTCCTCACTTAGGAAATTCTCAATGTTTATAAACACCACCCCACTTTAGACATGGGGACAACAAGTTAAGGTGAACCTATTAAAATAATTCCTTACTAGTTTATTTTTGTGGTTTAGGTCTGTCTAGATAGTCCTATGCACCAACTCCATTCTATAAATGTCTTTTGTAGGCAAAAATATGAACCATAGCACATATTTACAAATATTGAGGTGATCATTTGAACAACCCTAAAATTCCAAAAAAAATTACAAATCAATTCTTAACATCATGTATTTTACAATTTAAAATTCTAACAAAATATTAAATTAAATTTATTTAAATTCCTAATTAATTTTATATTTATTATTACAATCCCAATTCGCAGATCTAAACTAATCACTTTATTTATTTAAATAAATTTATGTAAGTGTAAATTATCCTCTCACAAAACTAAGTAGCTTCCCAATTCTCTCATCACTTAGTACAGGATTTTATATCATCCACTAGATCATTTTGTTATTTGGTACAGGAACATGAATTGATGTCGATATTTCTGTGACTGAGAGTCAAGGATATTGAAGTGTTTCCATTTTGCCAAAGTCATATGAGACACAATATTGACCTCATCCCTTTACTCCTGAATGTTGATGGATGGGATAAATGAATATACCACCACCCTCACCAATTGTACTCAACCATTAAATTACAACCCTTCAATCTAAATATAGTTTCAAAAGCATGCGTGAAATAAGTGCTGTGGTCCAGACGAGCCAAATAAGATAGTCTTCCTTTCAATGGAACAGTAGTATAGAAAAACATAGCGATCAATACAAATTGATATAAAATGACTTATTCACCGCATCTCCTGTTACACAGAAGGGGGTCTGCATGTATATATACATAGTTATTTGGTAAGGAGAATAAAAGATAGCACAATGAGGCATTCAATGAACGGTTGGTAGCAGAGACCGCTAGATCGAACCGCATTTACACCTCTATTTATTGAAAAGTAGTAATAACTAAAGACTAGAGAAGCTCTTTTCGAAGCCGAACCGGCTGCACTGCGCTTTTGTCCATCAGGAACTTGGAAGCCCCTCTTAATGCCTTCTGCCATGCCTGTAACCAAAACCCCAAAATTACAACACCAAATTAACATAACCAGAGGAAAATAAAAAAAAGGTAACTTTGGGTTTATTTTCTAGACCACTCTTGAGAGTCTAGAATGTTATGATCCTATCCTATACCTTGAAGAGGACTAAAAGATAGAAGTATAGGACAAACAGCCTGGTTGGCATTAGGGTAGTTTGTCGGGGAGGGAAAGGTAATTAAAAAAGTTAACAATAGCTTTTTACTGTTAGAAATAAAATTACAGAAAAAATCATTTGAATCCTTAGTTAACAGAGTAGACAAGATAAGGAGGGAAAGGTCATTAAAAAAGTTTACAATTAGTTTTTTTACTGTTAAAAATAAAACTACCGAAAACAAGATAAGGAAAATTTAAGTTTCTGGATTAGTGTAGATTAATTTTAAATTGTATGATTGAATCAATACTATTTGTGATTAAAATAATCTTCTTTTCTAAATACAAAGTGAAAAATAAATTCTGAAGTTATGTTACCAGCCTGTCCAAATCCACAAAGTCGCTTGTCTTCTCTATAATTCAAGTTTGTACAGCTTTGAAATTTGATTGCAATAATTCCGGCTTACCAGGGATTGGCACCGCTTTTGTATTCCACATCAAACACCCTTTTTTTCTCTTGTCGCACTGAGCGACAGGAATGTAAAACACAACACAGTGATAGCCGATAGGTTGGTTTAAGATCTGGCCCCAAAATAATGATAAGGCTTAAACAGTGGTAAGCTATGTTCAATGTAAGCAGGGGTTTCCATTATATAATGGAGACTATTTAAGTTGGATACAAAATAATGAAATTTTAAACAGGTATGGACTGAGAAGAGCTTAAACAAGACAGTTCTTGTTATTTGAAACTTGAATCTTTCAATAAAAAAACACATGTTTTCTGAATTGGATTTAATTGTATGAGAGTTTTGTAGATCATACTTCATATTTCATAATTTTTTACATTATCGTTTTAGATCATATTTTAGAACGATTCAAAAGATGATATAAAAATATGCACACAATAAAATCTAAAAACATTTTTACTTGCTAATATAAACTAATATTGTATTTTTCATATATCTACTGTTTATTTTCAACTATGGCCTGCATTTTTGGCAGTTTAACAGTTCAATGCTCCAAACAACACCTACCAGCACTTTATCCTCGGTTAACCCTCAATGAGAGTAGAAAATAGACTCAAGTTTCAGATCTAATCTTCTCAGAATTTTAAGATAGTATGTTCTGATCATAAGCCTTGAAGAAAGCTACTAGTTAAGTCTTGTTTCGAGAAAATTATAACAATGGCACCATTTGTAGAAAATTGATCCAATTTTTTTAAGATATCAATTTTTCACAATTTTCTGTAATAACTTTTATGATCAATATTTCAGTTCACATGATCCTTCATGGACATGAAGAGAGTAAGAGAATGAGAAATGACAGTTCATTTAAAATATTTGAGAGACACAGGTTACGGAGAAATCAGGGGGGGAAAAAGGTGAGAAAACTGATTTAAATGGATCTTATGAACATGCCCGATGGATAAGATTACTTATGACAGCTCTGAGAAATGTGAAACCATTTGATCACTTTTAACATTGGAAGCAAAAGCATTATACATACAGCAAAGAAAGATTATTTACCTTTTCGGCAGCTGTAGAAAGCAGAGCATAAGTTTTAATCTGTGCGACCGTTCGGTGTGAGCTCTTGAGGCTTCCCACGGATCTCAACAAACCCGTCTTACGCACACCACTGTTGCCATTCAGAGGAGTTTTCCAAGTGACAATGGACTCCAGTTCCCTTGACGCGGAGACACTACTATTATTACTATTCTTTGTGTGCTTGGGGTTCTGCGTTCGAATCCCCTCAGTAACAACTCCCATCCGTTTCTTCAGGCCATTCTTCTTCGCTTTGGGAGACGAAACCCCGCTCTGATTATACACATAATCATAAACCGAAACGTCTGAGAATTTCACCAGAAGCTTGTCCGATGCATCCTTCGGTACATGCTGAACTTTAGGGCTCGCCATTTTCCCCTCAACTGAAAGCTTTTCCCGACTTCTGCGAATCAGTGATCTTGCTGAGCCATCTACATCCTCTGCTTTAAATCAGACCAAATTTGAAATCAAGAGCGGGCCTTCTTCAGTCATTCATTCATGAAAACATCACACAAAAAAGCTGAGTACGCTCTGAATTCAATACGCAGATTCAAAATTTAGAAACGTATATATCAGTATTGAAGTAAAACACGAGGAAAGTTCACGGGAATAACAAACAGGCTTTTTTTGGGGATTCTGCAAAAATGGAGTGCAGGGTCCGCTTTAAGCAGTTGTGATGGGATTAACGGCCATAAAACAGTGCTAGTTATTATTCGAGGTGAACGTTGGGGGGACAGTCCAGAAATCTCAGCGCTACTTGGGGGGCAGTTATTATAATTCTAGGCAGCACTGAATATTATGATTTAAAATCAAACGGTTGCAAATGCAGATCAACGGCTCTTTGTGGCGGAATATGTAGGCGCCATAACGGTACGGGCGATGATTTCTATACTTCGTTGTGGGGAATCTTTTTGCACGCCGTGAAAGGAACGTGAGCAAACATCATAGGTTCAAATTTGGAGGGCCCCACTGTCCCCACTATATTTGACCTTATTAGCCTCTACCTGAAATTTAGCTTATATGTCGGATTTTTGTTTCGTATGAAATCTAATTTATATTTAGGACGCTTTTGTCATTTTCTTCTAAAATAAGTATACAATTTATTTTAATAAAATATAAGAATAGGAGGGTTTTGAAACCAAGTGTTTTTTGTTTTTTCGTTCTCTCTACTAGGTGATTGAATGAATGAATGAATGTTTTTAATCACGTCCACGAGGCCAAGCAGTCTATGGGACCCACAGATAGCCAGCGAAGAAGCCCGAACCCCAAAAAAATGCAAAAACCTATGTTTCTTTTTCTTTTTCTTTCTGCATCTTGGATCTTCTGCTGTGTATCTTGACCAAAAAATCTGCAAACCCTATTATCTTCTCTTCAAACAGATCACCCAAGTTGTTCCCTTTTAATGTCTCAATATAATTGATCTGGATGTCCTTGTAAGCCGAACATTCCCTGATGTAGTGCAATTCTGTCTCAACCACTTCTTGAGTGCAATATCTACACCTTCTGTCTGCCCACTCCTCTTTAGGTATCATCCATCTTCCGGTCTCACATCTAAGCTGGTGCGAACTTGTTCTTATCTGAGCTATCAACATTTTTGCTTTCCATTTTATTTCCATTCCGATGTAGGTCTTTTGTGTATGGTCATGTGTAGGGTTAAAATGTTTGACATAGTATTCCTTCTTCCTCCCAAGTGGCCCTTTCGACATGCTTTCTTTGAACTTTCCTTGCGCATACCTTTTTATTTCCCTATTGTTATTTGGGCATTCACTTATGCTAATACCCCACTTGCTCATCCATTTGATATTTTGTTTCATCCACGTGCTCTTTCTTCTATCTAATTTTTCATTAGCTGCCATTTTTGGCCAGCGATGAGTCTCCATGTTATCTAGTCTTCTTAGATAGCTTAGCAACTGATAAATGATTTGAATCTGTTTTTAAAATCCCACATGATGATTCAACAAATAAAGCTATACAATCTCACAACTCTGTTATTCATGCCTGCAAAAATAATTCTTATGAAAGGCTTTGAATTTTATGATGTTCGAAAAAGGAAAACAGTAAAGTTTTCACAATTTTTTATCCAAGAGAATGAAAACACTTACACAGACCTGCACTATGATATGCTATTCTTTGCATTTAGCATTGAAGGAATCTTATGAAAATAAAGGATGACACAATATTCTATCATATAACTCACAATCAATACTAAAGACCAACGAATAATGGAGAAGGAAATAAGCTTTTTATTGAAAAATAGGAGACAATATGTACAAATTTAGATCATACCTCAAAAGCAATGCTTGAGGTGAATCCCATTCACTGGGATTGGCTCCACTTCACCATCCAACTTAGATAATTGGAAGGCATTATGCTATTTTTTTCCAATTATAATGTAAGGTCCAGTCTAGAATGCATCAAACTTAGAATGCTTTCCAGGTTTTCTTTTAAGTTCATCCCACTTTAGAACTATGTCACCTTCTTGGAATACTCTTGGAGATGCTCTCTTATGAAATGACCTCTTCACTTGAGCTTGATGTTGCTCAATCTTCTTCATTGCTTCAACTCTAATCTCTTCCATCTCAATCAATTGAGTCAATCTTTCTGTCATAGGCTCCTCTTCAATCATGTCAAGCTGGTTGACTAGATCAAGGGTTGGAAGTTCAAGTGAAATAGGCAGCCTTGCCTCTTTTCCATACACAAGCATGTATGGTGATAGTCTTGTTGATCTTTTTGGTGTAATTCTATCAACCCACAAGGCTGATTTCAACTTGGTATGCCAAGCTCTTTGATTATCTTTCATAGTCCTTTTGATAATTATGAGAAGATTCTTATTAAAATACCAAGTTTTTATAAGGATTCTATCTTGGTTTTATAATTTATTATGGTATGTAAGTAAGTGAGAAAATTAATATGTAAAGAGTATGATGTAAAATATTATTAATGTTTTTTTAGGGGATGTTAGTAAGGATAGTTCAAATACATTTCATATGAATTTTTGACAATAAAGATAAAAATATATCTAAAAAATGTATAAAAGATGGTTTAAATTGTATTGAAAAATACAACATAACAAAGATAAAATTTTTTTTGGAATAATTTGCATACAGTGCATAAAGATCAATAGACCTACACATTATCTTCTTCATTTTTTACATTGTATAATACATTTGAAAATAAAGATTCAAATATATATAAAGGAGAAGTCCAAATTCAAGTATCAATTATTTTTATACAATATTTAAGATTCCAACCTTTTATTTGTCAATCACATGTTTATAATTTCCTTTTCTTCTTAATGCTCTAAAGATCAATGTATTTTCTATCTATACATTATGGAATAGAGTGTTTACAAGTTTTCCCTAATAAATTTCAATTTTACGATCTACCCTCAAGCAAATAATATCTTATCTTACACCCTAATTTTATTTTTTTTTAAATTTTACTTTTAGAAGACTAGTTTCTCAAACCCAAAATGAATAAGAGTTTTAAAAAATAGAACTTAAATTTCAATATAGCCTCCAAACTAATTTTAAAAAAAAATAACATGAAAAAGATAAGAAGTAGAATTTTGAAAAGTGAACAACAATGATTGACTTAAAAATTACACAAAAAGAAAAAAAGAAAAATTGTTAATATAATTAAAAGCAAGTTTCTAATTAATATATCTATTATTACAATTTAAAAAAAAGGCCATTCATAATTAAATAATCTTATATTTTATGTTTGAAAAATATTCTGCCTTAAAATATTTATTTTTAAATTACATTTTCATATAATTTATTTCAAAGTTATATTCTCATATAACTCATTTTAAAATTGTGGTAGGGTCCACTCCTTTTTATTAATATGCAAAATAAAATTTTAGCTTCAACAATTGCTTTGGTAGTGACAAGTATATTTAGATCCTATACTGAAACTCTACCCCTAATCCATGACAAAATAGAAAGAAGCATACATTATTTGACATTGCAACCAATAGTATCAAACTATCATCCTTGCATAAACACTAGACTCATTAGAAAGACAAAAAAACTAACAATATTTTGCATGTATCAATAAGGTATTACTAGACACACCTAATATTGAATTCACACCACAATAGGATTCAGATACATATCTTGAATCAAGTCACTAGAAAAAAACACCATGATAACCTCCATATATACTTCATAGGTGAGAGTTTTGATCACAACATGAATGAAATTCATGTCACCTAGTTTGTCCATCTCCACCATTTTGATTAGAGCCTTGATAACCAATTAATTACACCTAGGCTAAAAACCAACCATGTCATGAGTCAAGTGGGGAGAAATAATTTCCATTTGAGTTCCCTTGATGTGTTAAATCTATCTACAATGGATTTATGGACTACTATAGATATAGTTGGTATTAGGATTGTTGTCACTAGACATCATCTTTGCATGTGCCAACACTAGTCTCAACCACCCATGCAACTCTAGCTTGATGTAGTGAATTATAAGATAATGAATTATAAATTTATCTCTAATGTATATAATCATATATCTATGCTGAAATGTGTATTCATATTCATGTAAATTCATGTTGTCTCATCCCTATTTATAAACTCTTCCCCTAGAATGAAATATTTGGTAATGTAATTTTGATCAAAACACTTCTCAAATCCCTACCCATATATAGTTCTATTGTCTTTTCCTTAAACATCATAATTTCTCTTTTCATAATATGAAGTTTAATGAAAGTCATACCAACAGTTGACAAAGAAAATAATAAAATCCAAAATGATTGAACATGCAAACCACGTCATTCTTTCATTCAAATATAACCTTACAATGTAAGATGATGTATATACCTTCACATTATGCCAAGTTCATTATTATCTCACATCATCCTATGATATTTGATGAGTTGAGGGTCCTTGGAAAATCAATGCAACAATAAAATTAGCTTTTCCAAACCACCTTATTATATTTGTTTATAAAATAATATATTATAAATTAAAATAATTTACATATGATCCCCACAAAAAGTATTTATAGTTTACTAATACTTTAAAATTCCAAATATACAATTATATAGAATATAAAAGGTTGAAAGTATTATATGACCTAACAAATATTAAAATAATAAAATATGGTCTACTATTGAAAAATGACCCATAGACCATGGAATTCTAAGCTTGTTTTATCTAATTAATTTAACCTATTTTTTTAGCTTAACAACTTTCACACTTGTGGGATTAGATAATATATTTTGAAGCATTTGTATTATATTATTTGCATAGTCAATATAAAATGATATTTACTATTTATTAAATATTTTAAAAATAATAATATTATTTTAATAGATAATTTGTTGGAGAACATGTATAATTTATACTTTTACTTTGATTTGGAACCAAGGGTTAGTATTGTTAGGGTTAGAAGATATATATCTAATAGTTAAATGCATATTTGATCAATAAATCAAAGAAATAAAACACATAAAATTATAGTAACAATAAGACAACACAGGGAATTTAACGCGGTTCACCCAATATGGGATACATCCACAAAACCGCAGCCATCCAATGATTTTATTATCTAGTGCAAAACATATTACAATCTCATGAATAATGCCATACTGCAACTCGCATCCCGACCACTTATAACAAGCTTTTTAGAAGTTTCTAGAATTAGGGTTTTACAAAGTCATTTTTTATCTTGTCGGTGACGAAGCGAAAAATAGGAGAAATTTTTTACATGAAGAGTGTATAGTATAGCATGATCAATCACCACATACCAACAAGTATTAGCCTGATTAGTGCGATACTCAATTGCAATCTTATGTCTAATATTGTTTTCCCCAAATACTTTCTAGAGGGCATAACTTTTGATCTAGAGATCCAATTTTGATGACTAAAAAAATGAAGTTCTCAATGAGATAGACATATTTAATGATAAAAAATTAGTTTGGAGATTATCAGGACCCTAAAAACCCCTTAAAAACATGAGAAAATAAATTCTAAAATTTTACAATATGATATCTAAGAAATATAAAGAATCTAGATCAAAATCCTTAAGAAGGCTATATATTTGAGCTACAAATAAAGATATAGAGATACTTGAGATATTATTGCAATGGAATTGTATAAGAATGCTATAATAAAAGATCAATGGATAGTGTTACATTGGGATGAGTGGATCATCTTGTCATTAGTTGGTTTCTATATCAACTATGTTTTAATGCATAGCATAGGGAATGAGCTTTTGCTCATGGACCATGGTTTTGGTAGCCAATAGCTTATAGAAATCACTTGGTTGTTTGATGTTTCCAGTTTGTTCTATAAATTAAGTGTATGAGATTCATGTTTCATAGTGTTATGCAATTGAAGTATTGTTATCTAGCCAAAATTTTGTTAGACTATAGAAAATTAAGTGGATTGTATTGATGTAATCTTGTTCATAAGATCAATATAAACTTAATATCTCTTTGGTGGTGGATTATTTTTCAAAAGGGTTTATTCGTGCCAATATGGTGTTATGTCTTAAATTGTTATTTTTATTTATGTTTCTCCATGTTTTATTTGATGGTTTGATCATATGCACTAATTGGCCAATCAAATTTAAGAACTATTTATTTATACTTTCACTCTATTTATTTACCCTATTTTCAAAATTTAGCATTAGAGTTATAAATTGATCAAAGAGAGAACACCTTTATATTTGTGTATTATAGGTTCTTGAGGTTCTAGTGGGAGACTTCGATTTAGTGGTTTAGTAGATTCATATTTGATTGAAGCCATGCATATCACATTCGATTCAGATAATGATAATTCAATGGATTTGGGTATTTCTGTAATTAAAATGGAATATCTATTGGAAGAAAGGGATCAATATAGAGCTATTATAAAAAAGGGAAAGCCTACAGATATGGCTGATGAACTATTTAAAAATTTGGAATTTTTTTTTTATGAGGGACCATACAATTGTGCCTCGGTCAGTTTAATTCTCTTGAATATCTTAGAAGAGGATTCTACATTTGATCCATGGAAGAGAATAGGTAATATTCATCAAATCAAGAATTTGATGAATAGATTATACATAAGGAGAAGATTGTATTCTTTGAAAATAAGGGAATGAGACTTGTTATTGAGCATATTAATACTTTTAATTTGATTTTGGATTGGTTAGGATCTACATCTACAAATGTTTTTTATTAGGAAAAATAGGTTTTGGTTAGGATCTACATCTACAAATGTTATGATAGATGAGGAGGATAAATATTTTATTGATTTTTATTTTATCGAACCATGGGAAAATTTAATTGTTTCTATAAATTTTGATGGAGATGGATACGAGCTTCAAAACACTCGACTATAGGGATTTAGAGAGGAGGAATAGTATTTTCAATCCATATTAGGTTTATTCAATCGAGATTGATTTCTTGAGGTTGTTCCCAGGGCCTTATTATTCCCACCTATTATGCCTAGTAGTCATTCCTCGTCATATACCCTCCTATACCTACATTATTCATTTGTGACCAAAAAACAACCACTTGATTGTATAATTCTTAGTTCTAAGAGGTGGGATTCAACCTTTCATTCCTTTCCTGATATTGAGTGGTACCAACCCATCTTCCTTTGGTCTTATGAAGCTCACCCCTCTCCCAATAGAGCTAGTACTTCACACATGTCTAATCTCCCAATCCCTTGTTCTTCAATTCCCATCCAACCCCAACTTTCCATTGGATGTGTCTATCTATGTATTTATGAACCCCTATCCTTGGTTCATAATCAAATCAATTGGCTAGGTCCAATAGACTGTACAATGATACTTAAAGTTCATCTTTTAATATGCATGTGATTGATGACCCCATGCCAACCCTATTTTATTTCATCCAAGCTAAGGAAAATATGTGAAATATAATTCTCCCCCTTGAAATTTAGTTCACGTGAGAGGAATAAATCTATATTTGGGTGGGAGGGAGATTAAGCATCTGGTGAAGGTCCTATTGGGTAGAGTGGGAGAGGGGTAAGCAATCCAAATGTTTAATCCTTTCTTGGTCATGCGGGATTAAATTGTATAGACCTAGGACATGAATCCAAATATCTTAAGCATTTGGGGAGAGGGAGTACTCTCCCTCAAGTGGGGAAATCCATCCAATGAAGGAGGGGAAAACCCTTCCTTCATCAATCATGCCATGCATTGACCCCTTGAACATATTTGTTTCATACATGATCCTCTGTGAAATCTTCCATAACCCTAACTTTTGTGGTGGGTGGGCGGAGATAGTTGACTAGTTTGACAAGCATCCAAGGGTGGGATGGTGGGGAGAAAAGCTGCCACCCTAGGGTGGGTGGGGGGAAGTACTATTGGTGGATATAAATATTTTGGTTTTGCTTTCACATTCTCTTCCTAACAAATAATAGTGCCATTGACCTAGATCACTACCATTCTAATAACCCAAAGTGTTCAATCACTTGCATAGGGTAGAGATAATCTAATAAATCTAGGGATCAAATTGATTCAATATGTGTGAGTCAACTCTTTTACTCACCCTAGATAAATTTTCTAATAACTCGGTTCACTATCACTTGCCCCTTGATATTTCTCTTGGGTGAGTAAAACAATACTATAGAGCCCAAGATGGAAACCCTTGCTACTAATATTCTTATAGAATAAGTGAGGAGAAAGTTCACGGATAAGGGTATGAAAGATGCAATACATCATGCTCTAGAAAGCTTATGGATAAAGATAATTCAAAATAGGAACAATAAAAATCCAAGGATAGATCAAAATCAAAAGAATGATTGCAAACCCCTAAGAAGAGATAAGTGAAATGTTGGGAATATGGGAAGCATGGCTAGACATGAAGAAGGAATGCAAGAAAAGACAAATACCTTCAATGATTCCTAAATGGAAAATAACCTTTGATAATGTTATTGATATATTATTTATCTCTACTAACATTTATAGTGATGGTTCATGGATAAATGATTTAATGCCTTATACCATATGAATCCTTAAAATGAGTAGTTTTATAGAGCATACAATAGTGACAAATTTTTCTTGGAAATAACAAGAAAAGGTAAAACTAGTTTTTAGTGATGAGAGAATGAAAACTCTTACTGATGTGTTACACATTCTAGGGCTCGGAAGGAATTTAATTTTGATATTCAAAATCAGTTATGCCTAATTTTAAATACCAATTTTAATAGTTACAGGTTGGATAGAGGAAATTTAGTGTATCTAAGGGCTCTTGGCATGAAACTTTATTTAGGCTATAGACATCTACTTCTTGTGCTTATGCCAATGTAACTAAAAATTCTAAAACTGTGTATACTTTGTGGCACCAAAGATTTGAGCCATTGGTGAAAAGGTTCTTTGGACTATGATTAATAAAAATGTGGTTGATCGTCTTTCATATTATTCTATTAATCTTGATTTTTGTGAGCACTACAAGTTTGGAAAATAAAATAGATTTAATTTTCTTGTGGGAAGTACTAGAGAATTTGTTAAGAGTTTATTCATTTGGATGTGTTTGATCTAGTGGTTATTTATTCTATGGGTAAATCTAGATATTATGTTTCATTTATATATGATTACTCAAGAGTTAATTGTATATGTTTTCTAAAATAAATTTTAATTTTTCTCTAAGTTTGATCTAAATGTAAGGTACTTGTTGAGAAATAGTTGAATAAGAAAATTGAAATTTTGAGATATGATAATGGAGGTGAATATTTCTCTAGGGAATAAATGATAATTCTTGTAAAAATTTATGTATTGTGTAATAGAAACCATACAAACCACATTAAAATGGGTTTGTAAAATAAATGGTTAGAACTAGAAGTATGTTGAGTGGTGTATAGTTGGATCAATGCTTTTAGGTTGAGGTTGTTTATACTATTTGTTACTTGGTGAATAGATTTCCATGTTTAAATTTGATTTATAAGATACGATATGAGGTGTGGATAGGTAAGAAACCCTCTGTTCCACATCTAAGAGTTTTTTTCATGAGGATTATGTTCATGTGCTAATAGAAAAACACTCCAAATTAGATAATTTCAAAAGTCAATAGGTGTTTTTTTTTTAAATTTTGGAAAGAATGTCAGGGGTTATAAACTTGGAATCCTCAAACCTTGAAAATGGTGTACTCTAAGGATGAAATTTTTAGGGTTATTTTAAATATTCAACAACTTGGAAAAGAAGAAAAGAAAAAAATACATTTTAAGACAAAGGTCAAGAAGCAAGAAGATGTATAGGTACAAGAACAACCATACTTGCTGGTTTGAGGATGGAGAGGTAAAAAAAGATTTAAGTGAGAGTTCTAAACATCTAAAGAATTTGAAAGAATAGGAAAAATATCTTACTCCACCCTAAGGGGATCCATAAGGCAATAGATTCCAATTGACAAGTATAACTCACTAAATTTTTATTGCATATTTTATTTATCTTGTATTGATGGTGAACCTATATTTGTCAAGTACGCTCAATCTTTAGAGGAACACGAGTCTTGTTTAGAATCCATGCATGAGGAGATGATGGAATTAGAAAAGTGTGACACTTGGGATCTAGTGAGTCTACCTAAGGGAATGAATCCCATTGAATATAAATGGGTGTTTAAGAAAATTAAATTAAATTATATGATAAGCTGAAATAGTATAAGGGAAGAGTGGAAAAAGGGTGCCCCTTGAGAGAGTTAGTTGATTTTGGTGAAATATTTTTTCCTATTGTAAAAATTAGCTCTAGTGGATTCATAATTTATACTTTAAAAAAAAAAAAATAGAATTAGAGAAAATGGATCATGTTAATTACATTTTTACATAGAAATATTGAAGAGGATGTTTGCAAGTTGAATTCATCTTTGCATGTTTTGAAGTAGTAACTTTGGATATGATGTCTAAAGTTTAATTATTTTAAACTGAAGCTTGGGTTTGTTAGGATTGAGGTAGATCATCATGCTTATTTTAAATTGATTGATGATTAGATACTAATCATTGTCTTGTATGTTGATGGAATGTGTATTGAGAAAAACAAGGAAATGATTAAGGAACTCAAATCTCAAATTTTTAGTGTATTTGATATAAAGGATTGAGGGGCTACCAAATACATCTTAGGGATGGAAATGATTAGAGATTAGGTTCACAAAATTTTTGGTTGTTAAAGTGAGTATGTCAAGACTATTTTGAATTAGTTTGATATGTAGAATTATAAGGTAACGAGTATTCCTTTTCTTGTTGGTAATAATTTATCTTTGGACGCATGTCCTAAGTTAGATAATAATTTTGAATATATGCATAATACTTCTTATGCTAGTGACATAGGTATCCTCATAAATGCAAGGGTATGTATTACACAAATAGTGGCTAAGTAGTGGTAATTATCAATAGATTTATATCTAGACCTATTAGAGAGGATTGAAATTATGTTAAAAGGTTTTCACATATTTGTGAGGAACTTCTAATAATCATTTATGCTATCATTAGACTAATGATGTGGGTAAGTTAGGAAATATATCACATTATTGATTTGGATTGGAATAGTGATTGGATAGTAAGAGGTCCACAAGTGGCTATGCGTTTTCTTAATTTAAAGGAGCTATTTAGTTGGATGAATAAGAGACAACCCATTGTTTCTTTATCTATAATATAAGAATAAAACATGGTTAGTACATATGCATGTAAGGAGGTAGTTTGGTTATAGAGGTTGTGCTCACGAATTGATTTTGATTGCAAAGTTATGAAAATCAATTTTAAAAATCAGAATACTATATTTTGGTGAAAAATTTTATGTACCATGATTGTATTGGACCTTACACCCACACCCCATTTCACCTTGCTAAATGCGAAACCCCCTTTTTACTTTTCCTTTTCCTCCTCTTTATGTTTTTTTTCCATTTGTTTGGCCTTCTTCCCTTGTTTCTTCCTTGTTTTGTCTCATCGTTAGACTTTCGAGTTTATCATCCTAGCATGGGGCCAAGGTTGCACCCGATATTTGGCGACTGCATTCTCCTTTACGTGCAATTTGGCTTGGTTTTTGAGTCATTTTTCTTCCGTGTCTTTGAGTCGTCTCATTGTGCGTTTTGGAGTTCGCAATTATGTAGGAGGCGGTCGAGTTTGGGTGTTAGTGCTTGCATGGGTGTGTTGATGTTGAGTCCGTGTTGCTATCATGTGTCATTCATGTTCCGCATCCTTCCTCAAGTCATCTCCAGGTAGGGTTTCAACTGTAGATTGCTCCCTTAATGGCGTTCTTTGTTTTTCTCATGGTTTCCCTTTAGTGTTTGTCGTTTCCTCTATTTTCTTGTTTATTTTGGTTGGTTTTCTTTTGTTTTGGTTTCATGTTTTTCCTTTGGATTCAAAGTTCTTTATTATCTGTCATATTTTGTTTATTTAAAATCATGGTATAGCAATCAAGGTTATTTGTGGCATTGTCATTATATCTTGTTGGGATATTGAGTCATTTAATGTTTTCATGTTGATTTTGGTGTAGGAGTATTAGATTCATACCTCATCTTTGAATCTTGGATGATTCACCAAAAGTTCTAAGTCTTTGGCTCTTGGTGATTGGGCTTCCCTCACAAGGTTTGCCATTTTGGTCAAAGATTGGTGGTATCTTTGATCCCTAATCCTTGGTAATTCTTAAAAATTTCCTTCAGCAAAATCTTTTAAGATCCATGTTTGACATTTTATCATCTTAGGATATGAGGTCAAGGTTCTTCCCGATCCCTTACTCACGAACTATAATACTCTCAATGCTTCTAATTTTATTGGGCATTAGCAATCAAGGTTTTCTTATCCATTCTAATCTTGGGCTATGCATCACAAGGTTATCCCAATTCCTAATCATTGAAAACAAGGTCCTCACTCCTTTCAAAGATAAATTTTTTTGGGTTTCTTAGTTTGGTTTGATGTTTTGACATGAGATATAAGGTGAACTTGAATTCCAAATCCCGATAAGATTTAATTAAAAATTGATTTATCTCTCCTAATAGTTGAAGTTCCCTCTAATGCTTCACCCTTTCAATACAACTCACATAATTATCTCGACACTTAATCCCCAAATCATACACTACAATTCACATGTGGGATTAGGTCATCAAATATGTTTTTGATTCATTACCTTATTGTCATGTAAGTTACTTGATATTCTTGACACCCAGTCTCTAGTGCACTTTATACAAGATTAGGACATCAAGATATCTTTCATCTATCTACCTTTGAGGTATGCATCAAGAGGATATCTTTTGATCCTAAATTTGAATTTAAGTCCTTTTTCCCACTACTTGGTATAAGGTATGGGTGATCCTCAAGGCCCAACAAGCAATTATGTTATAATTTTGACTAAGTATTAGATGATAATTATGATTTTTCTTATATCATCCAATTTTATATGATGATCTTTGATTATAATGTTTGCGGATTTTGTAGGATTATGCAAGGAGAGCAATACAGGATGAAGTATGAATTCAAGGGGTATCATCCCCCTTCCAAGATGTTCTCTCTTTATATTGAGATACATGGCATACTCTTGGGCATGCAGATGTCACAAAATTCTTACAGAGGGTGCACAAGGAAGGAGATAGGACCAACCTAGTAGAATGCTTGGCAAGCTCAGGGTTAGTTGAAGCAATTGCCTCTCTAGTTTTAGTATAGTCTTGAGAGTTAGTATTAGCTTGTGCCCGACATTACAATCAAAGACAAAAGAAGGTTTTTGGCCCCTCGAGCAAGGTTATGTTGGACATCAATCTAGAGCTGATAGAAGGTGTATTTTTCCTCCCAACACATGCAAATGATTTTTACTATTAAGAAAACTATACTAAGCAAGCCATAAAAATGAAGGAAATGCACTTTAATACAAAGATTAAGAAGTAGGAATTTACACATGACACAAAAAAAAAGGTGGATGTAGGAATTGATAGGAAGAAGAAGATTTAGGAGAAAGTTATTATGTGAATGAACAGGTAGAAGAACAAGTAAAATCTCTTAATTCATCCTTGATGAGATCCAAGAGATAATGGGACCCCATAGAAAAATATAACCCACCAAATTTCTATTGTGTCTTATTTTATCTTGCACTAATGACAAACCTAGATTTATCAAGGAAGTTATTTCTTCAAAATAGCATGCATCTTTAATGGAGACTATGCGGGAGGAGATGATGACTTCAAAAAGTTGTGATAGCTAATATCTTGTGAGTTTGTCTAAGAAAACCCACCAGTTTCAAGTGAGTACTTAAAAATAAATTAATATCATATAGTAAATGGTAGAAGGTAAGATTAGTGGAAAAAGCATACTCGAAAGAGATAATTGATTTTTGTGACATATTTTCTCCTACAGCTAAGATAACCTCCTTTTGATTCCTAATTTATATTGTTATTATTTGTAATTTTTAAGTAGAGAAAATAAATGTTAACATTATACCTTTCATGGGGATCTTGAAGAATAAATTTATATGTGATAACCTAATGATTTTGTAGTGTGAAGGGAAAGGAATTATTGGTTTGTAATTTAAAATGTTCTTGTATGGTTTCAAGTAGTCTCCACATATGTGGTATTATAATTTTTATTGTTTTGCATTGAAGTTATGCTTTAGTAGAAGTGAGGAAGATCAATGCGAATATTTAAAATTGCTGTTGATTAGTTGCTATTTATTATCTTATATGTTGATGACATGTTATTGGAAAAAAAACAAGACAATAGTTAGAGAGATTACAACTCATATTTTTGGTGTATTTGAGATAAATGTTTTAGAGGATGTAAATTCATTTTGTATATGAAAATTAGCAAGCATTGGGTTCACAAAAATCTTTGGCTCAAACAAAGTATGTTGATATTATTTTGAAATGTTTTGTTACATATAGGACTATAAACCAACGAGTATTCTTTTACCTATAAGAATTGGGATTTAACTAGAAGGATGTCCTATCTTAGATGATGAATTTGAGGATATATAATGCCTGCCATGATAGTGATTTTGGTAGCTTGATGCATGCAATAGTTTCTACTAGATTAGATATTGCTCTTATAGTGGGAGTTCTTTGTAGCTTTATGTTTAACCCTAGTAGAGAGCATTAGAATTATGTTAAGAAGTTATTCATATATTTGTGAGAATTTTTTATTGTTATGTTATCATGGAACTAATTATATGGGTAATGTGTTGGACATACATGTCTTAATTGGTATAGATCAGGTTAGTGACTTGGATAGTAGGAGGTTCATTAGAGGTTATTTGTTTTCTTTGTTTCATATAGCTATTAATTGAATAAGAGGCAACCCGCAACTTATTTATCTATAAGAAATTTAGAGTACATGGCTTCTACACATGCTTGTAAAGAGGTGGCTTTTTTTATAGAGGTTGTGCTTAGGAATTTGTTTGCATGTTACAATATTGTGAGAATTGGTTGTGATAGTTAGGGTGTTATTTATTTGGCCAATAATACCATGTACCATGCTTGTAGAAATCGTATAAATATACAGTATCACTTTTCTCACAATATTATTGAGAATGGCAAAAAAAAAAAATACTCTTGATATTATTTTGGATTCCCTTGTGAAACTAGTGAGAAAGACTAAGTTATATTGGTGTAGAAAGGTTGTGGGCCTTGTTTTGTCCTATATCTAATTATTTTATATTTTCTATTTATGTCATTACAATTTATAATATCAAGTAGGACACTATAGAGATCATGTTTCATTAGCCTTGCAATCCTACATATTGTGTATGTGTCTCCAAAAATCTTGGAATGACTATGTGGATGACCATTAGGTGTTGAGAGATAATATTTTATTATGATTACTCTTATTGAGAATCCTAACTATTGTTGTAATGAAATTAATAAGGAGGTTATAATTAATAGGTCAATAATGTAAGTTACAACTATCATTCTTGAATGGAAATTAAATTTCTCTTCTAAGAAATATTGAATTACATTTATGAGAGTAGAGCATCTTCGTATGACATGTTATATCCACTTGAGTTAGTGGCTTCATGTTGGAGTGCCATACTTGGGAGTGATGCCTACTAGGCATATGGAATCAAAGATGTCTTGTGTCATTGATTTCTATCTTGAGTGTTTATGTAAATGTATTATTATGGCATGCTATTTTACCTTAGACCATGGTTTTTGTGGTACTTCGATTTGAGAAACCATTTGTGGTAATTTTCTCTTTCCATTTTTGTATAAATTGGAGGCATGAGATAGAGGTTCTGTGATGTCTTACATGGTGAAGTAAATTAATGATCAATGTTCCAATATTATTTGATTGAGGATTTGGGTGGATTATATTATGCTATAATATGTATATGATTAATATAAGCTCAAGGATCTCCTTGGTGGTGGATTTTTTCTTGAATTTTTTTCTCCAAATAAATTCTAGTGTTATGTTTCATACAAGTTTTATTTATTTTAATCTTTTGATATGTGTTTCTCTTTATATAATTCAGTGGTTAATCACAAACTACTTTAAACAACATATCAAATTTATTCACTATTTTCATGTGCTTTCATTATAGTATTTTACCTTGCTTCCCAACACATTTTTTCATTGTCAAAGGAATTTTTTTTTTTTCCATGTTAACATATTCATTCAACACATGTGATCATCCTATGTTCAAAATATTAACCTCATGTGAAAAATATGAAATTAACCTCAAGTGTATATTTCCAAGTGTGTGTGTTTGGATGGAAGCATTTGTGTGGAGCTAAAACCTTATGTGTAAGAACTAATGTGATTAGACATTCAAAATAAGCCTTCTAATAATTATAAATCCCACCAAACCTCCTATTGAATTACACAACACATGCATGACCAATAAACCTATGCATAAAACACATGACAAATAGAAAACCAATAAACCATGTGTGTAAAAATATTTTTGGATAATTTAAAATTGCATGTCCCATGTTACTATCTTGCATTGGACACCCTATAGGAGAAGAATTTTTATCTTGATTCTTAAAATTGAGGCTATGAAAAGACTATTTCAACCACCCAATTCAACCTAGTTCTACTTCAAAAATCCATGAATCCTTTTTAGGTCCTTCATTTTTCCGTCAAATGATATTATTTGTATTCATTCCATAAATTATTCTCAATATACATGTCCAAAATCTATGCATTATCTTACTAGTTTTATCTATCTATTTCTCCAATTTGGTAATTTCTATGTATTTATGCTATATTCATAATTATGCACATGTTAGGAATATAAATAAGAGACTAAAAATTAGTGAAATTTACCTCCCTTCAAGAAATTTAAGTTCATATGAATTTTTAGAGAACCTATGAAAAAAATTTCAAGGACCAATTTTCTTAGGTTTTTGTACCATCATAAATTATCACCCTCGACAATTTCACACTATGTTTTTCTCCCCCCTAAGTGATTGGAACTAATTGTGTTCCTAATTTCTTAAATTATGCATTCTATGGCCCATCTTAAAACTTACCAAGAAATTAGATGTGAAAGATCCAAAGGCACATTTAATATTTTTCTGCTAGTATTTTGGATCTTGAAGATTGAGGGATCTGGACTAGGGCCTTGCACCCTAGTCCCCTTAATATGGTCCCAAAATTCAAAGTGTTGGCGGTAGTATATTAATATTTGAAATTCAAATTTTGATTGTCAACCATCAAGATTTAATTTTCAGGAAATTAGAGCAATTTCATATAAATACTAAGTATTTTTCATGATTTCAGTTAACACCAAATATTAGAAGGGAATTGTGAAGAGCATTATCAAGCACTTATTATCAAGTCAATAGTAGTTAAGAGAAAAATTTAGAGATTTATTGGAGCATTTTAACATTGAAGCATCATGTCAAGTTTTATGTGAATTTGTTTATGTTTATGCATACATTTTGTTTGTGAGGCCTAACCCTTATATATCTTCAAAGCAAGTTCAAGCCATATTGCAATCAAACCTTGAGGAGATGTGCATGAATTAAGTCCTTCAAGGAAATCATATTTGAGTGGTAAGTTGCAGTCCATTGTTGATTCGTCATTCATTTGTCATTTTAGCCTCTATCCCTCAAAAGGATAAGATCTCTTTTATCAATTTTTCCATTGTGGAGGTAGAAATACCAATAGGGGTTGAACTGAGGCAAGCCCGTATATGGCACACCCCTTCCTCTCCTTTTGAATGTGTAGGTACATATCTAAAGAGGATTGAAGGAATATTTTAAGAAAATTCACACATTCATGCATTCAAACCCTGCAACTTGACAAGATTCGGAAACTACAATATCTCGACAATAGAAGAAGATCCAACAACAAAATCTAGATGAGATAAGCTACATACTAGATACCTAAGGCCTGTAAAATCATATTCAAGTTTCAAACATGTAGAATAGGGAATCCTTGCACCCTAGTCCACCCAAAATTGACTCAAATTCAAACTATAGTTGCACAATACTTTTCTTTATTCAAATCTATTTCTTAAATTTGACTGTTTGTTGTCATTTTCTTTGTATTTGTATTAGAACAACACATCTACATAATTATTTAATCATATCATTACATTTTCATCTCAAAATCCTTTTTTAAATCCCTAAATGCAGATGCTAGGATTGACTGACTCACCTTTTAGGTTGTAATTCAATCTCATATCCTAGCTAATCTAGAATTTTAATGAGAAGACTCCAAATTTTTGGAAAAGCCTTGAAATCCAAAGGTGAAGTCCTAGGGTTTCACTTTTCCACCTTATCATTTTGGTGAACCCGATGCATTAACATTATAGAAATTTTGAAATCTAAAGCATATCATCTAGATCTACGATTAGTAGTGCATTGTTTTGCATTGTTCATTTAGGAATTCATTATTGCATCAAAAAAATTTAAAAAATAAAAAAATTGTATATCATATTGCATTATGGATTGAATCAAGATTAATTTCAATAACCATAGGTAAAATTTACATCTTAATTGTATTTACAAATCTACATTAGGTCATTTTACATTTGAAATCAAGTTTGAAAGTGTTCATTGCATTCATTTAGGTATTTTTGTATTTAGTCAAAAAGGTGAAAAAGTGCATTATTTTGTTGCAAAAACATATAAAAATCTTCATTTTCAAAAATTTCAAGTTAGAATCAGTAAATTGCTACTCTCTAGATCTACAAATTTCATTTAGAATTGTAGTTTCCTGTTTCAACATTTTAAAAATTGCTTACAAATTTTCATTCTACATTGAATATTCATAAAATAGTTAAATTCTAGAAAATTATTCATTGTTAGACCTACATTTTCACAAAGCAGAAATATCAAAAAATATTATAGACACTAAAACTTTAAATATTGTAAGAAAATGTTCTATACTAGGGCATCCTTGCACCCCTATCCAGGCTATTTTCACTCATGTTCCTGTGACAAAATCCTCTCAGTATCTTCTATCTACAACCAACTTCAATTCTTTTACAATACTATGTTATAACAATTTGAATTTTGGTACATACATCTTATTGATATAATGGCTAAGTTCTTTGGTAAAATATATACCTCCTTGAAATCTTTGGTTGATGTTTTATGTTGTGTGTTTGGGAATGACTCTAATTCAAATGATGAAATTCATATTCCTTCATCTCCCAATGTATATCTTCTTGATGAAGATATCTTGAGGCAAGAGGAGGAAACCATGACTGAATTCATAAATAATACCTTGCATAACCTTAAGAACAATTTCATACTTTATCCTTCAACGAAATGGCCTAATTACCCACACCAACAATCAACACCACCACTTGAAATGTTTTACACATCGCATAGGAAAAGTGATTTACAAGTCATACCTCAACCTAGGCATACAAAAGAACCTATGGATAACAATCACAATAAGCTTATAACACCTAATGATCTACCATCCTATGAAAAAAAGTTACTAATACACTTGTTAGCTTTGAATAATGTTATGGCCAAGGCTTTCATATCTTGATGAAACAAGGATGTGATATAAGGAATGGACATGAAATCCACTCCCTTTTGGAACAAAAACCATCCAAAGACACAAAAGGCATAGGTTACCAAGGTCCTCCACCTTTACATCAAGCATTTTCTCTTTCTTCCAAACCACAAAAAATTCATAGTCCTATTAGAAAAGGTTTGTTACCCTCCCCACATCCTTTTCCTAAGATTGAATGTAATTTGGCTACACTTTTACAATTGGGATTCATTATATTACCACCTATGAAGGAAAGAATAGATACTAAAAAGAAGAATAAAAACATAGCCTATTGCACATATCATAGAACATTTGGACACATTACTGATGACTTTCATGTTTTAAAGAGCAAGTTGGAAGGATTACATCCCAATAATGATAAATTTGATAGGATAATAGATTAATCTACATTCAATGTTGCTACTTGTCATGTGGTAGTTGTGGTGTCACATGATTCTCATTACCATACAAGTGGGTATAAATTAGGCTTTATACAATCATATTCAGTATTCAAGGAGCAATGTTTCATCCATTTTTGGCTCATATTTGTCCTTATGCTTGGGGGGGAAAGGTTTAGATAGCCTTGCATTAGGTGCATTTCTTACCATAAGGGATCCCTTTCTATTTCCTTAAAATATTAGTGTAGCAAGTACACTAACATTTTAAGGGGGCATATCGTACCATGCATATTGTTCACATAAATGGTCCCTTTTTAGTGAATTTATCATACATCTCTTATTAAGTGTGACCTTGTTAAAAGTGTGTCCTTCTCGATCTATGTTAGTGTCTCCTTTGTGGTGGTGTTAGACTTGAAATCCCCTAAGAGTGTGACTTTTCATGGCATATGATGTTCCTTTTGGTGGTAATACTATGGCTCGTATTCCCTAAAGTGAGATATTTGGTTCCACAACTTGTCCTCTCTTAGTGGTGGTATCATGTATGACATTCCCTAAGGCGTGACCTTTCATGTATTGAGTAGTGCCCCTTTGATACTCTTCATGGTGGTGTTATAGTACCCTCGGAAGTGTGGCTTTGTCATTCATCCCCTTGGATGTTAAAATTTCTACACCCCCTAAGGTGTTTGTCATTCACCCCGTTGGACGTTTGTTGTTCATCGCCTTGGATGTTTTTCGTGCATCCTCTTGGACATTAAAATGTGATATTTTGTAAGAAAAACCATGTATTTTTCATAACACAACTTGTTGATTCATGAACTTGAGCATCCCCTTTTTAACATGGCCATCTAGCATAACACACCTTGCTTTCTAGTGGAGCCATATGTTTTATAGGTGTCTTAGCATAGTGCAACTTGCTAGCTTTGTGGAACCCATCATATTGCATGGACACCTAGAATGACGTAGCTTGCTAGCTAGTAGACCCATGTGGCTTGTGAGTGACATGGCATAATGCAACTTTCTAGTCCTCATGAGAGCATTCTCTTGTATAACACTCATTCAATGGATGACAATTGGTATTTGAGACAAATTTAAGATCAAGGTCTCTTTGCCTTATTGGATCAAATCATTTTAGTACTAATCTTGTGTTCGTGTTTTATGTTTTCTTATGTTTGTATCATGTGGCATTATGTTTGCATTGTGTGGTGTATTGTGTTGTGTTTTTTCATGTATGTTTTGTGTTTCCATGTATTGTGTTATGCATTATGTGGTGTGGTGTGTTGTGTTGTGTTTTTTTCATGTATTATGTTATGTTTTTTTCATATATGTTTTGTGTTTCCATGTTGCATTACATACATGTCTATTCCATTTTCTTTATATTGTCTTTCCATAGGATCTTGAATCCTAGGGGCTTGTGCACTCTCCCTAGATTCATTGTCATCCTATCTTTTCAACATTTGGATAATCGAACCCCTCTTGACATATTATCTACTTTAGTGCGAGTTTGAGTGTAATTTCATACTCTCACTAAAGTGGGGGCTAAATGTAGCATCATAAATTTTCACCCTTGACAAGTTCACGCTATGTTTCACCCCCAAGTGATTGAACCTAATTGTGTTCCTAATTTCATAAATTATGCATTCCATGGACCATCTTAGAACTTACCAAGAAATTAGATATGTAGGACCCAAAGACACATTTAATATTTTACTCCTAGCACTTTGGATCCCAAAGATTGAGGGATTTGGACTAGGGAATCCTTGCACCATATTCCCCTTAAAGTGGCCCTAAAATTCAAAGTGTTGGCAATAGTAAATTAATATTTGAAATTCAAATTTTGATTGTCAGCCATCAAGATTTGTTTTTTGGGAAATTAGAGAAATTTCATATTAATCCTAAGTATTTTCACAATTTCAATTAACAACAATTATTAGAAGGAAATTGTGAAGAGATTTATCAAGCACTTATTATCAAGTCAAGAGAAATCAAGAGCAGAATTTAGAGATTCATTGCAGTATTTCAACATTGAAGCATCATGTCAATTTTTATGTGATTTTGTTCATGTTTATGCATACATTTTGTTTTTGGGGACTAACCTTATAGGTCTTCAAAGAAAGTTCAAGCCAAATTTCAATCAAACCTTAAGGAGATGTTCATGAATTTAGTCCTTCAAGGAAATTAGATTTGAGTGGTGAGTTGCATTTTATTTTTGATTCATCATTCATTTATCATTTTAGCCTCTATCCCTTAAAAGGATAAGCTCTCTTTTATTAATTTTTCCATTGTGGAGGTGGAAATACCAACATGGGTTTGATTGAGGCAAGCCCATATATGGAACAACCCTGAACCTCTCCTTTTGAATGTGCAGGTATAGATTTGAAGAGGATTAAAGGAAGATTTGAGGATAATTCACTCATTCATGCATTCAAAACCTACAACTCGACAAGATCCAAAAACTACAATATTTCAACAATAGATGAAGATACAACAATGAAATCTAGAGGAGAGAAGCTATAGATTGGATAACTAAGGCCTATAAAATCATATTCAAGTTTCAGACACCTAGACTAGGGCATCCTTGCACCCTAGTCCATCTAGAATTGGCTCTGATTCAAACTACAGGTGCACAATACTTTGCTTTATTCATATTTGGTCCTTAAATTTGACTATTTGTTAGTTTTTCTATATATACATTAGAACAACGCATTTACATAATTAATCAAATCATTACATTTTCATTTCAAAATCCATTTCCAAATCCCTAAATTCAAATCTTAGGATTGATTGACTCACCTTTTAGGTTGTAAGTCAATCTCATATCTTAGCCAATCTCAAATTTTAATGTTAAAACTCCACATTTATGGAAAATCTTTGAAATCCAAAGGTGAAGTCCTAGGGTTTCATTTTTCCACCTTATTAGTTTCAACTTATTATAGATTCCTTTGTGGAATATTTATTTTCTCAAGTACATCATGATCAACTCATCCTTCAAGGAAGTATTCTATTTGATTCTCACTTATGTTCAACTTTTACTTTATGTTTGTTTCTTATAGCTACTTCATGATTTGTGCATGCTTCCATAATGTGATGAGTGAAATTTTTAGCCTCTATGATAATGCACTATCATCTCTAGTCCTCAACAAATATATGATACCTTTTGGAGATGTTTTCCACACCATCTAGAATAGTTTCTTCTCTATAAACAAGTTGACTAAGTTACTTTATGCAAAATTAGTGTACACCAACATGGAGTCCCACTATGTGTGTATATCTCCCACTAAACATATGAGTAGATTTATAATTCCTTGAATGAGAACCTCTATTTGACCATATATCAATGGATAGTATGAAAAACCTTATTTGTGTTGTGTTTCTTTTATGTTGTGCATACCCTTTATAACTCTCAAATTTCTATTTAAACATTCATGGAATTTTCCATTACTCAAGCACCATATTGTTTGGATTTCGTAGTTGGGGTATTTATTCATGATCTCTTTCAAGCCAAGTGAATTTATTTAATCTCCCTTTGGATATTTTTTTGATGCATATTATATTATTATAGTGATCACATATTACACAATGTGTTTTTAATGTTTGTCAATGATGATATATTTAATGGTAATTTTCTATATAACTTGCATGGTAACATCTTTAACTATTAGATCTATGTCACTTTCATGCTTACATTATTCATGACATACTTATATATTCTTGTAATACATGTTGTATCTTTCACATGACACTTGTCCTTACACTTGGAGGAAAATTTTGGGGTAATCTTATGTTCCCCTTCACGTGATATTTCGTGTTTTATCACTTTGTTGACATAGTAGGGTTGACACCTTGACATATGTGGCTACATTATACTTTTTTCTCCTTAATTCAAATTCACATTTTATTATGCATCTAATTTTAGGAGCATACATTATAATTTTTTATATATTTTTAAATGATACATTCATGGTCCTACACCAATGTTGATACTTTTTGGGTTAAAGTTTTCCTCTATGTGTCCTACACTACCATTAAACTTGAAAATGGTTAAAATGACACTATCATAGGTCTTACACTAGCACTTGATATATTTTGGGTTGAAGTGACCCTTCATGGGTCCTACACTATATTTTTATTTAAACTCGGTTTTTACACCCCTTCTATTATTTTTACATTTGAAAAGATGACACAACATATTAAAAATGTAATATGGATACAATTTCATGGTATCAATATCTCTTATAGGTGATACTAAGCTTTCTCATATGCATAAGTTCATGTTTTAAGATGTAACTCTATTCAGAACATGAATAAAAGTGAGGCATCACCTATTATATATATCCGTTTTGAACCTATTTCTATTTAAATTATTGTTTTTATTACTTTAGAATGCATGATTCATGTAGCTCATTGCATGTCAAACTAGGGACAAAATGTAGAGGATAAAATGTATACTTTGCTCTTTTCCCCACTTATTCTACACTCACTCTTGGCCTTGTCCTAAGATATTATATAATTGAATATTTATTTTAGTATATTTTGTCCATAAGTTGAAGAAATATAGAAAATTCATGATCCTTCAATCATTCTAATCCAAATGGTCTAAACCCACAATTCATGTATGTTTCTTGTTGGGATTTTAATATATTTAAGTTGTATTAATTATTGATTATGATATAGTAAAATGAATTATATAGAAATATAATGGAGAAAATATTACATAGTACACCAAATTTATGTGAGGAAATGTAAAAATAAAAAACCCCACAAAAAGCATCATTTAGATATATTGAGAAAAAGTACAATTAGGGAATCATACTTTTCAATCTCTCATCTTCTCTTCTCAAATGTTCACATAACCTCAAAATACCTCTTACAAAATTTTATTGGCAAATTCGTATAAATGAAATATTTAATTCCTTGTAGGGGATTATTTAAATATGTATGAAACCATGTAATACTATTTTAGGTGGTTATAAGATCTTTTAATAAGAAAAAACTATTTATAGAAATATATTAATTAATAATCAATAGAAATGATTTAAGTATGTCATACGTGAACTTTTTTGTATTAAGGATCGTATACAGAGGATTTACAAGAAAACTATCAGAAGAACTAGATCTGATTGTTAGCAAACCACGTAGGGTCTTATCAACCTGATATGATTATGGATCAATACATTTGCATCATACTAATTGAATTTTTTCATAAAAATATATAATATGTTGTCTTTTGCAATGATGTATAAACATAATAGAGTTATAAGTAAAAATGGTTTCAAACAAAGATAGAGTACAAAAATGTGAATATTCTACCCACTGTTGTTCAGAGGTTCCTACTTTCGCAATACGATTCATTTTCATTGCATATTTTTTTAATATATGAGATATCCTCATTGGATCTAACCACCTCTATAGTGAAGTCCTCCCCATGATTTACATGAAACTTTAGTTGTGTCTGAAGTTAAGGTCTTTCTCCAATGTTTTAGTTGCATATCTCTTGTTATAGTTTTTTTAAATTTTAAATAGCTTTTCATGTATAAAATATTGTTTGCTTCATTGAAAGGCCAATTTCTTCCATATTTAACTTCTATCTTATTGATATCTGCAGTTCCTTTAGCAACTTCAAAAACTTGTTTTTGATATCTCCATTATGATTGTCACATGAATAAAAATATTGTAAAACATGAGTCTTCTCAAAGACTCAATAAGTACTCTCCTAGTACCCTTGAAATATCCTCATTCTAGCCTTCCAGATTTCCCATAAAATATTAGCTGAAAACATAAGCCAAAAATATTATAAGAATTACTTAATCCTTCTACAGAACCATATATAATTTTTTGTCAATTAATTTTTCCTTTATCTCCCCATCCCACTAGATCAGATACAAACATGTTCCAAATCTCTTTTACAAACAAGAAATCAAAGAAGATGTGCTTTATACTCTTAGGTTTCTTACAAACTACACATATATTTAGAAAGGAAGAAGATAGAGTGAGAGGAAGTTTTTGCAACAGGAATAACCATTTAAAGCAAGCAATATTTGGTTCTAATATATTAGACCATAGGATTTTGATATTTTTTTACCATTGTGCCCCTAGTAGATCAATATTTCAAGATCTATTTAGATATTTGTGGAGGTCCTAGGAGTAAAATAATGTTTTATAAATTATTTTTGGTTTTATATTTAGAACCTTAGTGCCTTCACCGCAAGTGAGATTGTCTAGAAACACCTTTCCATTTACTTTGTAAACAAGAAACTGAACGATCCTGCAAGTTTCTCTAAGAATAGAGTAAGTCCTCTAATGAGATGGAGGGAGATTAATTTCAACACTCAAATCAATCCAATACTTTAGCTGGTTATTACATAGTATGTCATTAAAGCATCTAATCCCTTTTAAATTTCATTCTTTTGCTAAGAAACTTTGCAATAAGGCAAGGGGTTTTTTTTTATTCTCAAGGTTCTACCAAATTGACCTATTAGGGGTCAAATTCCCCTTGTTTTTAATCAAAAAATCAGTTTTTAAAATAATTTTTAATGACCTCCCAAGCTTTCCATATACTCTTGAACACATTGGAAACTTACCAAAAAAATTGTAATTTATGGGGAGTTGTTTCCAACTTTTTTCTTGTTTTGGAACAATTGATTGGATGTTATTCATTATTAAAATCTTCCAAGGTTCAATTCCATTTAGTTCTTTAAGGATCCACTTACCAGCTAAAGAGATGCCATGTTTCTTTAAGTCTCTCAAACCTAGACCTCCCTCCAACTTGTCTAAGCAACACCATTCCCATTTAACATTTTTTTCTTATTACCTTTTCCATTTGGCAATAGGAATTGTTTGAATTTTTTTTGAATTTCATTTATTTGGTAGCTAATAAATAGCCAAACTAAGAAATAATATAGGTTGTAAGAGGATAGTTTTTTTTGACACACTTCAAAACTACTAGCCAAGGATAGATATTTTTGGTTCCCTTAATTGTAGTTGAAAATAAATGCAATAAAAGTTGCTCTTGAATATGATCTAGTAGTTGAGAATGTCACTACAACATTATTGTTGGTTTCCTGTGAAACATGGCACCACTAACTGTTGCCCAGTTAGAATACGGGTTGTAAATATATAGAGAGGAGGAAAGAATCAATAGATCACATGCCTTGAACAAGTTTGATTGATCTTGAAAAGTATTAACAAATAAAAAAGCATCAAATCACATCCACCTTTATACATCATCAAAGGAGGCATGTTGAGGAGAGCATCATTGAAAAGATAGATGGTGTCATCAAAGGACACATGTCAACCTTCCATGCTTCCACGACTTGAAAATTATGGACCCACTATGAGGAGCTTGCGGGTTAGTGGAAATAATGAGAACATGACATGTGTTGCCCTTCCACACCTCCACAAATTTATTGTATCTCTAGCAATATCACTCCTGCAAGCATGTGAAGTCTAATGAAAAGATGATAGATTTCATCCTTTCTATGATTTTATGCCTAAATTTTTCTTCAATAAAATATTGTCTGCAGAAAAGTGGAAACCAATCTAATGCAAAAGGGAAAAGGATGGCAAGAGGGGATAAAAAATGAACTTGGATATTTGGATAAAATTCCAAAAATCCAAAAGAAGTTTGAAGATCCGAAGAAAGAAGTTAGGCTTGGGGAAAAGAAAATAGACTTGGGTATTTGGAAAAAAGTCCAAAAAGAGTCTGAAATCTTGAAGAGGAAAGAATCGGGTTTAGAAATAGAAAGCAAAATTTGTACATCTGGGAAAAATTCCAAAAGTCCAACTAGGATTTGAAAGACTGAAAATAACCAAAGAATAAATGGGGATGGAAGTCAAGAACGAACTTGGTCATTTGGACCTAAATCCAAATGTTCAATCGAGATCTGAAGTTTTGATGAAAACAAGAAAGAGTATAAGCAAGGATGATAAAAGGATATAGACATTTAGACCAAATGTGCAAATATCCAATTGGGTTCTGAAAGTTCGATGAGAACAAGAAGAAAAGAAAGTGGGAACTTGAGAGGAAAGTTCTGACTTTTGGACTTGATCCAAAAGTATGTTCAAGACCCAAATTTCTAAAAAGATAAGATCAAAGAAAAAAAAGAGGAAAGAAGTAAGTCGAGAAACGAAATGGATCTGGACCTTGGTTCAAAAGTTTTATTAGGGATCAAAGTTCTAAAAAGCTCGAAAGAGAGAAAGAAGAAATAAAACTAAGAATTGGGAATAGACTTAGACTTTGGTCCAAAAGTTCGTTCAGGGCCCAATATCCTGAAAGGATCGAAAGAAGAAAAGGAGGAATCAAGGAACGAAGATAGAATTGGACCTTGGTCAAAATGTCTATTTGAGGCCCAAAACACTAAAAGGATTGGGAGAGAAAAGGAAGAAGGAAGAGATAGACATATTTTGGATAATTTTGCAAAATGGGTTTTTTGTAGCTTGGCAAGGGGGTAATGCAACTACTAGGGGCATTCTTGAGCATGATAAACCATTTGGGATCTCTCATATTCATTTTTATTGACTAGTTTGCTACACAAGATTACCGAGCTCTTCAACTTCATATTCAAGATTGTTGAGCTTTTCAGCTGTTCATAAACATGTAAATTAGTGTTTTTTGTTGAGAAGGGGAAGCTACTTTAATGACCCAGATCAACAACTCAATGAAAGTGAATCTCAAATCAACAACTCATTTTTGAACAATATGACCCAGAAACTTCCCCTCATGGACTGCAAAAATGCTCTTTTTGGGGTTTAGTGACACCCTGTACTCTCAACATCTTTCAAAGATCTGCCTTAAATGAGCAAAGTGTTCATCAACTTTCTTTGAAAATACAATAATATAATCTAAGTACACAAGAAAAAACCTGTTGATAAGGCCTTGAAAGGCCATATCCATTGCCCTTTGAAACATTGCCCTTGCATTAGACAATCTAAAGGGCATCTTTTTGTAAGCCATAGTACCCCGCTTGGTGGTAAAGGTTGTCTTAAACTGATTTTCTTCTTTAACCAAAATCTGGTTATACCCTGAATAACCATCCAGCAATGAGAACCTTTTTGAACCTAAAACAACCTGCAAGATTTGCTCCATTGAAGGCAGTGGATAGTGATCTTTGAGTGAAGCTCTGTTTAGATCATGGAAATCCACACACAGCCTTATCTCTCTATTTTTCTTCCTGAAAGGCACCAAGTTAGAAATCCAAGAGGTGTGCTTTATCAGAAAGATAATACTACCTTCAATTAGCTTGTTCAATTATGTTTTCATAAGGTGTTCCAGCTTGGGATTCAGTGGCCTTTGCTTTTGTCTCATTGGTTTCGCATTGGGTTTAGCTCAATTGTGTGTTGGGCCAATTCAGGGTTAAAAACCTTCATATCTCCATACTTCCAAGCAAATATATCACTGAACTCTTGGAAAAGAAAGACAAAGGCTTGTTGTTCTTCTTTGGTATAGACTTTTCCAAGCTTGAGAAGCTTGTCTTTGAATATTTCAATTGGTTCATAGTGTTCCTTTTTCACTATTATGTTGGACCTGTCTTTTCTAACCTGGTCATTAGTGTTGAAAATTGACTCAAGGGTCACCAATCCTTTAGGTAGCTTATTATACTTCAACTGCAAGATCCAATTCTTGTATTGTTGCTCAAGCTTTTGTTGGTTTCCAGTAGAAAACTCTGCTTCTTCCATCAGAAAATTGATAATTTGCTCATTGCTGTCAAAAACTTGCCAACTAATATTATTATCAGGTATAGATGGTCTTACTACCACCTTTACATATTGTTGTACCTCAATATTATGTATATTAGTTGGTATGTCATATTGTGATCCTATGGCAGTAAGCCTATTTGCCTCTTTATTCAGATTTTGAGGAATAGACAACAAATTAAAAGCATCAAATTCTTCTATTAAATCCCAAGTTCTGTGCTTATATAGCTTCAACAAATCATTTTTAGTTACATTTAGGTTTCTTACCTAATTTTCTATCAGCTCAGAATCACCAAATACTTGCAAACATTTGATACCTTTCTTTGTAGCCCACTCTAGGCCATGAATTAATGCCTCATACTCAGTTGTATTGTTTGAACAGCTAAAAGCAAAGCGTAGTGCTAAAAAATACTTCTCTCCTTTAGGTGAAATCAACATAGCTCCTCCACCTACACCTACTTTAATCCTTGAACCATCATAGTACAACTTCCAAACTGATTAATTTGTTATTCAGGTTGTTTTTCTCTTTGACCAGATTTGGAACAATCACATCAAGCTCCTGAATCATATAAATACCCAAACCTATTTCGTCCATGTGACTGAATGGATCAACCTCGTGATTCTCGGCTGCCCACTCATCTAAATTTATGTTAGGTATGCCTTCAATGGGTACACTGGGGTCAAAGGTCATGGATTGATCCTCATACTCGTGGATAGCTAAGTTTGTATTTATAGGATTTGTAACATAAGGTTCAATATGGTCTTTAGCCTGTGGTTCTGATTTGAAAGTCATTCTAGTACCATATCTGGTCCTGAAACACATATGTGACCAATTTGATGACAAATAACCACCTAACTTTGTTGTAAAATCTCTAGAAAGGAAAATGGAAAAGAACAGTGGCAGATCAATGACATATATATCTTGTGGGATTGAAAAGTTTAGACAAGCATGAAAGGTAAGAGGTATACTTTTAATAACTCCAACAGACTTAATGGTTGTACCATCTAATTACCCCTTTTGACAATGGCTCATACTCTAGTCCTAACTTATCTACCAATTGTTTTGGAATAACTGAGTTGCTTTCTCTTGAATCTATCATACAGTTATGCACTATGTTATCACCAATAATTAGACTTATGTAAAACGGAGGTGGTTTTACCTCTTGTTGTGGTTGTTCTTTCTTTCCTTCAAAACTGTTTGCAAAAACTCTAGGCTGCTCCTTAGTATGTTCATCAAAAATGGAAATTTTAGCCAATGCTTCCTGCAGTAAGTCTTTTTGTCCAGGTATGTGCAATGCATCAAGCATGGACATGCTAACTGTTGCTTTCCTCATATGATCAACTATATTAAATGATGGAAAACTCACCTTTTGCTATATTTTTGGAACATCAACCTCTGTTTGTGCCAGTAAAGGCTGATATTGAACAAGATCACATTCAACACTAAGATCCCACTCTACGCCTCCTAGTCTCGGATTTACAAGTTATGTACCAACTTTTCCAGTACTATGTCCTATACTACAAGTACCAAATCTGAGAGTTCAAGCACCTCTGATGGCCAGAGCACATGCATTTATACCATTTAATGGGGGTAGCCCATTGAATTTGTCTCAACACAATGATATACAAGTGGCTACACTTAAAAGCCTACCTATTTTCATTGGTGAAGATCAGAATACACCAATTGAACATATAAGAGACATAGCTTCACTTTGTGGAGTTCATCATATTACAAAAGAGAATGTGGCATTAAGGCTTTTAGCAGCTTCATTTAAGGGAAAGGCACTCCAATGGTTCAGAGGCTTACTGGTGAATTGTGTTGCATTATGGGATGACTTGGGAGACAAGTTAAGCAAATAATTTTTTGACAAATCTGATCATCTATCTCTAGTTGAACAAATGACAACTATCAAGAGAGCACCACAAGAACAACTAACCGATTTTAACTTCCATTTTCAGAGAACTTAGGACAAGATCCCAGCCACGGTAAGACCTTCACCAGATCATGCCTTCTTGTATTATCTTAGAGCAATAAATAGTGATGTTGTTGTTATGATTCAATCTATGGGTGAAGTAACCCTGCCAGCAGCCTATGATATAGCCATTAGAGCTGAAAATAACTTAATACAAGCTGGTAAAATTTCACCCAAACCTCCTATGCCTATTTTCCTTGATATTCAGCCATTGATGCCAATTCAAATACCTCCTATAGCCCCGTTACTAGTTTTTCTAGCCTTAGGCTTTCAAACAACTATTCAAAATAGAGGTTTTCCAACAAATTTAGACTTGCAAGAGCTTAAGGGTATGCAACAACAAATGGTTAAATTGCTGCGAATAGTAAGCAATGACTTAGTTAGCCTCAAAAATTGGCAAGGCTAGAATTACAAACCTTATCAAGCACCCTTTCAAGCAAATAGACCACCTTATCATGTTGACTAGTAAGGACAAAGAAGACATTTTAATACTAGGCCTAATCAACCATATAATCAAAATGTTGCTAGCTCTTCTAAAAATCTAGTACCTGTGCAAAACAACTTGGCACAAAATTACATGTGGTGTTATCCATGTAATTAGCCTCATAATCAGGCTACTTGTATGAACAGGGTGATTAATTAGGCTTTTATGGTGCATAGCAGTTTTGCTGCTTCTAAGAAAAAAACAAAGGAGAACATTGATTAGCAAGACGATCAAACACAACATAACGATCTTGATGTTGCCATGATGAACTGGAAAGGTAGTGAATTTTGTGGAGTTAATCATGCACAAGGGAAAAATCAGTCATCTACCTCCATTGCAACCAATACAAGGTCAAAAAAGAGAGCTATTGATCTAAGATCGTAGTTTTTGAGATATGATCAAAACACGTGACTGTTGCTCTTGTGGTGCAGGGTCTTCAAATGGTCACTCTTCCTTAGGACTGGTGAAAAGTTTTCAAAAAGTACAAACTAGGTCAATGAGAAATTTAAAGGGTTTTTTCAACTCATTGTTTTATAATTTTTATCCAAAAATCACAAAAACTCATATCGTAGTTTTTGAGATATGATTGAAACACATGACCAATGTTCTTGTGATGCAAGGCCTTTGAATGGTTACTCTTTTACTCATATTCTCGTCCATAAATCTTTCTTCTAAATGCTATCACCATTAATAGTCTATTTTCTCAAATGGAATTCAACATTATTTGCAAACTCCATTCACAAAAACTTTCATTGCATCTTTTGAATCTAAGAGGGTAGCATGTTGGGCTCAACCCTTGTGAGAGCCCATTTTTTCTCCACATGCTGAAATATTAAAAGAAATGAATTTAGCAACGAAATTTCACCTATATCTACATAGTGGACAAACATGTTAGCAAAAAAGTGAAGCTGAAAGCTTCAAATAATGCATTAATTCTTATACTCCTAAATGCTCCTGAATACTCCCAAAATATACAAACTTCATTCCAAATCTACCTGATTGAGTTGTAAGAAAAAGTTGGGTAACATTTTGGTGAAATCTTAGGGGTGCTTGCTTGCTAAGCATATAGAATAGTAGCCTTAAACAATCCATTGGTCATAGGAGTCTTTTCTTTCTTTTTTGTGACTCAGAAAACTACCTGCACCTCAGCTGTCAGGAACTATACAACAACAAAACCAAAACTGAAAGAAATTAGCATAACTTTGTTTAAGACAGAGCTGGAAAATTGTGCAACATCTACACTTATTGAAAACAAAACAGTACTAAAAGGAAACTACCTTACCCTACCCTAACCAAACAACCGTGAAATCCTCAAAAAAAATCATTTACTATTTGGTTAAAGTAGCTTCCCCTTCTCAACAAAAAACACTGATTTCCATTCAGCTAGACTAAGGAAGGTAAGAGTAATTTTGAAAAAATTAAAGAGGAACTTGCAGCAGCCCCAACTCTTATTAACCAAAATTTTGATAAGGATTTCATATTATATGTATTTGGGAGTGTTGATACAATTTTAGCCATGCTCTGTCAGCAAAATGAAGAAGGATTAGAGCAGCCTGTGGATTTCTTTAGTCAAGTTTTGCATGATTATGAAGTTAAATATTCATTTGTTGAGAAGAATGTATTAGCTATAGTAAGAAGCCTGAAGAAGTTTAGGCATATGTTGTCAAATAATAGAATACATCTACTAGTTGCTCATTCAATAGTCAAATATTTTCTACTCAGCAAGGACATTAATGTCAAAAGAGCGGGTTGGATCATGAAAGTGATGGAGTATGACATTGAAATTAAAGTCACAAAGCTGGTTAGAGGCAAAGGCCTATGTGAACAACTTGTTGTTAATGAAGAAAACAACCAAACAATTGGTCAACAAGTTGAAACAGTACTTAATAACGAAGAACAAATTGTTCTTCTAGTTACAACAACAAATTAGATTCAACAAATGGTCCATTACCTGCACACATGTGATTGTCTTTAACGTTTGGAAAAGTCCAAATGAAGGTATTACAGGCTTCAAGCCATCCCATATGCTGTAATAGATGGAATTTTGTATAAAAAATATTTTCAGAATGTTTTGCTTAGATGTGTTGAACTAGAACAAATTGAAAAAGTTTTGAAATAATTTCATGACGGGCCCTCTGGAGGGCACTTTGCACCAAGAAAAACAACTTTGAAGATAATAAGAGTTGGGTATTATTGGCCTGAATTATTTAAAGATGCCCATGCTTGGGTAAGAAAATGTAACAAATGAGCAGTGTTTGCAGGAAAATAGAAGCTTGCAGCTTTGCCTTTACATCCAATTCAAGTGGAGCATCCTTTCAACAAGTGGGGAATTGACTTCATTGTTCCCATAAACCCACCTTCAAGTGTTGGGAATAGATGGATATTAACAACAAAAAATTACTTCACGAAGTGGACTGAAGTAGTTGCACTAAAGGATGCAAATGAAACATATGTCTTGAATTTCTATCAAGACTTGGTTTCCAAGTTTGGTACCCCAGATTCTATTATTTTTTATAATGCTTTAGCATTTATAGGTTTAAATTTTTTGGATTGGTTAGTAAATAAAAATATTTATTTGAATACTTCTTCAAACTATTACCCTCAGGGTAATGGACAAGCAAAGTCCACTAACAAGAACTTGATAAAGATCATAAAGAAGACAATCCAAGATAATAAGAGAACCTAGCATGAGAAGCTGAAACTAGCCCTTTGGGATGATAGGATAACACCTAAAAGAGCAACAAGTAATTCACCTTATGTTCCAACATATGGTAAAGAGGGTAAAATTCCTATCTATGTTGAGCTACCTACATTAACTATGATCAAAGAACTAGATTTGCTTGATGAAGAACCTATGGAAATTAGGCTTGCAAAACTAATGGAGATGGAAGAAAAAAGAAAAGAGGAATTAAGGGATTTGGAAGTTCATCAAGCTCAGATGAAAAGGACATTTGACATAAAATTTGTCCTAACAATTTTCAAAGAGGGAGATCTGGTATTTAAATGGGATGAACTCAAGAGTAGACCAAAAAAACATGCAAAGTTTGATGTCATGTGGGATGGCCCATATATTATCATACAATGCAAATGTATATAGTAAAGTAGAATTTTTGTTTTCAATAAGTGCTTAGTGCATAATAGTTTCATTTCATTTCAGTTTTTTTTTCAATAAGTGTAGATGCTACACAGTTTTCTAACTCTGTCTTAAATCGAGTTATGCTAGTTTCTTTTCGTTTTGTTTGCTGCTGAGTTACAAAAGTTTTTTAAGTTAAAAGGATAGAAAAATGGACTCCATTCCCAATGGATAAGCAAAGAAACTGATCTTATTTGTTTAGCAAGAAAATACGCCTAGGAGGTCACCAGAAATGTTACTAATTTTTAGCTTCCAACTCAAATTAGTAAATTTTTATTTGACATTTGTTCGATGGAGTAGGAAAGCTTTGATGTATAAATAATCCAATCAACATCGGCTTTCTGAATGGAGGTTTTTTGAAAAGAATTGATTTATTAGAATTAGGCAACAGTTTGAGTGATATTGTTGAACAATCTGGACAAATCAACAAAACAAACTTCATTAAGAAAGCAAACATTCAAAGGAGGTTTTTGTGAAGCTACACTATTTTTTACAGTTTATGTTTTGAATATGTTATGGTTGTTTATCAGAAAAAGGAAAGCAGTTCTAAAATGAGGTATGTAAAAAAATTGTCTTTTCATCATGATTACAAAACATATGCTTCAAACAATTTTATTTAGTTATTTCATATTATGTAACTGAAAACAAGTTCAAATGAAGATACACAAGTCATTACTTGATATGAAATAGTTGATTTATTAAAAGCATTTTTTCTATAATCCCACACAAGTCGTGGGAGTAACTGTTCTATTAGAAATAAAATAGCAAGTAATTACAAGGAAAAGAAGAAGCATAAAATCAAATATGGGACCCATCATTGCCTGGTGAATGACGAATCCCATTGCTGGATTTTTTTCCCACATCGTTGAGGTTGTCTAGTTACTACTCCAAGAAAGAAATTTGCAAGAAAAGGAGATGTTAGAATTCAGCATTCCATACAAATCTCATGCATTTCTAATCAACCAACTACATGCTACTTTATAACTGATTAGGAAAGGAAAAATGAATAGTTGAATATAAGATATCCAAAGGAAAACATCAGAAACAACGTTGAATTGCACTATTTTTATCGAACTTATTTGTTCACTGTGCAGGTATAGGTACATGTTTCATTTGCAATTCATCATGTTCAGTATTTTAGCATGTGGTGTAAAGTGTGGCTCCCACAAGGGTTGAACCCGACATGTTGCCCCTTAACTTAAAGAGGGATTTTTTTAGAAAGGAATCATATACATAATGCTTAAAAGAAACATCTCAGCTTAAGGAGCAACTCATAAAGTGTCTATAAGAGCCTCAATTATTGATCATTCATAGCAACCAAGTCAAAAAGATGCATGAATCGGTCCTTTAAATTGGAAAATACAAATGAACAATGGGCCTATTTAGAATGTCTAAGTAGAATGCAATAGAAACTGGATGAAAATGCATCATTTGCATCATGGTTTTGCATAATACAGTGTTGTCATAACATCCCTGTTGTTTTCATCATGTGTAATGCATATAGTAAGAGAATCTAGGCAGTCAAAGTCATTTTGACTGATGGAGCAGCAAGGTATACATTATCATGGATGAGAAAGTGAATAGACATACATAATAATGCTCACAACCAAGGGACAACAAATAAGGTGTTGTTGTTTATACTATTTATAGCATACCAAAAGAAGGTGTCATCATATACATAACCATTAAGGTATCTTACAAGCAATATTTGCACATAATAGACAAGAACTAAGCAAATGGAAGAGCCTCCAGATGATGGATTGTCATAGAAAGCAAAATAAGATGCCACACAAGCTTCTAATATATGGGAGAATATGTCAAAATAGATATGCAAATTACACAGTAGAGCAAAGTTAAGAGTCTCTTATTAACTCATAAAGCAAAAATGAAGCTCAATTGTTAGCAGTGCTTGATTTAAGTATCAAGCATGAATCATATACCATGAGCATTCAATGTTTTTCATACACAAAAGACCATTGATATTTCTATGTTTAAGGAATTGAAAGACAATGAATATCATAGAGAGATACCCAATTTCAATAAGCAACATTTTCCTTTCCAGAGATACAAAATAAATCAAGCCCATGGCCACAGAACATTGATCAACATACAAGTAACAATTCTCCAACAACAAGCAAGTTGCCTTATAGAGTTTTCTAACAACAAAGTAGAGTTTGCAAAAAGTGGGATGACAAAATGGAGCTATAGTGCATAAACTAAAAAAGGTGAAGTCATGTTGTTTTCTTCAAGGAATAAACAATAAGCTAAGTATACACTTCACTAAAGGAAAATGAGTGAACGCTACACTATTGTAAGGTTTGAAGTAAATGTAGGGTTACAAGGAAATGAACATATTTGCATCATATTCACAAGATATGAAACCCAGTTAAAGCATTTAAGCCATAGCCTGAGGAGTTATCTTTATGGTTGAGCCTTATGGGTTTATGTGGAAGATCTTGCATATGCTTTGGAAATGAAGATGAATACTTAATACCCATATTAAGTTTTGTTAGAAAATTCCATCAATATCCTCATGGTTGTGGCCATAGAAATATGTGAACACCCAAATCAAGCTTAAACCTGTATAATCATGGCAGCCTTCAAGATTGCAAAATACACAAAAAAATCATGAATTTATTTCACAGAAAAGAAAATTTACTCTTATAGGGCTCAAATAAAGTATATTCCATAGTGAAATCACAAAGAAATATAGATTACATGGAGAAAATATTGCCTTTTATTCATTGTGAGAGAAGTCATTCAAAGAAGAAACCCACGTGGGTCTCTATTTTCTTTTCTCTAGAAAGCTCAATCAATGCTCTTAATGGTGGCCAAGGAGATGAGGAAATATCACAGAGAGAATGAACATAGAAAAAAAAAACATCAGAAATGTGCATGGCCATAGCTTGAAAGCCCACAAATGGCTTCTAAATGGAGGAAAAAACAAGATTTATTGATTGAGAGTAGCTTATCTTGCATTTTTTCTATAGAATCTCCAGAAAATCAACTAGAACAGAGCAAGAAATGGTGAAGAAAGCTCCAAACCCTATCCATTGGCAGCACAAAAAAGTTTTCTCTCAAAATGCAAAGTGAAAATGAGTTTTGGATTAGGGTTCGAGTGGCTTTTACTCAAAATCCTAATTCGAATGATAGGCATTTTTGCCTAAGTTTTAATAAAATCATTTCATTCTAATTTTTCCATGGTCTTGAATTATCAATTCAATCGACCTAGTATCAAAAGTGGCTCGTGAATTATGGTGGAGTTTGAGAATTTAAAAGGGATTTTGTTATTATTTTCAGACTTCTAAAAATCCCTTTTAAATTTTACATGCATATTGTATTCTAGACATTGTTAAGTGCAAGATGATATTGCCTTAATATTGTATTAGGAAATTTGCTATCAAAGAGAGATGGCAATTTAATGTAACACTTGGCTTGTCACTTTTGCATGATAATTGACAAAAAATAACAATATAATTAAATATTAAAGGTATTTTTACCTTAATATTTAACATGTAATTGGAGAAGGAAGAACAACTACATATTAAATATTAAAATAATCACGTCGATTATCTTTAATATTTAATCATATAGTTACCTTTTCCAAAAAAATCATGCAAAGGTGATAACTAAAGTGATGCTTGAGTCAACTAATCGTGCAAGGATTAAATGGAGTAAATGGTGGAGATTACTGCAATATTGCTTCAGTTTCACATTAGTTTTGAGGGTCTTTTAGTCATGCACGACATGGGGATTAGTTTGCAGCATTTGGTGTTCAGTTTAGTTTAGTTGTGGGCCCTCTTTTCGATACTTTTCTTCTTTGCTCGTGAGAGGATATTTTTGAGATATTTTACACTTCCAATTGACTATTTCTTCCACCTCTCGGCACATTGGAGTTATCATACTTTGTATATATTGAGAAAAGACTTAGTATTTTTCTCAATTCTTGTTTTCTACCTTTGCATTTTGCAAAGAGAATCTCTTGTAACTCGGCTTTTATTTGATTAATATACAACAATACTTTATTTTCAGCATATTGTTTCAAATTTTGCAGAATTTTCCTTCAGAATATTCAAAAGAAATATAGTTTACCTTCGCAGCATTTGGTATTTTGTATCTTTTCAGTGATTTGATGCAAGTTTAATGTGTTTCAAACTAGAAACCTTTAAATTTATGTCTCAGTTATTGATGCATATACACAATTGCAATTTATCACAGGTCATTGAATTTGCTTTTAAAGTTTATTTTTGCTCTTAACTTGTGAAAACCCAATTTTCCTTAGTAAGGTAAAATTAAGTAGAGCCTTTTACTGAAATATTTATGTGATCAAGGTGCTCGAGTTGAGTTGTGTTAACAATTTTTTGATATTATTAGTTATGAGTCAGTTTGTATTTAGTTTCATTATTGGTGCATCACCTCCTAGATTAAAGATTTCCATTTCAATTTAGTTATCCTTCTTACCTTTTCCCGTTCAAGTCAGTCGTTTCTAGGAGATCAAAAGGGGAACCAACCCATAACCTGGAGATCTATCCTCATTATAGGGTACCCACAACATGAGGATATTCCAATGTTACACGGGATTTCTAAGCTTTTTAGCTTCACATTCGGGTGCAATCCTTCGTGATAACAGGGTCATGAAAGAAAAAGAGGGGTGTCACAAAGTGACAATATTTTGGCAACTCATGTGGGATGAATTCCTACTAATCATGGAATTCAAGGTTCTTACTATTCCATTGGCATAAAGTCATAAGGGGAATTGCAACAATTAGCTTGGCCCAAAAAAAAAAACATGTGCATACTTGCACTTGGAGGAAAATAAAAAATCTAAGACATACATTCCCTTAAGGAGAATGTAGGGTGTGCAACCACACTTCTTGAAAAGAAGAAAAAACTAAACTAATATGTACATGGAATCTCAAAACCCCTTAGAAATAAGGTTTGAGATGAATCCCATTAACTAAGATTGGAATAACTTCACCATCTAGCCTAGAGAGATGAAAAGCATTGGCTTCCTTACAATTGGTGATGAATATTGAGAAACTCTAGATGACATCAAATTTGGTATGCTTTCCTACTTTGGCTTTATCAACATCCCACTTCAACACCAAATCTCCCTCTTGGAACACTTTGTGAACTACCTTCTTGTCAAAATTCTCTTGACCCATGCTTGGTGAGTCTTTATGGCTACCATATTTGTGTTCCTTGTTTCTTATTGCTCCATTAGCTCAACCAACGTCACTATCATAGCATCACTTTCATCTAATTCTAGTTATTATGCCAACTCAAGAGAAGGAAACTCTAATGATAATGGTATCATTTCTTCCCTTCCATAAACCAACATGAAAGGAGAATTGTCAATGTCTCTCTTGGGACTTATCCTATCAACCCAAAAGGTTGTCCTTAGCTTTCTATGCCAAGTTATTTGATTATATTCAATGGTACTTTGATTCTCCCGATGAGGTTCTTGTTTGAAGACTCAACTTGATCATTACTTTTGAGGGTAATAATTTGATGATATTTTCAAATATATGCTATTCCTAATTTCCCAATCAATGATTTGAGTGCTAACAAAACCTTGGAATTAGTAGAGATTATGGTGGAAGGGGTACCAAACCTTATCACTATTCCATCAAGGAATTCCAAACTAAATCATCAGTGGTATCCCTTAGGTCAATTGCTTCTATCCACTTGGTGAAATAATCTATGGCTACCAAAATCCATTTATGCCCAACACTAGATGGTGGATTTATCATGCAAATAAAATCCAACCCCAACTATGTGAATGGCTAATCAACTTGAATGAGATGAAGGGGTAGGGAATACAACCTTTTTTTTTCCATAGAAGAAAACATATCTTTTTCAATTTCTGACCTTCTTGTGAGTATTATTAAATAGGGTTGGCCAATAATATCCTATCCTCATAATCTTAGCAAAATTGGTCCTTGTAGAAAAATGGCCACCTAAAGGACCATCATGTAATTCCTCCAACAATTTATTGGCATGACTTGGTTCAATGCATCTTAACAAGACCCCATTGAGATCCTTTCTAAAAAGTATACCATCCAGTATGACATAGGGAATGAACTACAACTTGAAATTCTTCTCTTGGTCCTATTCAAACCTAGAGGATATCTACTTGCTTGTAAGAATATAGCCATGTCATCCACCCAATTTTTTTGAGTGTTTGAATTGGATGTCTAGTGTTCCATCAATACTAGGGCAACCTCTATAGGAATCTCAAATGTTGAGACAAGCTATTGACACAATTTTTTTCCCCTTACAAGCTTGGTGAGCTTAATATCAACATCATATTTCATTACCTTAGTGATCCATCTGCCTCTTTTTTCATTGATATCTCTACTCAACAAAAATTCTTTGATACTGGCATGAGGAACCATCAATTGGATTCTATTATTAGACAACATGTGTATAAAAATTTTCAACACCCTAATAATAGCAAGAAATTTCTTCTCAACATAGTTGTATTTAGTCTCATAATATTTGACCCCTTCACTAAAGAAGGCAATTGGCTACTCCATATTTTCATTATTTAGTTGTCAAGATAGTTGATATGCATGATTCTCCTCCAAAAGTGTAGAGAATGAAATACTTGTGATAATTGGGATTAACAAGGGTGGGAGCCTGATAAATTTCTTGTTTGATGGCCTCAAAGCTATCCTTACCTTCTTTGGTCCAATTGAAGACCATTTTTTCTTAAGCATGGAAGTAATATGATTTACTAAAGCAACAAGGTTTGGGATGAATATTCTTACAAAATTAATTGTACCCATGAATCTCGACTATCATTTCTTATATCTGGGGAGTGGGATAGCCAGGATGGACTCCACTCTTGTTGGATCAATGGCTAAACCATCTTTAGAGACAATGTGCCAAAAAAATTTCCTTGATTAGTGGAAAATACACACTTGTATGGATTAAAGGAAATACCATATTCCCTACATTTCTAGAAGACCTGCTCAAGGTGGCTAAAGTGATCACTTGCATGTTTTGAATTTTTTTTTATATCTTCCAATTAGACCAATACAAATTGTCTGAACACACCTTGAAATATCATGTACATAGCTCTATGAAATATATCTCTAACATTGGTCAAATCAAAAGGAATATTACAATAGGAATATGCACCACACTTAGTAGTAAATTTCGTCTTAGGTTGGTCAAATTCTTGGACTAAAATCTGGTTGTAACCTAAGTAACCATCCAAGAAATAAAACCTTTCTGAACCACTAACCCTTTGCAAAATTTTCTCTATGGAAGGGAGAGGGTAATGATCCTTTAAAGAGGCCTTGTTAAGGTCTCTGAAGTCAACACATAGCCTTATTTCCTCACTCTTCTTCTTGTTAGGGAAAAGATTTTCCACCCATGAGAAATACTTGATATGCAAGATGATATTAGCTTCTATGAGCTTGGTTAGCTCCTTTCTCATTAGGGGCTCAATTTTGGGATTCACAAGCCTTTGCTTTTTCCTTATAGGTTTTGCATCAGGGCTTATTTTAATGGTATATTGGGAAAATTTTGGGTCAAAACCCTTTAATTCTTCATAATTACATGAAACTACATCACTATATTCATTACAAAGCTCAATAAAGACTTCATGTTTAGATGCAAAGAATACCTATCCAAAGTTTAAAGATCTTTCTTCTACACTTGAAACTAACTTGTAATCACCCTTTCTTGTAGCTAGATTTATCTTCTACTCCTACAATTGGTCATTTGGGTCAAATATACCCTCAAGGGTAATGGGACCCTTTTGTAACTTGTTATTGCTTAGATGCATTATTTGATTACCATATTGGCCTTGTAGCCTAGATTGGTTCCTACCAAAAAATTCTACCTCTTCTTACAAAAAGTTGACAATTTGTTGTTCATTTTCAAAAACTTTCCAATTGGCTTGGTTATCTAGAACAATGGGCCTTACAACAAGCCTTATTTGTTGCTCCATTTTGTTTGCAATGTGGGCTAGGATATCAAATTGGGCACCAATTTCTATAAGACTGTCAACATATTTGTTCTAGTTTCTAGGGATAGTCTAGATGCCAAAACATTCAAAACCCTCAATCAAATCCCAAACTCTATGTTTGTATGATTTGAGTAGATTTCTTGGTAGTACTTTGATTTCTAATTTGGTGAACAACCAATTCACTATCTCCAAAAACTTGCAACAACTTGATATTATTCTTTGTGCCAGACAGAGACCTTGGATTAGAGCTTCATATTCAACTACATTGTTGGTGTGAATAAATTGAAACTTGGAAGAGAAGTAATATTTCTTCTTACTTGGAGATACCAACATTACACTAGCACATGCACCATTTTTTTCTAGATCCATCACAAAATAATTTCCATAACCCGTCTAGGTATCCCTGAGCTTTCATGAGATTGGAAATAAGAGCATTTTCCTCATGAATGTAGTAGGTTCCAAGACCAGTCTCTTATGTCTCATTTAGTGGATCAAACTAAAATCATTGCCCAATTCATCCAATAGGAAATTAGGGACCTCTTACAAAAGAGTAGCAGACTCAGACAAAACACTCATCCTATCGATCATGTAATGTGCAATTTGTATTTATTTGACTATGAGTGAAAGGTTCAATATGATCATTTGTAATTGGATCAGCCTTAATGGTCACTTTTCTACCATACCTAGTCCTAAATAGCATATGGGACTTATCAAAAGATTAGTATCCACCCATCTTAGTAGTGAATTCTCTAGATAAGCACATGGAGAAGAAGGTAGGGAGCTCTATGACTGAAATATCTTGCAACACAATGCATCCAGGGCATGCATGCAAGGTAAATTTTTAGGTCCTTAATTACCCCATTATCTTGTCAACAATACCATCCAACTGTACAACTCCTTTTCTCATAGGATCATACTTAATGTCAAGCATATCATCCACCTTATTGGGCATAATAGAGCTACTAGCCCCTAAATATATCATATGAACATGTACTATATGGGTATGTGCAAGATCACGGGGATCCAAAAAGTGACAATGTGAAAAAAGGCATTTTTAACTTGCCCAAAAACGCGAAAATTTGCATTGACTTTTTCTAGGCTCGGGTAGAAAGTACATGGTGCCATAGCAAACACCAAAGCTAAATGGATATCCATTTAGTTTAAGTTTCTCTTTTTATTTGGTTGAGTCTAACATGAGGGTTTTTATATTATAAAAAATTCATTTATAATATAATATAATATGATATTATAATGTAATATATATTATATAATAATATAATATAATATAATATAATATTATATTATATAATATATAATATAATATTCAAATCATAAAAAAGTATTGAAAGTTATTATTATATATTAATCTATATATTGTCTATAATATATTATATTATATTATAATATGATATTATTGTAGACATATAAATTATCCTGATTGATATTATACACTCGATTCTAATTCACTAACTTTAATTCTTCCTAGATCACTTCTTTACTAATCATTTAATTGAATAATCTTTATTTAATTGAATTCATTAAATTTCCTCCTTAATTAGATAATACACTTTATCAGATTATTTTATCATAATTCCTCTTTGATTAAATAAATTAACTATATTTAATTAAATCCTAAAGTTCTTCATTTAATTGAATAAATTAAATTTATTTAATTAAATCCCTAATCTCCCAACTATCCTCTCATTTGATTTAAATAAATCTAAATATCTAAATCAAATTTCAAATCAACTAATTCCATCCAAGTTAATTAATCACAAATTAATTAACTCCTAAATCCTCAATTCCTCTAACTTTTGCAAGTTGCACATGTAAATCAATTTATTTGATTTATTAATTCCTCTATTTTCATTCAAATGTGGCATACTCTTGGAATATTCCACTTATTTGAATTCTCCCTCCCAAAGGACTTTTGTCCTCCAACTTGACATTTAAGGCTCTTACATGTCCTCTCCTTGAGCCAACTTGGCATTAACTCCTCTTACAACTCTTCTTGCTCAAGCCATCTTTTGAATTTCAAATTCCACCTACATGCATTTAACATGCACATTGTTCAAAATGTGTTCCACTCTCCTTCATTATCATGTTGACAAGTGGCACAATGCCATTGGTTCAAATGTTAATCCCACATTCATTCTATTCCTCATTCTTCAATCTTTCTCCATTATAAATAGAGGCCTTCTATATTTGATTTGGCATCCACAATCCATGTAAAATCATTATGCTCATTTGAATCCATAATCATTCACAAATTTTATGCAAGGTTATTATAGTCATTTTGAATCCATTCTCATCCACATTTCATCCATGTTAGCATAGAACTTCATCAATCTTAGCAAGGTTATCAACATTTTGAATCAATGAGCACACAATCATCATCAAGCTTATCAAGGAATTGAGAAAGGGCTTCTTTCCACATCAAATAAGCACCAATTCCCCCATGGGATGCTAGTTTGAGCATTTTAAATAAGATTTTATTAGCTTTCATTTGATATTTTATCTTGTTTTCTTGTTCTTGTGTTTGAATGAATCTCATGGGGAATGTTTGTTTAGACTTGTTTATTGACTAATTTTGGTTTGTTCATGTTAGAGTAGGTCTAGGCTAAGCATTCTACAATTATATATTATATAATATATATAATATAATATTCAAATCATAAAAAAGTATTGAAAGTTATTATTATATATTAATCTATACATTATATTATAATATATCATATTATATATATTATTATATATATTATATTATATTATTATAATATAAAAACCCTCATACCATATAAAACCACTCATACCATATAAGTCAGGTCCTTAGACCTGACCAAATAAAGAAAACAACATAAACTAAATGGATATTCATTTTTGTGTATTAAATTTGAGAAAGGAAAATTAGAGTCATTTCACTGTGCTTTTTATAATATTATAATATAATATAATTTATATATTATATATTATATTATAAAATAATATATATATTATATTGTACAATATCATATTATATAATATAATATATTGTATTGTAATATAATATATATTACCATATAAAAATGCTCATACCATATAAGTTGAGTCCCCGAACATGATGAAATAAAAAATAACATAAACTAATTAAACATTTCAAAATGGATATTTGTTTCTTGTGTATTAAAATCATAAAAAGGAAAACCCAAGAGTCATTTTCACTGTGCTTTTTACCTTGTGCACGCGTTGGAGCAGTTGAGCGACTCAGATATCCATTTCCCCTTGCACTTTTTTGCTCAAATCACCCAAAATTAACAAGTATGTACAAATTTTAATGTTTTTTTTTTCAATTTTATTTTAGTTTTGCATTATTTTTTAAGAATTTCAATCAAAAATAGGTTTTTGAATAGGTTTTTTTGAATTAAAATGATTGTTAATTTTTAAAATTTTCATCATCAAACAGGCTTAAGGTTCATCCCAACCTTGGTCAAGATGAAAACCTTGAAAATCCTCCTCTGCCGCCAATTTCTCCATTACAAAACATGCCCACAATCTATGAATCTATCCATAGGACCAAATTTCACAAATGCAGGAGGCTATGCAATTGGCCATTTCATTTGGCATAGAGACTTAGTATATGGTATCATTTAAATTGTTATTTAGATAATTTTTGAAATCTATTATGTTTAAATACATGTACATAGATTGATAGTCTAATGTAATCTTGTATTTTTATGTAGCAACCAGGTACTTTTACAACCATGTTGACTGAGTCTGACACATTGGAAGAAGTTGCACAACAGGTGTATGTTTTTTTATATTCTCAACATTATGATTATATGTGCATGTGCATTTAAATTGTGTTACATTCTTATCATTTTTTATATAGAAAAATATCTTAGCTACTTCATCCATCATAATCTCGTCTAGTGTACAAGCATCACATCAGGTATGTGTGTATTTTAAATTACAGATATATACATTTAGATAGGAGTAGATATATGTTTAGTAAATATGATTATTTGTCAAAAATTATATGTTAATTCATATCAATTTTATTTTACCTGCTATAGTCCTCTGCCCAATTCAACAATGTGACAAATGTGGGACCATTTTGTTATATGAGGACTCCTGATCATCCTAAGGTACAATCATATGCAAAACGTCTTGCAAAAAAGAGAGAAAGACTTGAGGTAAACAAGAATTGTATTTTTGATATAATATAGTTCAATATAATGATTTTGATGATAAATTGACAATTTCTAAATTATATTATATAAGTTTCTATTTACTAGTCTATCTTGTCAACCATTCACATAATTAATCTAATTTGTGGTTTGAATTGTTATTGTGCAGGAAAATTCAAAGCCACTAAGTTCTTCAAAGAGGCTCGATTTTGATGATTTGACATAAGATTAGGATTTGATAGAGATTGATACATTTAGGGTTTGATAGATCTTGAGATGGCATACATACCACAATTTGTAAAACTTGTTTTGAGTAGGCATATATGCCAAATTTGTATATGCACAAACACAATTATTCTACATTTTGATATATAAGAATTGATATTCGATCTAATTTTTTCCTTGTGTGCATGTATTTCAACTTTGAAACTTCAAAATGGAATGCATAATTATTTTAGAATGGTTTAAATTTATGATCAATAACATGTTATAGATTAACAAAATTGCATTTTAATAGAACATGAATTACAATTGGTAATCCATCTATGTTAGAGTTCATTCATATTAAGGTTCTCATACATTGGATTCCATGAGACCACATTTCTTTGAGCCATTTTTTAAAATAATTCACTGCCTTTTCTATTGTACCACATTTTTCATACATGTCTACCAAAGAATTTTATCAAATAGTTTACTACCTTTTTTCTATGGCTAAAAGCCTAAAACAAGTGCTTTCAAACAAGCTAGTAGACATTAACAACATAATATGAATGACTTGAGCTAAGAATACCAATGTGACTACAAGAAAAGTTTCATAGGGGTACCAACAAAGAGGAAGAGTAATAGAGTTTTCAAATATTTGATTACCTCTATATGTTGCATGTTGAACACTCAATTTGAGAATACACATGATTTTAATCTATCTTTACTGAATTTACATTTGACACTATTATTTTTTTTGAACTCTTGTAATGAAGTGGGTAGCCGATTTTTTTCAAAAGAAGCTAAAACTAATGAAAAATGGTATGAGAAGCACTGTGTAATATTTGTTGAGAAGAACTATTTGAAAAAATGCCTCAAAGAATTGTGATCTCATCGACAAGGCAATCAAGATGAAAAGAGTAGCTTATGACAACCTTATGATATTGATTCTTTTGATTGGTTAAAAACTTCAAACAAATCCCATACAACTTAATGAAATATATGTCATTACAGTGTTCATTTAAAAGTAATATAATCATCTTGATAAAAATAAATGTCACTCAGTGGTGCTAAACACTCTATACAACCCATATGAGTGATGCAACCATCAAACAAAACCATTACAACTCAATTCAACATTCATGCCATTAAAACCTTCAAGCTTAATAAAATGTCACTAGATCATGTAAAAGGTATAAAATCATCATGAATAAGAATCACTATCTTTCAATCATAATACATAAACAAGAACATTATGCACACCATAGGGGTTTGACGCAACCTTAAAACAAATTCCTTACAACTCAACAGGATACATGTTCATTAGATTGTTCATGTGAAATCTATACAATAATCATGATCAACAAATAAGACATCACTCAACCATGATGCATGGACAAACACTATATATGCACACCATATGAGTGTGATACAACCATTAAGCAAACCAAATACAACTCCATGACATGCATGTTATTTGACCTTCCAGATGCAATTTGTATTATTGTAATGCACAAAAATGAATGTTGCTAACCATAATGCATGAATAAGAAAACTAGGCATACCATATGGCCTTGATGCACACTAGTCATAATGCACACTTCACACAAAAGCAATAACACTCATATGATATTGTCATATATGTCAATCAACCTTGACCCACACCAAACTTGCTATATGAGTTTGATGTAATCTTCAAATAAGAATATATAAATGTAATATAAATATAATGAAACCTTTCAACAAAACCCAACATACAACAAAATGATATATATCATCAATTCCTTCATGAAAATGTCATACAGCTGCGTAAAAGCATCAATTCACTTAGCCATAATGCATGAACAATCGACTTTCAAAAAAATTCCATACATAATAATTTGTAACCATCAACTTAAGTCCATACAAGTTAGTGGCATACATGTTATTAGAACTTTTACTCACAAAAGTCATAATCAACATGCATAAATAAACACACTAAGCACACCATAATGAACACTAGTTATAATTTATGCTTAACACAAAATCCAAAATCAGTAGGATGTCATATATGTCATTCAACCTAACACAATTGTCATACTCCATTTGAACAATCAAAGACAAGAGTCAATGTCATTTAATTATGATGCATAAACAAATGCATTAGATATGGCATAAAAGTTTGATGTATGATGGAAATATAATCTACACCATTTAACCATAATACATAAGTGCGCATGAAACTCAATGGAATACATGCCATTAGGCCAAACCGACATGCCATTAGACCAAACTTACATGCATGCAGTGCAAAGTTGCAAGGTGGTGTAACTTTTGTTTTGTTCATTGTGCAACCAAACTAACAATTCCAACACATTTGTATGGGTGGGTTTATGCTAGGAAAGGTCATTTTTCACACCCAAACACATTGAAATAATTTGAGCTACATTGTACTAGTGAAGTCTCTTAAAAGACCAAAGTGCAAAAAGGAAACAAACTTTGATGATCTATTACTCAAAAACTATGGCACTTACAAACATTTTGTCTGATGCTATGGGATCACCTAGGCCCCCTCTACGATAACTTCTCTTAGTTTTTTATATCTCTAAGGTGTATGCTTGTGGTGTCAAGTTTTCAATTGATGGAAAAAGTGTTGGATGCATGCAGTATAAAGTTGCAAGGTGGTGTAACTTTTGTTATGTTCATCGTGCGACCAAACTGATAGTGCCAACACATTTGGATGGGTGGGCTTATACTAGGCAAGGTCTTGTTTCACACCCAAACATGTTGAAATAGTTTGAGCTACAGTGCATCGACGAAGTCTCTTAAGATACCAAAGTGCAAAGAGGAAGAAAATTTTGATAAGCTATTACTCAAAAACCATGACCCTTACAAACATTTTTTCGGAGGCTATGGGATCATCTAGGGCCCCTCTACAATAACCTCTCTTGGTTTTTGATATCTCTAAGGCGTTTTCCTATGGTGTCAAGTTTTCAGTTGATGGAAAAAGGGTTAGATGCATGCAATGTAAAGTTGCAAGGTGGTGTAACTTTTATTCTATTCGTCATGTGACTAAACCAACAATTATAACACGTCTAGATGGGTGGGTTTATGCTAGGAAAGGTCACATTTCACACCCAAACACATTGAAATAGTCTGAGCTACATTGTACCAACGGAGTCTTTTAAGAAACCAAAGTGCAAAAAGGTAGCAAAATTTGAAGAGATATTACTCGAAAATCATGGCACTTACAAACATTTCATCTAAGGCTACGAGATCGTCTAGGGCCCCTCTACAATAACCTCTCTCAGTTTTTGATATCTCTAAGGCGTATACTCATGGTGTCAAGTTTTTAGTTGATGGAAAAAACGTCAGATGCATGCAATGTAAAGTTGCAAGGTGGTGTAACTTTTGCTTTGTTTTTTTGTGACCAAACCAATAGTTCCAACACATTTTTATGGGTGGGTTTATGCTATTCAAGGTCCTACTTTGCACCCAAACATGCTGAAATAGTTTGAGCTACATTGTACTAACGAAGTCTCTTAAGAGACCAAAGTGCAAAAAGGAAAAAAAAACTTTGATGAGTTATTACTCAAAAACTATGGAACTTACAAACATTCCATTTAAGGCTACGAGATAACCTAGGGCCTCTACAATAACCTCTCTTGGTTTTTGATATCTCTAAGGTTTTTTCCTTTTGTGTCAAGTTTTCAGTTGATGAAAAAAGGGTCAAATGCATGTAGTGTAAAGTTGCAAGGTAGTGTAACTTTTGTTCTATACATCATGAAACTAAACCAATAGTTCCAACATGTTCAAATGGGTAGGTTTACACTAGGAATCGGTCAATAAGTGAAGCATGTACTCAAATACACGCAAGTCATGAAGTACACACATGAATATAAAGTATACACATGAAAACATGTAAGTCACAAAGTATACAATGGAATACACATAAGTCACAAAGTATACATGTAAGTTGTAAGGTATACACTTGAATACACATAATTCATAATTTGCAAGTCATGATCAACACCCATGCCTACAACATTCAAGATACAATTTACACAATAAGCATGATATCATCATTCAAGAATTGCTATCAATATAGGATTTACAAAATGTCACATCTAGGCATACAATAAACGACCCTAATACATAGTAATTTCCCACTAGGGGAAGGAAATATATCACGTGTTACCTTCGTAGTCGACTAGATGGAGTTTTTGTTGATTCTTTTGTCTTTCAAATGTGCCCACTAGTCCTCCTCTCTTCACTCCTTTGGAGATGAAACTAATACAATAAGAAGTATATATGTTAATATATAGAAATTGAATTTTGGAATGGCATATAACAAAATAATCACAAACAAATAATCATCACGCTCTTCCACAATAGTAGCATGTTGGCGAATTGGAGTGACAAGCACCTGTAGAAACCATCAAGATAGCAATTAAACTACATACAAGTATCATGAAAATTTTCAATAATAGACCATAGAAGAGAAAATATAATCTTAAATTTACTAATATGTCACATACCTCTGCCAAAGGATTAGAACTGGCTATTGTTGTAGCAACTTCATGGTCCATTGTGCCATGAGCATCACAATATATTTAGAATAACAAATCTATATGATCATTAGTTTTTATCACTTTAATTAGTTTCTTTGTTTAACTAAATATGATTAGAATAACAAATCTATATTATTCTAAACAACCTAAATGATAATGAAATTGTAATGCAAACTAGAAAAGATGCTTAGAATAATAAATCTATATTATTCTAAACAACCTAAATGATGATGAAATGGTAATGAAAACTAGAAAAGATGCTTAAAATAAAAAATCTATATTATTCTAAACCTAAATGATGAACCTTAATAGATCAAGCAATTTAATTATTATGAAAATTAATCAAAATAAGATGAACAATATCATACCTGTCTCATACAACAAACGATCTGCTACTCAAGTGTGCCTAAAGAGTCATCTCTTTCCTTCAGAGTATTGAGTAATGCTTCATGATCAACACTACTAATTTCCCATAGTTCATTTGTTCCTTGTTTAGCATGATGTATCAATAACTTAACATTTGTTACTATAACAAGGTGTGCATACACGAGAATGGTTTTGTGTTTGTCATAGTCTTCAAATGTAGGTATGTCATTCTTTCTAATCATATATTTTCACAACCAAGTTCCAACAACAACAACTGAACTAGTAGGATACATGAACCCATCATCATCTGTCATCGATTGTGTTAGCTTCTTCTTTCCCTATACACATCGTGCCAACCAATAGTCTAATCCCTCTTCATTCCCCTACGGTGCTACAACTGCATAGACATGTATTGGTTGTACAAGATTTGAAAGATGGTCATAGTCAAGTGAACTTTCCATTTCATCTTCTAAAGAAGATTATGCTACAAATAAATGGGTTAGGTACTGTGGAATCCATGTATCTACCTACTCACTAGACTCACATTGATCCCAATCACACTGAATACAATTTTGACAAAAAAAATACAACTCTCGTGTCCATATGGTCCATGCACCCACATCTTAGCTTCGAAATGAATGCATCTATAAAGATTATCTAATTTTTTGACATTCCAATTTGTCTCCCATTATGCTCTTCTCAACCAACCAAAAGAACCTGTACATTTGTGAATTAAGTTTCCCTCCTCGTGATAATGCATAAGTACATCAATCAACAATAGAATGTGCATCACTGAATGTTGAACCACATCTAATCTTCATTTTCTCCTTGACCAAAGATCTCTTCACACATGCACCTACGCCATCATGCTCACCTTTTCCATGCCCAACTTCAAAAAATCTCCAAATATGTGGTACACCCCTCTCTACATGCATCCCACTCAACCAATAAAACATATGAGAATTCTTGAATTGTCCTATGCAATTATTTGACCAAATGAGATGTCAACCCATTGCAATAACTTTTTCCTGCAAGAACTAAAAAAAAAATTCAAAAAAATGTTGTACAAACTCAAATAAATGAGATCTATCATCACTCATGTAAAAATGGTACTCCCTGATTATCTTCCTATCTTATTTTGTACTATCAGTGGCATGTCTATATGTTATGTAGACAAACATAACAAATTGAATAGAATTGTAATATTGTGATGGTACATCATTTTGCAGTTGCAATGTGTAATTTTCAGAAAAATCAACCACAGATATAGTAATTCCAATCGAGAAAGAGTCCTTACACATATTGAATTCTCGATCCAACCATTCGGACCTAAGGCTATTCCTTGCATACTTGTAGAAAAGAATTTTCTTAAAATCAGAAATAAAATCAGCAATACTTACCTCTCTTGTAACCAACTCACATCTAAAACCTTCACCTCCACTCTTCAATATGTATTTGATTGTCTCAAACATTTTTTTTCTTAACAATCTTGTTAGCAAAATCATGTTTGCTCCCCTCATGAAAACATGTTACAAACTTCAATAAACCACCACATTGCAAACACATTTCATTTAAAAAATAATTTTAAATAAAATAAGAAACCATCACCTCTAATGCATAAAAATGAATTTAACAAGTCCCTAGATGACTTGGGAAGTTACATTGCATGACACTCCTGCAAAATTTCGTTACTACACATAGTAGAATGAATATAGCATAATAATCATAATACATTGAAAACTCAATGTGGTATTTACAACATGTATTATGAATATTAATAGGTACACAATAGAATGGCTTTCAAGACTCAAAATCCCTTTGTGAGATTTGCAAATTTGGATGTGCTTCACAAAATTATGTGTATAATAATGTTTGCCTACATTCCAATAAATGTTTAGTATGCAGTGTGCAATCTCAATTACCAATTCTTAACTTTAAAACATCTTTTACATTCAGTGATACTCTAGAGTGAGAGTTCCAAAATTGTTCAATTTGCATCTTTACATCATCAGTTAGCTTCTTATCAACACATGGTTCAACCTCCCACTAAAAGCCCACGTATCATTTTGAAGAGGACTATCGAGTCTTCCTCTTCTTGAGAGTGCTCTATTCAATGTTTTACGATTTAAATTTAAATCAATACAAGTTTGTCTCATTAAACAAGCCTTTCTCAAATGATGGATTACTAGTGAGGTTGTAATCACTCTACAAACAGCTCTTTTATCTTTTTCCTTACTAGTATTTCCAATAGAAGTTAGAGAAAATTAAAAATATTTTTTACAATAATACTATTTTTTTCCAACTTTTTGGTGACACGAACCTTCAATTTTCTTAATAATGGTCTTATTTTGTAAGACTTTAGCAATTACATGCAAAAAGTTGACATTGTTCAATTAATGTCTTATTGAAAAATTATTGATTAAACATATTGGTAGCCCACAACCAAACCGTTGGTGATGAACTTTTTCCATCAAGACTATCTATTATGTTCTCATCTATTTCAAGTAACCATTTAGGGGTTCTCAAGTAATTAGGTGATACATAAAGTTCATTTTCAACATTTTCAATAAAAATTCCAACATTTTCATTTTCAATTTCAACATTTTCAATATTATTAATATTTTCATTTTCAATGTCAACATTTTCAATGTTATTGGCATTTTCATTTTCAATACCAATTTCAACATCTTCTATATCAATTCCAATTCATTTTCAATGTTGTTAACATTTTCATTTTTAATTTCAATATTTTCATTTTCAATTTCAATATGATGTTCAACATTTTCAAATTCTTTCATTTTCACTTGAATTAATATTTAACGGTGGAGAAGAAGCCTCAACTTGAGTATTTTTCATACCTTGTCTTCCTTTCCTATGACTTTCTCTATCTTTTGTTCTATATGCTTCAATTTTATCTGTTGTTAGTTTTCTTTTTCCTTTTCTCTTACGGTGACTACTGCTCTCCATTGCACAAACAAAAAAGAGCACAAAAATGATTGTAAAGGTTAAAAATATGTAAAAGAATCCCCTAAAAGCTAAAATTTATCTAATACAGGCAGAAATCATAGGATTTCAACAATAAAAAGAATGTGGGGACTGTTGGAATGCCCAAAATAGTCCCCTTTTTGTTTTTTATATAATTCACTAAATGGATATTCGTTTCAAACGAATATCCAATATATTTTGCATATTTCAAAACCTTTAAAAAATTAAACGAATATATGTTTCCGTTAGTTTTTAAAAAACTAAACTTCATGAAACATTTTATGAATTATTAATAGCATAATATTATTAATATATTATGTTATGATATATTTTATATTATATATTAAATATTAAATATATATGTATATATATATATATGATATACATATTATATTAATATATTATATATTATTATTATTAAGGTATATATTATATAGTATATAAAATATATTATATATTAATGTGTCTCTCTCTGGTCTCTCTCTTGCCCACTCCCTCTCTCCCCTCCTCTCTCTCAAGTCTCTCCCACTCTCTCCCACACTCTCTCCCACACTCTTTCCCACTCCCTCTCTCTCCCTCTCTCTCTCTCTAGTCTCTTCCACTCCCTCTCTCCTCCCCCCTCTCTCAATTCTCTCCCACTCTCCCACACTCTCTCTCACTCTCCATCTCCCTCCCAAGTCTCTCTTTCTCTCTAATCTCTACCTCCCTCAGTTTTTTCCAAACCCCTCTATAATATATTTATTATACATTAATATATCTATTATATATTAATGTTATTATTATTATTATGATATACATTATGTAATATATAAATTGTATTATATATTAATATGTATGCGTAGGGGAAACTTCAAATCTTATACAATAAATAACGGATATCCATTTATAACAGATAATTGTTTTCTTTAGATTTTTACAAACCGAATGGTACATAAAACCATTATTATATATTTTTAATATCTAATAAATGCACATTCAGGCACCTATTATACTGGTTTACAATTTTTGGCCAAATTGAGCATTGAACTAAATTTTTAAAAGTAAATCTTCACTTTCAAGCACCTATAATGGCTAAATCATGAGGAATTTGAAGATGATGCAAACTAGTGATTTGTGACATTTTGTTTATAGATTCTAAATATATTTTTTTCAATTTTTTTGGAATCAGATTGCACTTCTTTTACCATCTCCTTCGAAAACTAGTTTTTAATAGTAAACACCAATTTTAAAGAGTGACGTTATTGGCTAACACAACTTTTTTCTATGTAGGGAAAAGTTCTATTTTTTTCGAATTTAGATTTGTAACTACAATATCTAGTGCATGGAATTGGTTTCATAGCACTTCATTGATTTTTTTTTCTTAATTAAGTTTCAAAGTCAAACCAATTACAATTTAGACATGATTTACTGGCTAAAACATAACTTTTTGTATGTATTGAAATTATTATTTTTTTGTTGGATCAGGGACATCAATATTTAGTGTAGTGATATTTTCAGTTTTTTTAATAATCTGCTATTTTTCCACATGTGTATAATAGAGAGCTTGATTTTTGGTGAAAAACCTACATTCACAAGAAATAAAAAATAAATATAATAATCAATTTAAATATATTTAAAATTATACTTTTTGGGAAGCTTATAATAAGGAATCCATGCTTACAAATAATAAATTTTAAATGAATTCATTTGATCACCCAAAAGGTAAATCAAAAGTGGATTTTCATCAGCATTTTGATAGGTGTAAAGAAGACTCTGTTATAGGTATGGTTTAAAACTAGTGGGCGTCTATCCAAGGGGGTTTGATCTAAGGTGGTTTGATCAAATCCTCTTCAATTAGAATCCTTTAAATGGAAATTTTCAAAGCTTAAATCATTATATTTTCTAAAAATATGCAATTTCAGCAAAAATTAGGATGTTCCAAAAAGTGTAAACCACTATTGTGGGATCAATATACTATATATTGTATATATTATTTATATGTTATATAGTATATAAATTATATTATATATTAATATATCATAATATAATATAATATATATTATATATAGTATATTTAATATATATATATATACTATATATTATATATTATACAATATATATTTTATACTATATAGTATATAAATAATATATTATATATTATATATCTTATACTCTCTCCCTCTCTAGCTCTAGTACTACTACTGATATCCAACTTGTATTTTGTCTTGAATTTTTGAACACAGTAATTAAGCATTCTATTATCAAAATCCTCACCTCCCAAATGAATTTACCCTCTAACAGCCTCAACGATAATATTACCCTTTTGAACAGAAAGAACCGACACATCGAATGTACCTCCACCTATATCAAAGATGAGAATGCTTCTTTCTCCAGTGAACACATCATGGAATCCATAATTTATAGTTGTGACCATTGGCTTGATAATTATTTGCATGGAATTGAGGCATGCAATCTTACCAACATCCTTTGTGGCCCTCTTCTATGCGTCATTAAAATAAGAAGACATAGTAATCACCGCATTCTTCACCTCGCATTAAAATAAGCATCATGGATGAGATCTCTTTAGGCACAAATATATCTCTCTCCCTCTCTCCCTCTCTCTCTCTCTCAAGTCTCTCCCACTCCCTCTCTCTCATATCTCTCTCTCCCTCTCAGGTCTCTCTCACTCTCCATCTGCCTCTCAGGCCTCTCTCTCTCTCTTAGGCATTCTTCACCTCACATTAAAATAAGTAGCATGGATGAGATCTCTTTAGGTGAAAATATATCTCTCTCCCTCTCCCTCTCTTGCTCTCTCTCTCTCTCTCTCTCAGGTCTCTCCCACTCCCTCTCTCTCATATATCTCTCTCCCTTTCAGGTATCTCTCACTCTCCATCTACCTCTTAGGCCTCTCTCTCTCTCTCTCTTAGGTATCTCCCACTCCTCTCTCTCTCTCAAGTATCTCCCACTCCCTCTTTCTCTCTTAGGTCTTTCCCACTCCCTCTCTTTCTCTCTATTTGGTCCCTCCCACTCCCTCTCTCTCTCTTAGGTCCCTCCCACTCCCTCTCTCTCTTTGGTCTCTCCCTCCCACCCTAACTAGATAACTCTCTCTCTCTCAAGTCTCTCCCATTCCCTCTCTCTCTCATGTATCTCCCACTCCCTCTCTCTTTCTCTTAGGCCTCTCTCTCTCTCTCTCTCTCAAGTCTCTCTTTCTCTCCCTCCCTCTATTCTCTCCCTCTCAAGTTTCTCTCTCTCCCTCTCTCCCTCCAACCCTCTCTCTTGGATCTCTCACTCCCTCTATCCCTCCCACTCTACCTAAAAAAATCTCTCTCAATCCCTCTCTCTCCCTCCCTCTGAAGTCTCACCTCTCTCCTCTCTCTCTCTCTCTCTCTCTCTCTCTCTCTCTCTCTCTCTCTCTCTCTCTCTCTCTCTCTCTCTCTCTCTCTCTCTCTCTCTTTGGTCTCTCCCTCCCACCCTAACTAGATAAATATCTCCCCCTCTCTCTCTCACTCCCTCTCTCTCATGTCTCTCTCACTCCCTCTCTCTCATGTCTCCCACTCCCTCTCTCTTTCTCTTAGGTCTCTCTCCATCCCCCTCTCAGATCTCTCTCTCAAGTTTCTCTCTCCCCCTCTCTCCCTCCCACCCTACCTAGACAAATCTCTCTCAGTCCTTCTCTCTCCCTCTCTCATAGGTCTTTGTCTCTGACTCTCTCTCTATCTCTCTCTTCCTCTCTTAGGTATCTCTCACTCTCCATCTCCCTCTTAGGTATCTCTCACTCTCTCTCTCCCTCTCAGGTATCTCTCTCTCTCACACACACTCTCCATATCCCTCTTAGGTCTCTCTCTCTCCCACTCAAGTCTCTCTCCTACCTAGCCTCTCTCTCTCTCTCTCTCAAGTCTCTCTCACTCTCCATCTCCCTCTCAAGTCTCTCTCTCTCTATCCCTCCCACCCCACCTAGAAAACTCTCTCAATTCCTCTCTCTCCCTCTCAAGTCTCTCCCTCCCTCTATCCCTCCTACCCCTCCTCTCTCTTAGGTCTCTCCTTTGGGAACCCTACCTAGATAACCATCTCTCTCTCAAGTATCTCTCAGTCTCCATATCCCTATTAGCTCTAGCTCTCTATCTCTCTCCCTCAAGTCTCTCTCACTCTCCATCTCCCTCTCAAGTCTTTCTCATTCTCTCTCTCCCTCTCGAGTCTCTCTCTCTGGTCTCTCTCTCTCCATCCCCCTCAAGTTTCTCTCTCTCTTAGGTCTCTCCCTCCCTCTATCTCTCACACTCCCTCTCTCTATCTCAGTATATACATTATAATGTAGTATATAATATACACTATGTATTAAATATATTATATAATATATATAAGATATATTACATAATATTAATATAATATATACATAGTATATAGTATATAATATATAATATAATAATATAATATATAATATATAATGTAATATATAATATATAATACATAATATATAATATATATAATATATTAGTATATATTAATATATTATTTATTATTTATTATTTATTATAAATAATAGAGGTAACGGATATCCATTTGTAATGGATATTTGTTAGAAATGGATATCCGTTTTTTCTAACAAAATCGGTAGGCTTGGGATTTGGCTATGTATTTGGTTCGGGATTGCCAAACTTGGAAAGTCAACTGAGAAAACCTATTTACAAAATTTCCTTAGATTTTTGAAGTTCGTCCTTGTGGCTAATGACTTTTTTTATCCGAATTTGATGAAACAAAAAAGGGTTTATTGAAAAAATTGTCACCTTTCCTCCTAAACCAAAGAATTTTGGATATGGGAGCTCTCTTACACTTCTAGGGTTTTGCACCGAAAAGGAGAGAGGTATCCAAAAACCTTGATGGCTCACTCAAGAATATGCCCTTGAGATTTCAATGCAAAGATCATTGAAATCTATCTAAGGGAAATGCCTAGATGCAATTGATTGATAAAAGAGATTAATTACTAATGTATAACTAATGAAATGTCAAATGTTTAAAAACACGTTGTGATATGCAAAATGAACTAAATATGCAAACAAATTATAACAAAAATTAATGAAACTAAAGATGTGCACCTAGAAGTTGGAAAGGGATGGAAAGGAGCTCTGGAATCCTACAGAAGTCGCTATTGAAGCCAACTAGGACTTATACTCTAAGCTTGGTGACTTAGTCCAATTTCAAGGAAATTCTGTCGAAACAAGTTTTAGACAACTAGGTACTTTGAACTGCAAAAACCTCTTTTCAGGCCTAGCAGTGGGACTCATATGCCAAGCTAGGTGACTTAGTCCACTTTCAAATTTTGGGAAATTCAAAAGTGTAATTTGTAGCTCTTGGTCTGCACTTCAGCTCCTAATAGGTTTTTGGATCTAAAACTGCAAAATATGACCTATAAGTGTTCTCCAAGCTTCTATTAAGGATTTGACCACTTTGAAAATTTGACAACTTTTCACACCTTGTTATTTGACAAATTTGCACACTAGACCTACAAAAAACATGCAAAGAGGGGGGGAAATGGTTGAGGGTTAAAGAATAGGGGTTTTCCTTGGTCAAACCCCAGTTTGGTAATTAAACCCTTGAAAATGAAATGAAATGCTACAACTCACCAAACCCTTGAAGTGAAATCTAAAGATATGCAAGTAGAAGCTCCAATGGATGTAGACTTGGAAATGCCTAGAATGTTTAAGTGAATGATTGAGTGAGTGAATGGATGAATGGGGGTGAAATGAGAGGGAAAAACCCTATATTTATACTTGATTATGCAAAATTTCCCAAAAATACCACAACACAGGCCGACCTTAGGTCTTAGAAAATAATATCCCACCAAAATTTTGAAATAATTTTGATTTTTGAGCCAAAGGGGACTCATTTGCCCCTAGTGGTGAATGGGTCCCACTTAGGAATTTTAAGTGGGTGTCAAAAATTAAGTTATTAAATGATTTTTATGAAGATTGTTTTCAAAAAATACACTTAGGTAAGGCTTGTAAGTGTAAAATGGGGCCAATTAAAACATAAGAAAGGGTTAAATTATTAATGACAAGCCTAGAAAAGCGTGAAAGTTTGTTACAATACTTTACAACACTTTGAAATAAGGCTTGGTAAGTGATAAAAATAGGTTATTTAGGTAAAATGTATTAATAAGATCCTGGAAATGTGTGGAAATGTGTTACAACACTTCACAACACTTTTGCAAGGCATTATAAAATTCTTATTGATTCACAAAGGTCCAAGACCTAATGTGAATGTCTTGACCACATTACAACATTAAATCAAGGAAAAACTAGGCCGACATCCAGAAGGACCCAAATGAGTGTGAAAATGTCCAAAGATACATTTTTCTACGCTACACCTCCAATATAAGATATGCCTTATTTTGTATTTAATAGATAATTATTATTGATTTTCTACATACATTATGACTAAAGTTCTCATTGATAGGTTGATTGAAAAACGTCTATAATTTTCAAATTATTTCACATTTTTTTAATCTAAAAGACGTGTCACATTTTGTGCTTCACATACTATATTATACAAAAAATTGAATTTCATAATTTTTTTACCAAGTTATGGTGGTCAGACAAACACGTTTTAATAATCATGAAATGTTCTAATAAAAAATCATAACTAATTATTTACATGCAAAAAATCACAAAAAAAAACGTGGCACATCCAGGCATGTGTCCTCTACATATATTGAAAGTTTTAGAAAAATAAATAAAAAAATTGTACTTAGGGTGGTCAGACATACACTTGATTCTTATCTTTTTTCCTAAAAATTTAGTACTACTGCATTGAAATTTCAAATTTTCACAAAATAGATTTACTTTTTTCCAGAAAAGGACTAGTAGCCTAGAAACTACATTCAATTTGCTACAAATTTTGTTCTTACACATTTTTCAAATTATGTTAATAACTTATTCAAAATTTTATGTCAAGTTGTTGAACTCTATTTTTCTGAATTTTCATTGCCACTTAGGGGCCTAGTTTGGACCCCCATGATCCTACATTGACCCATATGATTTCCAATAATCAAAGATAAATAGGAGGGAGGTGGATTACTTATTTTATTTGAATTCCATTCTTGCTTGGTTGCACTATGTTTTTTGATGGAATAACTAGCTCCTTTCTGGCACATCCTTTGGTTGCTTGAGCTTTTCTAAAACTTGTTGTAGCAAATCCCTTTGAGATGAGATGGAAAAATCCTCCCACATGGTGAAATTGAGATTAGCCTTCTTCATATAATCAACTATATTGAAAGGAGGCTAACAAACCTTAGATGAAACCGTTGGAACAACAAGATCCAACCTTATTGATTGAAAAACTTGAGGTTGTTCTATTACCTTATTACTCTTTCTAGTAGGTTGATTTGGTTGTAGAAAAATTGTCCTACCTATTGATCCAACACTTGTAGTCTCTTGGGGTGGTTGGAAGGTTGATTCTTGGCTAACTGTGGAAGATGTACTACCATCCACTACTTTCCTCTTTGACCTTGTGTTTAGAGCTACAAAATTAGCACTCAACTCATTTATACAACATAAATCCTATTGATGCATGTTGACCAATATAGAATCTCCTTACATGTGATCTTGTCTCCTGACAATTTCTTGGTTTACATCAAATTATTTTCTTTAAGTTGAGGTTTCATTTTGAACCACTAAGCTTTGTACAAACTCTCCATTTTGACAAACATTCTAATTATGGGGTTAAATGCATGGGTAACATCAGTTGTGCTCTTGATCTAAGTTATTCTAAATTGGAACTAGGGCCTTTGAAGTGCTAGTAGCAATTATATTTATGCTATTCAAGGGCTTGGCATGATTCCATTGATGTTTCCCTTGATATGGTTGTTTATTTTGCTGATAATTTTGATTTTGAAGCTGATAAGGTATTTTGATTTGGGTTTTCCTCTCTATTGTTACTAGCTTATTACCAATTTACCTTGTAGTATGGTTTTAAACTCATGCAATTTACTTGGAGGCATAGTAGGAGTAGATGGTTGACTAGTAGAATCCACTAGAATAGGATCCAATGTGGATTTTTGATGGAGAAGCTTTAGAAATAGAGGCATTGGTGGACTTGGAGCTTGTGGGCTAGGAGGAACAATGAGAACATGCCACATGTCACCCTTCCACACCTTCACAGCTTTACTTTGTATCTAGCAATATCACTCCTGTGGGCATGCAAAATCCAATGAAAAGATGATAGATGTCATCCTTTCCATGATTTCATGCCTAAAGTTTTCTTTAGTAAAATATTGTTTTTAAAAAAGTGGAAACCAATCAAATGCAAAGGGACAAAGGATAGCGAGAGAAAGGATTGAAATCAAACTTGGATATTTGGACAAAAAGTCCAAAAATCCAAAAGAAGTCTAAATATTTGAAGAAATAAGAAGTCAAGCTTAGGAAAAGAAAAAGAACTTGGATATTTGGAGAAAATTTCAAAAGTACAAAAAGGGTCTGAAATCTCGAAGACAAAAGAATCAGGTTCAAAAATAGAAAGCGGACTTTGGACATTTGGGAAAAAATTCCAATAGTCCAACTAGGATTTGAAAGTCTTAAAGGAACCAAAGAAGAAATGGTGACAAAAGTTGGGAATGGACTTGGGAATTTGAACCTAGGTCCAAATGTTCAATTGGGTTCTGAAGTCCCAACAAAAAAAGAAAGAGTACAAGTGGGGATGGAAAAAGGATACAAATATTTAGACCAAAGGTGCAAATGTTTGATTGGGTCATGAAAGTCCAATGGGAACAGGAAGAAAAGGAAGCAGGAAATTAGGAGGAAAATGAAATTTTGGATTTGATCAAAAAAATTATTTGGGACCTGATGTTTTGAAAGGAAAGAGGAAAAAAGGAAGTCAGGAACTAGAAAAAATTTGGACCTTGGTTTGAAATTTTGATAAGGACTTGAAGTTTCAAAAGGCTCGAAAGAGAGAAAGAAGAAGGGAAATCGGGAATTGGGAATAAACTTATACTTTGGTCCAAAAGTTCATTCAGGGCCCGATATCTTGAAAGGATCAAAGGAAGAATATGAGGAATTGGGAAACACAAATGGACTTAGACCTTGGTCCAAATGTATGTTCAGAACTAAAACCTCAAAAGGATTTGGGAGAGAAAAGGAAGAAGGAAGAGATAACCATCTTTTGGACATTTTTGCAAAATGGGTTTTTAAGTGTATCTTGGCAAGGGCTTAATGTAACTACCATAGGCCTTCTTGAGCATGATAAACTATTTGGGATCTCTCATATTATTTTTTATTGATGGGTCATCAAGAAAAAGAGGGGTGGTACAAAGTGACAAAAAAAGCTCAATTGGAAGCCCATCAACTCTAGGGTTCTTATCATTATTTAGTTTTTGAATAGCATTTAGAATTTCTTCTTTTGAAACTTTCTTTTTCAAGTTTTTTGCAGTGTCATTTGTGATCTTCTTAGGAATTAAGTTCTTACATATGTTTCTCACAATGTGACTTTGGGGATTATTCCCCTTAAAAGATAATAGATTCTTATAATATCTATGAAATAGTTTTTTATTCCTTCTAGGTCACTTAGGAGCTTGTCATCATCCCAAATGTGGTCTACTTGTTCTCTAATATTTTCATGATATACCTAAAGAAAAATTTGGTGACCTCATCTCAATTTTTAAGCCAATTCAATTTGGTTCTTACCCTTAATCCTTGTATTTTTCTAGCTTGCAGATTTCTCATTTTTTTATGAGATTAGTTCCTCATTCAAACCTAAGTTCTTGGGGCCATTTTGAAGATCTTTTTCTAGCTTACACAGATCTTCTTAAAGGCCATTCTCTATCTTCCTATTGTCTAAAGCTCTTTTATTTCCAATATTTTGAAATATAGTTTCCCAAATTTTAACATTGATATTCCATCTTTCAAGGGTAGTTTTATATTTTAACACCCGTCTGTTGATTTCTCTTAGGGTAATGATTGCATCATTACAATATTCATCTTTTAGTAGACTGGTATTTAGGATGAATTTAATTTTATTTTTATTGTCCTGACTTCTATCCTTGGCTATTTTAATTTTAGAGAAGATAGGATGATGATTAGATAATGAACAAGGGGTAATCTTGACTCTACATCCATCACAAATTTGGTCAAAGATTGAAAATATATTTATTAGCATTAAATCTATCTAATCTATAATAAATACTTTTGAATCATTTATGGTAGTTACACCATGTGAACCAAATGTGCGTGTTTTCTTTCCTAATTCCTTTGAGAGGATCAAAAAGGTTGAGCTTGTTCTTCATTTTATACCAAAAATATGTTTTCATTTCCTTTCCACTCCGTTTCACATCCTTTAGTTTTATCCTCCCCATTTTTTTTGTCATGTTAAAGTCACCTCCCAAAATCCAAGGGATGTCTAGAAGTCCATATATCCATTTCCACAATTCAATTATCTCCCAATGATTATTGGGAACATAAATTGAGCACATTTCAAACTTCTTAGTGTATTTTTCAATGACAATCCAGACCACCCTGTTGTAGGGAGAGATTCCATGTTTAATAACAAATGGTGTACATTTATTTGACATTAAAATGAAAAATCCCCCTCTACCTTTATCATGTCCAATATGGAATTGGGAAACATCTTTCTAGATGAATATAAGGTTAGTTTCTAAGGTGAAATTGGAAAACTTTAACTCTTGTAAGTAAACCATATCTTTGTTATGAATTAGATTTACAAGTCTTCTAAAAATATATTTCCTTTCAAGGGATTCCAACCCCCTGATATTCCAACTTGTATAGTTGTTTATCATTTTCATTATATTTGTGAGCCACTTTTAGAATTCCTAAATTTCTCAAAGCATTTAGGAATTTTTCCCTCATTATCTAATCTTTTTTAGGTGGGATCTGCCTCATCTCTACTTCTTTAATTCCTTTTTTTCCTTTTTATTGTAATCCAACTATTTGCTAAAGGATTAGACCCTTCCTCTATTGGATTTCCAATCTCATTGTTTCATAAAATGGTTTCAGGGTTGGAATAGATACACATTTCATCAATTTCAATATTAGGCATGTTACCTATTTCTACTAAGGAATTTTCATTGCTTATCTCAATCGTATTGGCTTCATCTATATCCATCTTATTCATTTTCAACATCTAATCATTAGGATGAAAAAAAATGATCAGTGTTATAAAATTAGGTTCAATCCCCTTAATAATTCTCAAATGGTGCTCTAGGTCAAGCATCTTTTCAAACTTCTTATAGTTGTCATTTTCCACTTCTTTTTTTCCAAACATTATGTCAGTTTGAGAGTCTTTACTAATGTGTTCCTCATTTTTATTTGTTTTAAACCCTCTTTACCAGTACTTATCCATACTACAATTCATAGGTATGCATATTGATGGCTTAGAAGGATTAAAGTAGGAATTGTCATTTTTAGAAATATCTCTTTTTCTAAATTATGAATGCTCATCATAGTACTCCTCTTATTAACAATGTTTAATGGTATCTTTTGGGAGGAGCACTCATATCTATGCTTGTCATTGGGCATGTCAACCACATTAGTACTAGGAATAAGAGCATCCTTTTCAATCTCTTTTTTTTTCCAATAATATCTAGAGCAAGGCTATTGCATGGGTTGTCCCCTATAGAGCTCTTAACAAATCTCCTATTTCGATTAGTTTTAATAGTGCTTCTTTGCATTGTATTGTCCAATTCTAACTCACGGGAAATGATATTTTTCCTAGACTTATCATTGGGAAATCGACTTAAAATACTTCTATTATTATACAATCCCTTTACATTCCCACCTATTTTTGTAGATTTACTCTATTTGCTTGTCCTCTATCAAGCTTCTTTGGCTTTCTAACTTCTTTCTCTATTAAATTACTTTCAGGCATTATTCCAACCTTGCTCCTACATAGATCATTGACATATTCAACAATGGGGGTTTTACCAATGGGTTCCATATTAGCATGACTAATGTCCTCAATATTATTCTGTTTGTTTCTATTTTCTCATTTGGCTTTGGAAATCATTTATTATATTTCATCTAAAACAATATCTTGTGCATTTTTGAACTCCTATTTTTGGTCTAAGGGGAGGGGGAGTTAAAAAAAATCATAGAGGAAAAGCCCCTATGAGGGGGACCAACATCTGAGTTATTTTCTATGTAGTCTATCATAATGCTTGTTGTACCTTTGGGCATAATACCTTTGCTCCCTTTCATAAGAAGGGGGTTGGAGTAAGTGAGTTTTTGACGAGGGATTGTGATGTCATCTCCTTTAGTCACTATCTCCTCACATATTCCACTAGAACCCTTATTATCACATTTGGATAGAGTATCATTAGGGTTTTTTCTAGTTGTGTTATCTTCACCATTTTTCACATCAAAAATAGTGGGATTATCCCTATTTTTAATATTTTCTTCATCACTATTGAGTTTTTTAATTAGACTTGGGGAACCTTGGATTATTTTTTATAATAGGGAAATTCTTTCTATGATTCCCTACTTTTTTACAAAGGAAACATGCATTTAAATCACCAAGGATATCAATGCCACATTTTATTTTATTTCCATCCAAATCTATTTCTATTTCTTTTGGAATGTCAATTTTGAGCATTAGCAAGACCAAAGTTCTCGCATCCATATGAGGCAAAGTGGATTTTGTTTGTTCAAATCTTAATACTTTGTCAATCTGATAGGGTAAATGTGGCAAGAAATTCTAAAGCTAAGGGTTGCACATTTAAATATGACCCATCTTGAGTATGAGAGGGCTAACACCTCCTTGTTTATCAAATTTGGAGTCCACACAATGGCCCTGAATACTACATTCCCTATGGACTAGAATTATCTAAGGAATTTCTTTATACACCAAGACCTTTGAAAAAAAAAGACATTTATAAATCATTTGATAGAATGAAAAATTGAAGCTGTAATTTCCTCTGTCACACATTATTAAACCATTCATCAAGAAATTTCCTTGCAGGAATCTTTTCTCTATCTACAATAGCTAGAAAAATTGCAATGTTTTTCAACCAATTTTCCTCATTGTTAATGGCACTCACAATTTCATTATTTGGAGCTCGATAACAAGTTTTTTAGGATTGGGAGTGGAGCACTTACCTTCTCTATTATCTAGCCTCTCCTCGTAGATAGGCACAAATCTGGCTTCCATTGGAATCTCCACCAAAGGCCCTAGAAGGATGTCACAAAATGATTTCACATTGTTTCTTTCATTATCATTATTTTCCCTTTTAGGGTCATCGGGGGGCTCACCCTCAACACTTTCTCCCCCCATTACTCTGGGGATACAACCCACCTTATACCAATAACTGCATATTTACAATTGCTTTGCATGGCTGCAAGAAAGGTGAAGAACAAGACACAATAAATGCAAACACAAAAATACCCAAGAAAACTCCCACTAAGTTTTAGGATAATAACAAGGGTACTATGAGAGTACTATAAGATGGAAACAACCTATAAGCCCCACATGTGGGGGACTTCCCGCCACCTCAAACCCTCGACCACTTGCACCCAAAAATGCCTTATGTCTGTCAAATGCCTTCCTCAAGCATCTAGATAAGCAAACTTTTAAAAAAAAAAGTAATATTATATTTAGACTATTAAATAAATAATCAACCCCTATGACTATGTATGCCTAAATATAAATATAAGGCTAAAATCTATATTAAGTATAGCCTTAATAATGCCACTAGACCATCTAGCCTCCTAATAAATATTATTCTTTAATAATTTACTCATCCTTTATAGAATCATGTCCCCCATTATGTCCTCCAAATTGAAATGTACTTTCCACTTATCTTGAGTTGACCCTTGCACCAAATTGGATCATTGTTCACTAACTTGCACACCAACATATTCAAATTTAGTGCTCAAGTTTTCATATTTAAATACAAGTCCATCCTTACACATCCTTACATCATCTTACACATCTTGTAATCATCTAAGCTTCATATCAAATTAGTATCAAAGCATACAACATCGAATCAACATTTGACAAATATTACCCATAGGTATATTGCATTCATGGATCTTTTGTATCTTCCAATCTTATGAAATTAGCAAAGGGGTTTAACTCAAAGTTAAATTAGTTTTATACTTCAGCCTTCTCACAACACACTCCTTACGGTCCTTTTAGTGACCACCAAATCTTGAGAGAAAATATCTTCAGATGTGCACATATTTGAACAATTTTTACACCAAAAGACATTAATCGTGATATAATAAACAAGATTGTGTCATCCCAAAATAAAATACTGTATGATTACATCAACAAAACATACATTAAAAATAAGTTAACTGAATTTCTAACTAGAATCCAATATTGAAAAATACATATATGACAATCAAGCACACCACATACACTCTATATAGGATACACTTTCTTCCCTTTTAATAAACTTTCATAATATTAAAATTTGTCATAATCATCCACATCAGTCTAATCTGGTTTGGATTCCCAATCATAACCTAGTCAAAGAGCTAGCATTTGAATTAGACTGTGAACAAAACTTCTCATTTTCCTTTAAAAAAGGAAGGAAATCACACCTCAAAACATTTTACATCCATTAACACCAATGACAGATGTCAACATTCCTTTTACTTTAACAGAGCTCACAATTTTATCCAAATGCTACTGACCAATATGCCAATAACAAGTGTTAACATTTCAATTTAGGAGGGCTCACAATTTTGTTCAAATGCTACTAACCAATTAACACTAATAACAAGTGTTAACATTTCTTTTAATTTAGCAGGGCTCACAATTTTGTCCAATTGCTACTGACCAATTAAGGAAGCTCACCTTTGTGAAAGTAATCATAACCAATTTGACAGAGCGTGGTAACCAGGTAGTAATCATCTTTTTACTTTGTCTTCACTGCTACAACTCTTATCATTTTCTTTATATTCCATTATGTACGCGTAGAACACACAGTTCTGAATTGGAGACTTGAATAAGACGCTTGACTGTAGGATGGGGATTGAAGGCGACTGGTTTTCCTATCATGGCGTCCATTTCAATGTCTAAGTGCACCCATTACAACAGAAAGCATCTGTATATTTGCCATGGATTGCTAAGTAACTTCAAGAAGCAAACATGTCACGTGAAAGTATTTATCCTCTCAAATCTTTTTCTATCATAGTTGTTTAAAGCAAACTTGCATGAAAGTCATCTTTCATGATTGAGTCACATCAGTAGATTAATCCGCCTGTGACTTGGTGGGGAATGGTTTATGATTGGTGGAAGGCTCCGGATTAAATTTGATGGTTGTATGACTGTATTTAAACTTTTTAAATTTTGCATAGGAAATTTGAAATTTGGATGGATTGTCAAAAATTGTAAGGAATCATGTTAAAGAATCAATTAATTTAGACATGTTAGGTTTATTTAGAATTAATGAATGTTTACAGTGTTTATGGTCTTAAGGGGTCCTAAAAGATTTTGAGGAATGTGTTTAGGGTGTGTATTTAATGGATTTCTCTTTAAATTATTTAAAGTATTATATTAAGATATGGATTAACTATTATTCATTATATGGTCAAGATGACAACATATTGACATATTTGTTTCTGATATCTTGCAACATGTTCTAGTTAAATCAACACTAGACATCCAACTGTACAATCTTTTCATTTTTTTGTCATTAACTTGGCCTTGTGACTTGACCAAGGCACAAGGGGAAAGCACACTTCCACTCCCTATCTTAGCAAGATCCCAAGTGCTCCCTTAGTATAACAAAAGTTTTCCTTACTCTAGATAGCTACAAATGAATTTTCTTTGTAGGTACCAAAGACCATCCTCTACTATTGACAAGATCATAGTTTTAAAGACTTAAATACAAATTTCAAACAATATCATAGCTTTTGAAGATGTCCTTGCTTGTGTGATCCTATCTTGGATACTTATCATTCAAAATTTAGCATGGTCTTAACTCTTGTGATCAGAAATCTAATCTCAAATGTCTATCACAATGCATAACCAAGTATGTGTATGTCATAACATGTGAAAGCCTAACCCTCTTATTTCCATTTTGTCACATGTTTAGCATTATTTTAACTTACCATTAATCAATTTAATTGTCAATCTCAACTCTTATTTATCTAGGAATTTAAAATGCATTTAATTTATACACCTTTATATATTTTCTAGATGTTGTTTATTTCCTCTACACTTTGGTGAACTCTCTCTTTCCTATAACCCCTAGGATTTATCCTTTTTGTTTTCTTATATCAAATCTAATATTCCTAACTATACAATTCTCACTTTTAGATGTGAGATAACAATGTGTTTTTTGGTCTCTTCTATCCCTAATACTCTTTGATGGATCTAGGTTTTGGATCTTCTCATTCTTGCTGATTTTTCAAATCAATACATGTTTTTGATATTTCCAATTTTTGATATTTCCAACTTTCCATCAAGTCTACCTTTTGGAGTATCCATTGCTATTTGTATAGTTTCCATCAACCCTTGTGTTCTTCATCCTTTTATATAATAGTCATAGACATCTTATCCTTCACCCTAAACAAACTCACCAAATTTTCCAATAGAATCCATGATGATAATAGCTCTTTTAGGAAAATGGTAATGATTTAGTTTTAAGCACATCAGTATATCCTCTTGTAACATTTGAGGATAACAATACTACACCTTGTTTGACTATACATGATGCTACTTTATTTATCATCATTCCTCATGCAGCTCATGATAGTCCATCTTCTACATCCATTGGATCAAAGTCTATTTATGATATATTTACAATTAGAAGGAACGTAATGATAATTTCTTAAGTGATGAACATCCTTGATCATCTCCTTCACATTTTATGGTGTATGAATCATGTTGCATGATGAATTATCTCATGATATTACTATTATTGTTGAAGAACTAATGCTTGATTGCTTTAGTTGTAATGGAAATATTTCTTAATTATTATTTTTTTACATTATGAGCATGTGCATGATGATATGTATCATATCTAGACATTTAGAGATACTTTAGTGAATGAAAACCTTCAATAGTTTGATATGTATCATGCTTCTTATACTTCATTCATGGCTTATGGACATGATTTCACGTATTACTTCACATTTGACCCTATAACATGATTGACTTGTGAATCTTATCTTTGATGTTTTTGTGGCCCTTCCTTACGGGATTCCATGAACTTATATATTCATCATGATGATTTATCCAAAAGGATCTAGATAAGGTAAGGAATGTGAATTATTATTTTGAAAAATTTGAATTGTGAAAGTACTCATTTCATCATAATCAAAACCATTGGTTTCCACAAAAAGGTTGTTTTGAAAGCATCAATAATGATTATGCGACCATAGGGGTGGTTATACACCACTAACATGATTGCTTAGACAAGCAATGATCATGAAAGCATTAGTATAGTTACTAAAGCATTGTATTGGTTTTGACCATGTAATCAAAGGTTTCACCACACAAAATAAAATAATAGCATAAATTAATGGGCATAACTCAATATTCCAAAGTCCACTTGGTTATTTCTAGTGCATATGAGGATTATTCTAATTCTTCAATAAGGGATTGAGATTTCATGGAAGAACACCTGGGTGTAAGGAGAAGTATTAGATACCACTGTTGAGCACCAAACACATAGTTCCATCCATAGTGAACTATATAATGGGTTCTAATAGCCATTATCATTGTAGGTCCTCCTTTTGTTCTATTTTACAAGTAATATGAAGAAGTGGAACTACTACTAGTGGCCACTTTCAATTTAGGTTTCCTCCTCTAAATTAGGGGTTTCCCTGGTGAAAATTGAAGTGTTAACTATGTGTTTGTGTTTTGCATTATCTTTTAGTTATATGCATGTAGTTCAACTTTCAAAAGAGTTAAATATAGTTCCAAACTAGAGCATAGTAATAATTTGGTGATTCCTAATCCACAAAGTATTGTTTTGTAGGTAATTACGGATCACTTTGGTATCAAAACTTGATTAAATTCATGAGGAAACAAGTGGAAGGTGAATTTGTATGATAGTGACAAGGTCATCAAGTGAAGGAGGTTGTCCCAAATAATTTAGAGATTGGAATACATCTTTTGAACTAAGAAATAAAAATGGATTGTATACTCCTCTTCTAATAAATACTAGACCATGAGAAAGTATTTTCATGGTTTTCATTGGTGGTCATTGTTGAGTAATCATGGAAATAATTCTTTATTGTTGTCGATGGGTTTACAAATATGTGTGCTCTAATCCCAAGAGTTAAATATAATTCTTAAATAGAGCATAGTAATAATTTTGGTGATTCCTAATCCACAAAGCATTGTTTTGTAGGTAACTATGGATCACTTTGGTATCAAAACTAGATTAAATTCATGAGGAAACAAGTGGAAAGTGAAGTCATATGATAGTGACAAGGTCATCAGGTGAAGGAGGTTTTCCCAAAGAAATTAGAGATTGGAACACATCTTTTGAACTAAGAAATAAGAATGAATTATATACTCCTCTTCCAATACATACTAGACCATGAGAAATTGTTTCTATGGTTTTCATGGGTGGTTCATTGTCGAGTAATCATAGAAATAATTATCTTTATTTTTGTTGATAGGTTTATAAATATGTACATTATAACCCCAATAGTTAAATATAATTACTTGAAAAGAGACCACATATATATGTTTGGCTAATATGAGGGTACATTATGTGTTTCCAAGGTTAATTGTTTTGGATAGAGGCACACTTTTATTTGTCATTTTGGAGAATATGATCTCCAAGCTCCAAAAGAATGCAACCTTCCTTCCCTAATTAAATGGGAAAATATATGATAGTAAATGGGACATTGATATAGATCATAAGAGGCTACAACAATAGGTTTCCAAAGGTTTGGGATGAGTATTTTCCTTACATCACTCGTACAACAAAGTGATCCATAACTTGATAAAGAAGACACATATTGAATTGTGTATCGCTTATGTACCAATTAGTCCACTTGATGTTGTCTTTGAATAATAAGAAATGAAAGTAGGATTGAACCTAGAGGTGGAAAAATAAATTTAGTTCATTAAGAGGATTTTCCAAATCCAACTTGAGGTGAAAGAAAAGCTTTAGAAAACTCAACTAAAGTACAAGGAGAAGCACGGTTGACATTGTGTGGAGCATAGTCTCAAGGTAGGAGACAAATTATAATTGTCAATATAAAGAGTGGATACAAGGACAAGATGAGAATATTAAACCTCTAATTTTCACTCCATTAAAAATCTTAGAGGTGGTTGCGGAGAATGTGTATAGATCATACCTAACTCCTTTCATTGAACTCCATTTAGTGGTCAATTGTGAATGCATCCAATCATGAGTCATAAATATTAGATGTTGAAGAAGAATAAATAGTATTATCTTTGTTGGAAATGATCTATGAAAACAAATGATACTTCAAGGATATGGTGTTGTAGTGGAAACAAAGAGAGACTAGGAGAGGATTCCAAGAATCTTGGAAAGTAGAACTCAAAGGACAAATAATAAATCAACCTTAATGGTATTCCAAGGAGAAGATGGGTACATTATTTCCTCACTTAAAGTCTCACTAATATTTTGTGGGACTAAAATCCTCTATAGTAAGGGGGTATGATCTAAAAAGGGCCTAGATAAGGCAAGGAATTTGTTAACTAATTTTTTTCCTAAAAAATTTAAAGTGTTTAAGTAATTATTTCATGATATTCAAAACTCTTGGTTTCTACATTAAAAAATTGAAAGCATCAATGATGGTTCTACAACCATCAAGTTGATTCTAAAATCGCCATCATGATTCTAAAGGCAAGTGGAGAGTACAAAACCATCAACATGGTTACTAAAGGTTTGTAGAATTTTTTATTGTGATAAGTGGTAGTTTTTTCACATGAATATAATTACAACTATTCAAGAAAAGGTTGAGAATTAATAGAACTCTTTGGATTAAGGATAAGTGTGAGATGCCCTTGTTGACCACCATAAAAATATTTTTTTAGTCACAATAAATATGACAAAGAGTTGAAGAAACCATTGTTGTTGTGATACCTGCTTATTTACTAGTTTATAAGGAATAAGAAGAGGTGAAAGTGTTATTGGCACCTACCAAGCTACATGGGACAAGGGAAGGGACAGTCATTCCCATATTTTATTTTTTGTCTTTTGTGTGCTTGTACACTTAAATTAGTCTATCAAGTGAAATTCTCTCAATGACATGTTAGACCAAAATTAGTCAATATCATTGCTCTATCATGCCTATTTTTTTCTTTTAACATTTTCTCTTAGGCTATCAATGATGATTTTTTCAACCTTATAAGTGTAAGTCAAATTTTGAACATTTTCATCTATTAAACCCTTTATTTAATCCCACTTCATTATTATTTGACTAGAATAGATCGCATATAACTGACTCCCTTTTCCCCCCATCTCTTCTCTTTACTAGGTTTGGACATAATGACAATAGTACACATTTTGTTGCATAATTCTACCTGAATTTTACCTACATTTCCTAATAAAATTTGGTCATATTCTTTTATAACCTTTTCTCTCTGAATTTTCATCCTGTCCAATTAAAGTCTTAAAGTTCAAAGGGTAAGGTGAAGGCACCTCAAATCTCGCAATCTCCACAATAGTGAAATAGTTTAACTAATATAGCGCATTCCCTTATGTTAATATATGTTAGTTAAGGTGTCTAAAGCTTGCTCCTAATGTTAAAATTACAAAAAGTGTGATCTTTGAGTTATAAAACATAAAAAACTCAATTTCTAGGCTATAGAGTTGGTTTCTAGCCAAAAGAAATAATTTGGGTTGTTCGACACCACCTCCAAGGTGCCTATTGTGTAGGTCTCTTCAAGCTCTACATTTTTTTTCAAAAAAGAGCCCAATTTTCCTCCTAGATAAAAAATTACGACCTCTAAAAGTTGGGTCTTTTATATAGAAAATATAAAAAATGTGTTGGACACATAAAAGGATTGTAAAGGGGAGTTACACTTGTTAACCAACTTATGATGTGTGTTATGACACATCATAAGGCATCTTTGGTTGGGGATAATGAAACCAAAAATAGAATTCCCAATATGATGAATGGATTATAATGAGGCTATAATAGGTGGAAGGAATACATTATTTTTAGCCTATGAACTCATCTTGAGATTTGGGTGTTGAATTTCTAAGCTCGGGATTTAAGTGCCACTTTTTAGGTGGTTTTATCTCATGTTTTTTTAATTACCATTTTATGGTTTCATGCATTGTATCTCCTATATATTAGGTGCTTGAGATGGAGTTTGTGTGAGAGTTCTGCAGATATTGTTCTCTATAAAATTCCTTTAGATCTTTAGTTGGTGATAATCATGTGTAGGCTTGGTTTGCAAGTGCATTGTAATTGTGTTGTTTACTATATAGTACATTAGGGATTTTTTGCCTAAAAGGATTTTTTCCACATACACCTCTATTATGGTATATTATTTTTTACGTTTATATTTGTTTCTTCTTTCTATAGTTGTTAAAATATTCAAATTCACATAATTATCTTCATTAATTTAGTTAGAAGATAAAGGGGGGGATTTTTCTCCCAAAAGGGTTTTTCCCACATACACCTCTATTAAGGTATATTTGTATTTTATGTTTAGTGTTTCTTCTTTCTATAATTGTTTGCAGATTGAAATTGCATCTCTCGTCATTAATTTTGTAGAGGAAGCATTTCTTCATACATTGCTTCCTTTCAATAAATACTTGATTAGGATGTGTCGTTTAAGGTGTATTTTTTTGTACAAGTATGTTCTTGTATTAGTTGTATTTACTTTCAAAAAATGGTAATAGTTGTCGTGAACAAATCTTTCTTATCCCTTATCTTTCTTCTATTATACAATCATTATGGATTTTTGGAGTTTTATAAAGGAATAGTTTTTGTATATCTATGATAGTTGGCTTGAAAGTTGCCTCTTCACCTATCTTTATTAGTTGACTTGTACACTATATTATTGGTTCTATTTTTTCATGAAAAAAATGTAAGGCTTCATTGGTGGTTCAATTTATTCTTTAGAAATATATTTTCTAGTCACACTTGTGTTCCCTTCTCCCACTTTCTTGTGGATGAAAAATATCATGTAGTTTTGAATAAAATGAGTATGAAAATTATTATAGTATACACCTAAAATCGGTCAAGACATTTAATTAATTAAATACTAGCTATTTAATTAATATTCGACTACATATAAATAAATTCTCAATTTATTTATATTGTTCATATTTTTTAATTCTCCAAATCTAAAATCATATTCCTCTAATTTAATTAAATAAAAAAATTCATAATCTTGTTTTATTTAATTAAGTTTCACTAATCCCTAATTAGGAATTCAAGCACATGTCTACAATTTTTTATGCCACCTCACCAAGGTCACATGAAATTAAATAATTCTAATTTTTAAATTAGAATTATCTTCAAACACATGGCTTATTCTTCACACACTTCTTCAACCAACTTTCAAACACATGGCTTATTCCTCACACACTTTGGTCTTCCATCCATTTGGCATGTTTCCTTTGGTCAATAGATTCCTCCATCCATTTGGCATGTTGTCTTTGGTCAAGGGGACACCTTCTTGATTCTCTTCATCTCCACCGTTCATTCCTCTTGTTCAAATTTGGACCGTCGATCGTTTCCACCTCACAAGATGCTTGGAAAAGCCTATAAATACAACCCTTTGCCATTTTATTTTGCATCCATATTTGAATAGAGTTATCATGCAGGAATATCGTTTGAGAATTGGAGCATTTTGGAGTCTTATAGTTACATTTCATATCATGTTTTGCATCATAGTTAGATCTTAGAATCACACTTTGCTTCATAGTTGCATTTTATGTCATCATTTGCATCATAGTTTCATTTTAGATTAGCATATTCATAGATAGCATTTGAGCATATGTAGAATCATCCTAGCTCCATACCATAGTATCTACCTCAAATAATCTAACATCATCATCCATTCATCATAGTATCTATTATCATTTTCATCATATAGTTTCATGCAAAAATTTAATCGGCTTGCATGTTGAATATTATTTTGTTTCTGAAGTTGTCATTTTAACAACCATAGTGCACACATAAATCTAAGGGACAAATGGTTTAATAAATCCTTGAGACTAGAGGACAATGAGACGTTCTTAAAATATTTGTTTAACTGCAAAATAGAGTAGTTTACTTGATTCAAATCTTTGATATGATTTATTTCATTAAGGTTTTTGTTGATTTACTAACAATTCCAGCATTTCACACACACAAAAAATGGTGCCCACCATGGGGCTAGTCCCCATTTCTAACAATTTTCTAGAAAATTTCATGTAAACAGGGTGGACGTGACGTTTCAGCGCAATCGTGAGTTTTTTTGGCGCATATGATAAATCTTTCGACGCATACGACTTATGTTTTGGCACATATGTGGAATCTTCCAGCGCATTCGATGTTTGTTTTGGGCATCCGATACTTCTTTCAGCGCATCCATCAAATCTTTTAGTGCATACAAGGAGTGTTTTAGCACATTCGGTCTTTTCTTTAGCGTATTTGGTCTATGTTTTAGTGCATTTAACAATTCTTTTAGCGCATAGAGTAGTTGTTTTAGTGCATTGGATAGTTCTTATAGTGCATTGATGTTTTAGCGCATACGATGATTGTTTTAGCGCATTGGGTTAAAATTGCAAAATCTGAGAACTAATTTGTGTTTTCTGCGTGTAGGTACTTTTATACGCTGATCAAAGACAAAGTTATCAAACTACTGATGATTTATGTAGGGGCTAGAGCTATTTAAATATTTTTGTTTGCTTAAGATAGGCATCTAGATTAAATAGAAAGGATAAATAATACCATGTCTTTTGTGCTTGATGACTGGTAGGCATATGCTCTCCCCTCAATTGGGTGACCAAAAATCCAAACCCATTCGCTTTTGTTTTATCCTTAGAGGATCTGCCTTGTGGGAAAAAGTAATCACCCAAGGGAACAACCCAACCGGTAACACGCTAAAGCCAAGCGACTTCCAACCAGGATATAAATGTGGGTACTTGGGGAAAGTTAAAGTATCACGAGGATTGTTCCAACAAGAAGGGAAGCAATGGTCTCTTGCCGCATGGATGATCCCCCACAAACGGAATGCCTATTTTAAAACCCTTTGTTGTAGCAAGACCAAAATCCTTAATCTATTTGTTGGTGCAAGAACGGACGTTCTGAAGCCGTCCCACATTCTTGTAGCTTTTAGTAGAGATGAAAAATATGTCATGGGAGATTCATGGGTATTGATGCTTGGCTGCCCCATAGAAGTGAGTGTCGTGGAGGGGAGCCAGTAGGGTCAAGCATCTAATCATCCGCTATAAGTAAGCACAGCTGGAGTAAAATCCAAGTGGGAATTCAACAAATATAGTCCTACACAGCCTAAGTTGTACATGCTTGATGTGTCTTTACCAATGTGTTTTTGAACCAATTTCAAACAAAAACATCACATGTTGAAAGTGAAAACCTTGATTTAGAAAAACACTCATTGAAACAACCAAGTCTCTAACTGGAAAATCCGAAAAATTAAACAAATTTCCAACAAACTACATCATTTTCCCAGTTCAGCGCATTTGTTGTGTCTTCTAGCGCATCTGTGAAATCTTTTAGCACATCCAACTATTGTTATAGCGCATCTATGCAAAAATTTGGCGCATTTGTCCTCTGTTCCAACACATACAATCAATCTTTTAGCGCATTTGTGCATTTTTCCAACGCATTTACCCTTTGTTATAGCACATTTGTGTAGTACTTTGGTGCATTGATCCTTTGTTTTAGCGCATTCAAGCAATCTTATAGCGTATTTGTGTAAAAATCTGGTGCATCTGTCCTTTATTTTAGCGCATCTGTCAAATCTTTTGGTGCATCTGGGCTCTGTTTTAGCACATCCATTAAATGCAAAAACCCGAGAGTTAAACTTGTCCCTTGTTTCACAGTTTTAGCCAAAATTTTAGAATCTTCTCAAGTCTAGAATCATTCTTTAGGTACCTTAGAGTCTAAACTTGTTAAAAGTGACCTCTACAAGTGGAATTCTCCAACCTAAACCAAGATCTAACATCTCAAAGTGCCAAAATCATCAAACTTATCAACCTTTGATTATTAAGCCTAGTTTCATCATCAGGATTTATCATCCTCTCATCACGAAACGAAGCTATATAGTCAAATCAAACTTAGTCTCATTAGAATTTTTCATTCTATTTGACTTAGTTGTAATCCTTGGTACTCTTCCAAACTTAGATCAAAGTTTAGTCAAAACTATAACACTTGTATGCACGTTCAAACAAGGTTACAAAAACAAAAACTCAAGGAAAAAGGACTTGAAAATCAAGACATTAAAGAGCCAAACATTGGAACTCCAACCATTGAAACCGCAATCATTGAGACTCAAAACACCAAAACTCAAAACAGTGAAACGCAAAAAACCATGACAGAGGTTGAAGAGAATCCTTTCCATGGACTCAATAACACTAAAGGGGAAGAAATAACCAAGGAAGATATTCAACATGTTGAACAAGACCCCAACTTCCACAAATGCTTAGAAAATATTTTTGAAAGAAATGGGGAAAAGTACCTCCTTATGCTAGCTAAACAAGGTGTCAAATTACCTGAAGACTTTGATGTGAATCGATGGAAAGCACCTTCAAAACAACTCGAAAAAGAAACTGAACAAGTGGTTGTCCTAACTCACCAAATGAAGAACCTTCAACAACAAATTCTCAATGTGCAAAGAGGAACCTCAAAACGATACTTGATCCAATACATTTGTCCATATCCATTTGATCAAAGTATCCACATGATCCCCTTTCCAAAAGATTGTGAATTCCCAAAATACAACAAATACAATGGAAAAACCGATCCGATAGACCATGTGAGGGAATTTAGAACCATGAGTCTTGAATTTGCATGTGAGGAAACGTACTTAATGAGATTATTCCCATGAAGTCTAGGTGGACAATGTCTTGAATGGTTCTCCAAACTCACCCCACCAATTAACACCTTTGAGGAATTGGTCAACAAGTTCATCACCCAATATTCTTACAATATTCAACATGACATTACCATGAAAGATCTTTGTAACTTGAAACAAAAGAAGGGTGAATCATTCCTTGTATTCTTGCAAAAATGGAGAAGGTTATTTGCACGATATTCTCATCCCATACCTGAAAAGGAAAAGATAGAAATCTTTATTGACAACCTCAATGACAAGATGAGTTATAGATTGGAATTGCAGTGTCCCCCAACCTTCAAAAAATTGATTGAAAATGGGATTAAAATTGAAGAGGCTTTGGTCAAGAGAGGAGTCATCAAAATATACAACGAAAATAACTCATCAAACTCCTTCAACAATTACAATAGTGGTGACAAACCAAAGTTTTGGCAATGAAACAAGAATGTGGGAACTAATGATGGTGTAATTGAAAACAAAATGCAAAACCTGCATTCAACTTAACTTTCGCTGCCACCAAAAATAATTAGAACAACAACCCACCCAACAATGAAAACAACCAAAATGTCACCCAAAGCAACAATCAAAGTAATGTTGGATCTAGAACACCATCGTATCAAACATCCTCAAATTGAAGGAGGTTCACCCCTTTAGGACAATCATCAGAATCAACACTAAAGGAACTTCTCATAGCTAAAGTCATAACGTTACCAAAGACAAGAAATTGGGAACCACAAGTTAAGCCTCCATGCTGGAACGATGCTCATTTATGTGAATTTCATCGCAACAAAGGACATAAAACCAACGACTGCATGCAATTGAAGCACTTGATACAAGATTTAATTGACAACAAAATGATATTTGTAGGACCCCAAACCAACAATGATCATGGAGCATTCAAGAACCCTCTACCCAACTACGAAAAAGGGGAATCTTCTTCTTCAAATACCAAAGGAAAAAACATAAACTATGTCTATGACACCACCATTCTACACATCGAAGTGGTTGATGATCAAACCCATGAAAAATTGGATCTTATTGCAAATGATAACACCATTGAACATAAACAAAACATCATTGCAATTGAAAATCATCACCATGATGTCAACACTACCTCACATCAAATCAATGTTATCAAAATCAGAGAGAAACAAGAAAACACACCCGTCAATATGATCACATGAGGACAAGCCAAGGTAACATTGAAAGGAGCTACCCCTTCAACTTCCAAAGCAACTACTGCTATCCCTGCAACCCAATATAATATAGTTGATCAGTTGCAGAAAATATCCGCCCAAATATCCATATTAGAACTTCTCAAGATTTCACCCGCTCACAAGGAAATCTTGGAACAATCTCTAGTCGCCACCACGGTACCAAACAATCTAGAGGTTTTTCAATTCCAAACTATGGTGGGACATTTGATTGCACCACACTGCTTATCATTTTCTGAACACGATGATGTATTTGTTAACCATCTGCACAACGCTACCCTCCACATTGAGGTCTTAATACACAAGCATTGCGTTAAACGTGTTCTAATAGATGGAGGAGTTGGCCTGAATATCTATACTTTGAAACTTTTCTGTGCATTGGGCTATTCAGAAAATGCTATTGATCCTAGAAGGAAAATCACAATAAAAGCATATGATGATGAGGAAACATCTTCACAAGGGCTTATAGTGTTACCTATTCAAGTGGGACCAGTTGTCAAAGATATAGTATGTCAAGTGTTAGACAAAGAGTTAACCTACAACATACTCTTGGGAAGGCCTTGGATTCATGACATGCAAGTAGTGCCATCCACATATCACCAATGTTTGAAGTTCTCATTCAAAGGGCAGGAAATCACTATTGCAGCTGACTCAAACAACCCCCAATATTGTAACACCCTCAAGATAACCCAAGATGCTTTTGTACCACACAACAAGGAAGCTCCAACTCAGGGTTCATCAAATGATGGGAAACAACTAAATGCCTTGTCAAAGTGGGTGGAGAAAAGGGACCAGTCAAAGGATAAGGATATTAGTAATGCCAATCTCTCAAGTAAAGAAAATACATCAAATCTTACTCCACAAAATCAGGAAAGTCAACTTGAATCCTTATAAAAACAAGTTGCCAAGATCCAATTGAAAGACAATGGCATGGGGGAATACTCATTTGAGCAATCTTTATGTTTATCACAACTTTCATCTTCTCCAAAGTCATATGGGCAGCCATCAACATCTAGACAGTAATCATCACAACCCACCACACTCTTTGATGGCACCTTTGTGAGAGCAGGCACATTAGTGGATGAGTCAAACAACAAAGAGGTTTTAAACTAGTTATACAAAGATGAAGAATTATCACAAGCATCCACCTCAAGTGTGCAAACAGAATAGTATGGCAAAGGAAAGACAATATTGGAAAAGATGGGATATGAGGGAAAAGGTCTTATTGGTAAAAGGAAAGAAGGCATCATAGAACTGATACAACCTATCACAATGCAAGCCAAGGATAAAATAGGATTGAGGTATAGAGAAGAATCAAGAAAAGAAACCAGACAACAAGTTGTTGAAAGAATCCTACAACTACAAGCTAGTGATGATCATGAAACTGATTCAAATGAATATGAGTGGGATTCGCTATCTAAAGAGTCTTGTCATGATAAGGAAATTGATGTGGTACAAAAGTATACACCCATACGTGAGGAGGGTCAAAGTTCAGGTTATAGACCACTCGAAATAGGATCACAACATATTGATGATTCCAGCGAAGGTGATCAAACTTGGAGTGAAACAAATAATTTGGAGGAAAGTTACCTTATAGACATTGATTTCACTATTGGACAATCCTAAGACATTACCATTGGGACCCTTACTGCCTCTAAATTTATCCAATCCAACAACTCCTTACCCCTCGTACATCCCAAACTCATAGATTGGGATCAAACTGAGTCGTCTGGCATTCCCATCTTTTCAAATGACGAGGCCATTGTCAATTTCCTTTGTTCTGCCAATCCCGAAATAGATTCCACCATTGAACATCGTAGCGAAGCTTCCAACCAGGAGAGTGTCAAATTTTCTAGCTGCAAAATGAATAATACAAGAAATATATTTGATGGTGAAAACCATTCAATGGCAATATCAGATCCAGAAAAAGTAAAAATAAAGAGCGTATCCAACAGTGAAAACCTCTCTGAGGCGCTGAAGGATGGAAGATTTTACACACTCCCCAAACACTTTCAGGAACGATCTAAATTATTGGTTGAACCCACCCAATCTATCAATATCGGAATGAAGAAATAGTAAAGAATGTCCATCTAGCAAAATCCTTGACAAATCAAGAAAAATCGAACTTCATCAAATTCTTCACAGAAAGACAAGTCAATTTTGCTTGGTCATATTCCGACATGCCAAGGATTGATCCAGAACTCATTATGCACCATTTATCACTACCAGCAGGGGTACAACAGGTCAAGCAAAAGTTAAGGAAAATGCATCCACATATTGCCATATTGGTAAAAGTAGAACTGAAGAAGTTATTGGATGTTGGGTTCATTAGACCAATTGACTATACCAAATGGATATCAAATATTGTGCATGTTTCAAAACTAAACAAAAGCATCAGAATCTGCACAAATTTCAGGGATCTCAACAAGGCTTTCCCAAAAGATGACTTTCCCCTACCTAACATTGACATCATTGTGGACCTAACAGCAGGACATGGCATGTTGTCACTCATGGATGGTTTTTCTAGCTATAATCAAATCAAAATTGCACCTAAGGATCAAGATAAGATAACCTTCACATGCCCATGGGGAACCTTTTGTTGGAACGTCATGCCATTCAGGTTGGAGAATGCAGGAGCAACTTATCAATGTGCTATGACAACAATATTTCATGATATGACGCATACCTTCATGGATGACTATGTGGACGATCTGTTATCCAAATCATACACCAAAGAAGGCCACCTAGAGATCCTAGATAAAATCTTTACCAGGCTGGAAAAGTTCAATGTACGACTGAACCCAAAGAAATGTGTGTTTGGGGTGACTTCAACCAAACTCTTGGGATATATAGTTTCAGAAAATAGCATTGAGGTAGATCCTGCAAAGATCAAAGCCATCATGGAGATGCCACCACCCAAAAACATCAGTCAGCTACGATCTCTGCAAGGGAGATTCCAATCAATCCAAAGATTTATCTCACAACTGGCAGACAAAACCCATCCTTTCACCCGCTTACTACATAAGAATGTATCTTTCCAATGGGATGAGAAATATGAAGGAGCCTTCGACCAATTAAAACAATATCTAATGAGTCCACCTATTTTAATACCACCAACATAAGGGAAGCTACTTTTATTGTACATTGCAACAACTGAGATATCATTGGGAGCCTTGTTAGCGCAGGAGGATTCAACAGGAAAAGAAAGGGCAATCTATTATATTAGAAAAACCTTAATGGCTATGAGATCAATTACACCTTCATTGAAAAGGCTTGTCTAGTAGTAGTGTTCGCTACCCAACAATTACGACACTACATGCTCACCCATACCATCAAATTGATAGCCAATATAGATCCACTGAAATACCTTCTTAGCAAAGCTAATCTAACTGGAAGACTAGCTAAGTGGGTCATGATGCTGAGTGAATTTGACATCCAATATGTTGATAGGAAGGAAATCAAAGGACAAGCAATCGTAGATCAATTGGAAAAAGCACCATTGCAAGACAATCATCCAATGAACATTGAGTTTCCAGGTGTTGATGTCCTAATAGTATCCGCACAACAATGGGTCTTGTACTTTGATGGCTCTTATACACAACATGGATCAGGTGCCAGAATTTTGTTTATCTCACCACAAGGACATACCATTCCCAAATCCTACAGACTAATGTTCCCTTGCACCAACAACATAGCCGAATACGAAGCCTTGATCATTGGAATCAAAGTAGTAGTTGAGTGCAAGATCACAGAGTTACATGTCTATGGGGATTCACAACTAGTCATTAATTAGGTAAATGATGATTATCAAACAAAGGACGACAAGATGATGCCCTATAAAATAATGGTTGATGACTTCAAAAAGTACTTTTTGGAAATAATATTTGAGCAGATTCCTCGAAGCGATAATAAAGCCGTTGATTCCATGGCAACCATTGCTTCTCTCTTGCAAATTATGGAGAAACGAGCCCGTTACAAGTTCATGGTGGAACAATTGTTCAACCTATCCTATGACAACCCTGAATCCCAAGTTATCTACCATCTAACTGAGGTTGACACTTCCCTCTACGATAAAATCTATACATACTTGAAAGACAATACTCTCCCTCCTGACCTATCCCGCAATCAAAAATGAAACTTCATTCGTCAAGCCGCTCGACATACCCTTATCGTGGATGTCGTTTATCAACGAGGTCTGGACAGAACTCTCCTCCAATGTCTAGAATGTGACAAGTCTAAAATGGCTTTATGGGAATTTCAGGAAGGTGTTTGTGGAACTCATTCAAGTGGTTTAACATTAGTTAAGAAACTCCTCCATTTGGGATATAACTGGCTAACTATGGAGAGGGATTTTTTCAGTTCGTCAAGAAATTCCAAAAGTGTCAAATTCATGGCAATCTCATCCACGCACCAACACATGAACTTCAACCTTTTGCATCAACATGGCCCTTTTGTCAGTGGGGATTGGACCTCGTGGGTAAAATTCATCCATCTTCATCAAATGGACACAAGTTCATTATCGCAGCCACCAAGTATTTCAAGAACTGGATCGAAGTTGTCCCTCTAACCACCATCACAGGAAAACAAATGTCGTCCTTCATCCTGAACTACATCATCTATCGGTATGGCATCCCTCAATCCATTATCACTGGAAATGGCAGACCTTTCAAAAATCAGGACATTGATGAGCTTTGTGAGAGGTTTAAGATCCAACATCAATTTTCTACACCATATTATCCTTAAGGAAGCGGCCAAGCAGAGGCCTCAAACAAAAATATACTAATTTTTTTTAAGAAAACCATCAACGATGCTAGACGTGGCTGGCATGTTCAACTGAACCATGCTTTGTGGGCTTATCGAACTAGTATTTGTACCCCGACAAGAGCTACACCCTATGCTCTAGTCTACAGATCATAATCCATTCTACCTATTGAGGTTGAGCCACCATCACTCTGGGTGTCACTAAGAGGGATCATTTCAGATGAGGATTGCAGAGTGTCTAGGTTATAGGAATTGGAACTCTTGGATGAACGTCATCAACATGCAGTGGATCACCTGAAAGCACATCAATAAAGGATATCCAAAAGCTATAATCATAGAGTGAAACCTAGAACATTCCAGGTTGGTGACTTAGTCTTCAAAGAGAATCCCCGTAATCAATAGGATCGAGAGAAAAAGGGGAAATTTGAACCAAACTGGCTAGGTCCCTTTGTCATTGTCTCAGTATTTGGATCAAGAGCATATCAATTGTCCACACCAAAAGGGGATTTGTTTGATGAACCCCTCAATAGCCTACATCTCAAGAAATTCTACACCTGAATCATCCAATGCATCGGAAAAAGTCCTAAAAAAATACAAAAAACATCAGAAAATGTTTTGAAAAAAATGGTTGCCTTGATGAAAACCTGGCAAACAGGCATCTTGGTAGCAACAAAAAAATAAAAAAGATCAAGAAAAAAAAATATATATATATATAAAAAGAGAAAAATACTACAAAAAGTGAAAAATTAAAAAAAAAAACATAAAATTTGAAAAAAGTGCAATAAAAACTAGTGAAAACATGGCAACAGGCGCTATTTGTGATAGGCTAGTTTTTCCATCTATTTGAGCATGCCCACCATTCATTTTTTCCATTCGCTTTCACCATTCATCTGCCTATCATCGGAAATCATCATGTACATATCCTAGCATCGCGGTCATGTCTCACCCTAGACTGGTGGAAAAATCTTGAACTCAGTAGGCGCAATAAACTTTGAGTTTGAACCAACAGACAAACAATAGTAGTACAACACAACCCAAAACAATGACCATAGTGCAACTCAGCATTGAACATCAATCACCATCAGAAATGCATCGAACAGCCAAATCAAACCAAAAGCAAACTTCAAATGGATGATGTTGCCTCTGAATCATGGGTTTATCACGTTAAACATGAATGTTCAATTGTTATAATTTGATTTTTGTTATCATATCTCTAGAGCCCCTCGATGATGTATCAAACTAGAGGAGCTAGGAAGGAGTATGATTTTTCTTTGTCTGTTGTCTGTGAGTTGATCATTATTACTGTGCAAATTGTTGCGGGACATGATCTACAAAGTATCACTAATGACATTCTGAATTTGCATAGGAAAACGGTTAACTCTTGTCTTTTTACGCAAGCAATACTCTAGTCATCTTGGTTAATTATACTTAGATGCTTGTGTTAACTTGCACTATCAAACATCATGAAAGTAGTACTCAATTCATCATGGTCTAAATATGTCATCGATGCTTGTACTCACTTTCAACATTTTAAAGGCCCAATGATGATAAAAAGCACAACAAATTGGTTGTTACGAATGACAACTTTTGCATATGAGATTTGCATGGTTAGAGTAGATTGCATCCATGTTAGTTTGCATCTATATTTATGGGATTTCCAAAGCTGCAACAATGATGTTATCTCTTGCACTAATGGATTGAGTTCACTTGACATTACCAAAAACACATCAGTTGCATCATCATTTGCATACATTAGAAAACATTATCACATCATTCATCCATCCATGCATCACATCATAATATTTGTATCAGAAAACAAAAAAAGACGTGCATCGCATCTCATTTACATAATCAAAATCATTTCATATAGTTGCATTAAGAAAGTGGTTCACTAAGCTTAAATGAGTGAGTCTCTTCAAATTTCCAAAAGAATTGGGAAATATGTCAGGTTTTGTGAAGCTTAACTTAATAAAGAATCAACTGACGGAAACCTTCCCACAGCTCTTGGAAGTTGGATAGATTCACTCATTTAAGCTTAATACCCTAGAAGTTTTGAAGCATTACAAACTCAGTTAAACATAATCATTTGCATCACATAACCATATCATTACAAAACAACATACATCATTTACATAATCATTACATCCCATTATCATTACATCCATACATAATCAATATGAACATCACATTCCATCACATCTCATTGGCATAATCAAATCCATCTCACATCGTATAAAATATCATTTGCATAAATCCATAAAGCATATCACATGATCACACATTATCATATCACATGATCACACATTATCATATCATCCTTGCATACATCACATAATCATCACATAGCATAAAACATCATTTGCATAAAACCATAACGCATATAGGATCATCCATCATCATCACATAGACATCATAATTAGATAGAATCAGGTACCAGCATAAGATCATTTCATATAGCATTCATCCATTCATTGCATTATTTATAAAAGAACAAAAACATCAAATACATCATATATCATTGGCATAATAAAATCCAATCCATGCATCATATAGGTATCATTCATAAATCATCATAGAATCATAACACATCAGTTACATCATCATTTGCATCCATAGCATATCATCTCATCCGGATCATCATCATAAACATAGAAATTAAATGCATTCGTAGCATATCATCATCATAACATGGAAATTAAATGCATCAAAGCCATCCATCATCATATAACATCATATAAACATATAGATCATAATCATCACCGCATATCGTATAACCTCAAAATCATAATGTCAAAGTGTACAAGGATATCCAAAGGTATGAAGAGATACATCAATATCAAAAATGGCAATGTATCATAAAGTCTAACAACAAAAATAATATCATCAATGTCTCAACTAAATAAAGAGTGTATACATGTCCAAAAATACACCAGAAAATCATAAACTGGAGCTATGTCGTGCTCCCCCCAGATGGTGTTGGAATCCTAGGACCAATACCTCCCCCTCCACCTAACAGCCTCGCACCAGGATCTCTTTGATCTCCAAGCAATGGTTGCATAACACCCACACTAACAGTCTGAGACTAAGACCTTCCAGATCGATACTATGCAAAGCTCTCCCGCCGCTCTGGAGGAACCATATCATGATATCGGCCCCTGTAGAACTCCTCCTCCTGAGTGGTGAGGTGAATCTCTCTAAAATAATCTGATGTACCCACAACCGCTGCAACCTATTGTAGCCTCTCGATAATGGCCTCAGCCTGCTCCACTCGCCGTCTCAGGGCATCCCTCTTGGTAGTCAATGTGGTAATCTGCCCCTATACCTGTCCCTATACATGTCCCTGCACTTGTCCTTGCATCTGGGCCTATATCTGTGCAAGTTGTCCATGCACTTGCTTCCTAACAGCATCTCTCTTAGTCGTCAGAGTCTACACTTGCCCCTATTCCTGCATAAGAAGAGCCTGTACCTACTCTAACTGTCCCTGTAGTGTCTGAACCTACACCTGTAACGCAACAATCTATGTCTACTGCTGCTAAGATGGCAGTCAGATCTGTACCCGTTGTTGTGACAGGGCCACTAATGATCACCTCTTGTGAGGCACTTTCATCTCTCTAACATCAAGACCTATCCCTCCTCCTCCATTGCCTCCATCATCACCCACATCACTCTCCTCTCAATGGAGATCACTTTCATCGCTACTCTCCTCCTCCTCTGACTCCTCCTCTCCTTGCTCCTCCTCTGCCTCCTCTCTTCACCACCTTCGTTCATGACCTCCTACCTCCCCCTTCACTAACAATGGTGCAGGCTCATCTAGAATCGTGATTCGTGGGAATGGATGCGTAAGCATTTACATGACATAATCCTCTAATATCGGCACATCGGTGATCTCTGGATGTACCTCCCAAATAATGGTCGATAACGCCTAATAATGCTCAATAGCTACATCATATGACAAACATGACCCCCACTCTATCACATCCTGTCACCGTTGTGCATAATGGGCTACTCCTGGGGCATGGCCTGAACCCAACCATATTGTCTCAGAACTCTCAGTAGAATGAATCTCTCAATGATGAAGCGAGTTTGACCAATCAGATACATCAACTAAAACAAATATGGTATCTTCGTGTCATCCTCGAGCCACTACTCACAATCAACATATGGTTGCCATACCACTGCCTCTAGATCATCCAGCACCCTCCTCCAATACTCCAACTTTCCCAGCCTAGGCTGAGCAAGTTGACCTACATAGATGTGAACATAGGGCCTTAGGGTTGGCCTCTATCTATCTCCCACGAGCCAACTGATTGATATATGCTCTTAGGGCCAGACCTGGAGCAATGTGACCCCCACGGATAGACTGGGCCCTTGAAGGTAGACCACCTGGTGTAGATCATGTTAAAGATGGGCTATCATATAGCAACCCCATGCATATCTCGTCTCGTGCACAATCATACCCTCTAAGATCTTTCCCCATCCAACCGAGAGTGCCTTTGACCTGTGGACAAGACAAAGGAACCCTCCAATGAAACCAGCTAATACAGACGGAAAACAAGCATATGCATTGACCATGTCCCTCCACGGAATCTCGTAACCACTGATCGTATCATCCTAAAATACCCGGCACAACTTATCAGTCCCGCCCTGCTCATGTGCATCATATATGACCAGTTCTCCAACCATCGGAATTCGCAGAATCTAATACACATCCTCAAGAGTCACCATGATCTCACCAGTGGGAAAATGGAAAGTGTTATGCTCACTATGCCATCTCTCAGCTAAGGCTGTCAATAACCCCTTGTTGATCCTGATCTAGGGCGTATCGGTGAGAGATGACAACCCACATTGTGTAATAATGGTTGTCTCAGGCTGTGTCAAATGGCGAATTAGATCCCAAGTCCTCAAGAACTGCTCTTTGATCTATAAACTAGTCAAAGGCTCCTATCATCACAAAACCAAAATTCAGTCCATCATTCAACCAACATCAACCGACATCAATCAATCAATCCAAATCAATCAACCTATCAATCTAATCATCTCTAGTGAGACTTTGATCACATCTCATGAGCATCAATCTATCATTCAACCTTGCCTATCATGAGGTGTATCAAATCAATCAACTCAACCTTGCCTATCATGAGGTTTATCAAATCAATCAAATCAATCTCGCCTATCATGAGGTTTATCAAATCAATCAATGCACCTCGCCTATCATGAGGTTTATCAAATCAATCAATGCACCTTGCCTATCATGAGGTTCATCAATCAACTCAACCTCACCTATCATGAGGTTTATTAGATCAATCAACCTATAATTGATCCTCGCCTATCGTGAGGTCAATTATCATCATTCTATCATTGAATCTCACCTATCATGAGATCAATGGACATCTAACCTATCAAAATCATCAATCATCATCAACACAATAGCTGGCGTGATCATACATCATAAAAATCAAGGAGTCTCAACAAGAAAATCATCAAACTTCACCATTGCACTAGAATATTCTTTCTATGCGCTATAGAAATCCATCAATCCGCTAAAAAAAAAATTCAATGAGCTGAATTACTCTATGCGTCGGAACATTTCACCGATGCGCCAAAACAGAGTCTTGATGCACCAAAGTACCCGATGCGCTATTCCATTTAATCAATACACTAATTTTATTTCCCTAAGCACTAGGCAATTCTATGGGCTAAAACAGTTCATGATTGTGCTACATCTGGTCACCTATGCGCTACTTTATCCTATGAGCTAATTAATTTACCCTATGTGCTACATCGGTAACCCTATGTGCTAGACTAGTCAATGCGCTATAACAGTCTATGTATGCACTATAACAGTCTACTAATGCGCTAAAAAAATTTAAAACCGAATTCAACTGAAAAAGGGGGGAAAAACATAATATGAAGAAGTGGAACTACTACTAGTGGCCACTTTCAATTTAGGTTTCCTCCTCTAAATTAGGGGTTTCCCTAGTGAAAATTGAAGTGTTAACTATGTGTTTGTGTTTTGCATTATCTTTTAGTTATATGCATGTAGTTCAACTTTCAAAAGAGTTAAATATAGTTCCAAACTAGAGCATAGTAATAATTTGGTGATTCCTAATCCACAAAGTATTGTTTTGTAGGTAATTACGGATCACTTTGGTATCAAAACTTGATTAAATTCATGAGGAAACAAGTGGAAGGTGAATTTGTATGATAGTGACAAGGTCATCAAGTGAAGGAGGTTGTCCCAAATAATTTAGAGATTGGAATACATCTTTTGAACTAAGAAATAAAAATGGATTGTATACTCCTCTTCTAATAAATACTAGACCATGAGAAAGTATTTTCATGGTTTTCATTGGTGGTCATTGTTGAGTAATCATGGAAATAATTCTTTATTGTTGTCGATGGGTTTACAAATATGTGTGCTCTAATCCCAAGAGTTAAATATAATTCTTAAATAGAGCATAGTAATAATTTTGGTGATTCCTAATCCACAAAGCATTGTTTTGTAGGTAACTATGGATCACTTTGGTATCAAAACTAGATTAAATTCATGAGGAAACAAGTGGAAAGTGAAGTCATATGATAGTGACAAGGTCATCAGGTGAAGGAGGTTTTCCCAAAGAAATTAGAGATTGGAACACATCTTTTGAACTAAGAAATAAGAATGAATTATATACTCCTCTTCCAATACATACTAGACCATGAGAAATTGTTTCTATGGTTTTCATGGGTGGTTCATTGTTGAGTAATCATAGAAATAATTATCTTTATTTTTGTTGATAGGTTTATAAATATGTACATTATAACCCCAATAGTTAAATATAATTACTTGAAAAGAGACCACATATATATGTTTGGCTAATATGAGGGTACATTATGTGTTTCCAAGGTTAATTGTTTTGGATAGAGGCACACTTTTATTTGTCATTTTGGAGAATATGATCTCCAAGCTCCAAAAGAATGCAACCTTCCTTCCCTAATTAAATGGGAAAATATATGATAGTAAATGGGACATTGATATAGATCATAAGAGGCTACAACAATAGGTTTCCAAAGGTTTGGGATGAGTATTTTCCTTACATCACTCGTACAACAAAGTGATCCATAACTTGATAAAGAAGACACATATTGAATTGTGTATCGCTTATGTACCAATTAGTCCACTTGATGTTGTCTTTGAATAATAAGAAATGAAAGTAGGATTGAACCTAGAGGTGGAAAAATAAATATAGTTCATTAAGAGGATTTTCCAAATCCAACTTGAGGTGAAAGAAAAGCTTTAGAAAACTCAACTAAAGTACAAGGAGAGGCACGGTTGACATTGTGTGGAGCATAGTCTCAAGGTAGGAGAAAAATTATAATTTTCAATAAAAAGAGTGGATACAAGGACAAGATGAGAATACTAAACCTCTAATTTTCACTCCATTAAAAATCTTAGAGGTGGTTGCGGAGAATGTGTTTAGATCATACCTAACTCCTATTATTGAACTCCATTTAGTGGTCAATTGTGAATGCCTCCAATCATGAGTCATAAATGTTAGATGTTGAAGAAGAATAAATAGTGTTATCTTTGTTGGAAATGATCTATGAAAACAAATGATACTTCAAGGATATGGTGTTGTAGTGGAAACAAAGAGAGACTAGGAGAGGAGTCCAAGAATCTTGGAAGTAGAACTCAAAGGACAAATAATAAATCAACCTTAATGGTATTCCAAGGAGAAGATGAGTACATTATTTCCTCACTTAAAGTCTCACTAATATTTTGTGGGACTAAAATCCTCTGTAGTAAGGGGGTATGATCTAAAAAGGGACTAGATAAGGCAAGGAATTTGTTAACTAATTTTTTTCCTAAAAATTTGAAGTGTTTAAGTAATTATTACATGATATCCAAAACTCTTGGTTTCTACATAAAAAAAATTCAAAGCATCAATGGTGGTTCTACAACCATCAAGTTGATTCTAAAATCGCCATCATGATTCTAAAGGCAAGTGGAGAGTACAAAACCATCAACATGGTTACTAAAGGTTTGTAGAATTTTTTATTGTGATAAGTGGTAGTTTTTTCACATGAATATAATTACAACTATTCAAGAAAAGGTTGAGAATTAATAGAACTCTTTGGATTAAGGATAAGTGTGAGATGCCCTTGTTGACCACCATAAAAATATTTTTTTAGTCACAATAAATATGACAGAGTTGAAGAAACCATTGTAGTTGTGATACCTGCTTATTTACTAGTTTATAAGGAATAAGAAGATGTGAAAGTGTTATTGGCACCTACCAAGCTACAAGGGACAAGGGAAGGGGCAGTCATTCCCATATTTTATTTTTTGTGTCTTTTGTGTGCTTGTGCACTTAAATTAGTCTATCAAGTGAAATTCTCTCAATGACATGTTAGACCAAAATTAGTCAATATCATTTCTCTATCATGCCTTTTTTTTCTTTTAACATTTTCTCTTAGGTTATCAATGATGATTTTTTCAACATTATAAGTGTAAGTAAAATTTTGAACATTTGCATCTAATAAAACCCTTTATTTAATCCCACTTCATTATTATTTGACTAGAATAGATCGCATATAACTGACTCCCTTTTCCCCCCAGCTCTTCTCTTTACTAGGTTTGGACATTGTTGAGATTATGGATGCACAGCCCCTGAAGCTCCGGAATCTTCAATGAAGGACTTTAGCCATGAAAGATAATCAGCCACAAAGAGAAGTGTTGCAACAATGGAATGCTGATTAAAAACTATTGATAATATGATATGATTGATTGATATGTTACAGATGAACAAGATGCCTGTTTATATAGGCAAGAGAGAAAACCTAAGATGCATGAGATGTTGCCATGTGTCTTGATCTAACAACATGTGACAACATGTGAACCCTATCTAGATGATTATTAAATGTTGAAATAAGTTCTAGAAGGACAACTCATCTTCTAGAAGGAATCTTATCCCACCAAACAAGGAAGGGAATATTTCCCTATTTATTTAATGATTTATCTAATAATGCAACCTAGGACTTAATTGTTTAAATGCAAGACCTAAGTTAACTTATGCTAGTGTAATAATAATTAATTAATTACACTAACCCCCCCCATAAGTTCAACTTAGGGAGGAAGATGCAATGATTATGCATAGAAGATGATGAGATGGGTCTCAGCTATGAGGCCATGTTAGGTACCCATGTACATGACGATGCAGAAAATCTCCCACAACCGGAGAAAAGGGGAAAACCCAGTAGGAACAAAACCCCTCTCCAAAAAGGAGATGAAAATGAAAAAAAATGTGAGATAGGATGGGAAGGATGAAGGACTCCCAAATACCCCCCAAGTACACCATCTGTCACATGGATACAATAGAGAGAGACTATATAGCCCCCCCAGAAGATAAGATCACCTACAAGAAAGGTAAGTGTTTGAAGACTAAACAAGATCCAATGCCGACAAACAACTTGTCTCCCTTTCGAAAGAAACAAAACCAATTGCAAGTGCAGAGATGCTTCCCATTTCGGATAGGAATTGAAGGAAGGAAGGATGAAAATGGATGATGATGTCTCTAAACTCTGCTCAAATGTCTCCTTGCTTGAAGATGAAGACGCCATAGTCCCAAACAATGAAGAGGGTGACAAACCAGGATGATGCAGAAACTGATGTCGAACAATATCCAAAGACAATGATAGAATGGATATGATGGATGTGATGGAGACTTGATAGCCCCCCTAAATGAAGCGTCCTCAAAACCACTGAAGGAAGGCTGAAGCAAATCGAATGGTAGATGTTGAAGAAACTTCAAGTCCTGAATGGGATGGCAGGGAAGAAGTCTCGGATATGAAATATCTGAAAAGAAACGAAGTGCCTCCAAGATAGTCTCTAGATCCCCAATCAAGGTCGAGACAAAGGAATGAGGAGACTCAAGAGAACTCCCCAAATCCAAATCTAAATAGAGGAGTGATATCCCCTCAAGAATGTTCTCCAAACCTGTAGAAGTAGCCAAGTCAGTGATGCCTGAAACGAAGCCATCCTGTGATGTCAAGTCTTTAAAATAGAATGTGTCATGATGAATGATGATGGTGGAAGCCTCAATCAATGAATCTGGACACGAAATCACTGAATGTGAAGGGATACCAACTGTCTCTGATGAAGAAGAAGCACCGAAAGGAACCTTGTCAACCTCTTCAAAAAGATCAAGGCAATCAACCTCCTGCACAACAATATCATAGGGGACTTGATCTAAAGAATGACATTCTGAAGCATGATCATCGGGGAATGGTGGAGTATCTGAATCTCCATTTAGCTCCCAAAGTTGAGTCCAAAGAATGTGAGGACAATCACAATGATCAATAGAACTCAAAACATCACAATCAACTTGCATTGAAATGATTTCCAAAACAGTGTATCTGCTACAACTCCAAGCAAATTCATGAATACCTTCACTCAAATGAGTAACTATACCATACAGATGAGGCAACAAATCAAGTGAATGAAGATGGTGGTAGATCCCATCTCGCCATTGTGAATAGTTACCCTTGTGCAACATAACCAAAGGAGAATAATATGCAAGCCCCATAATGAAATTTCTTCGCAAAAAACAAAGACACTAACCTTCAACAACAAATAAAGACTTCCAAATAGATATGCAACTGAGAATATGCCTCTGAGATCAAGAAATTCTTCTTCAAGCTTCATGATGTCTCAGGAATTAGGAAAATGCATCAAATTGCAAAAAAAACTAATAAAAGATACCTGGAGTTGAAACCAAAGAAGATGAATGGACTGATGAAAAAAATCACCGAAATATCCCCTGAATGCCACTGGAATCACCAAAATCCGACAATATGATGCGAAGATATGCGCCTCTGAGTCGAGAATGGAGGGTTGACTTCAGTTGACTTTAATTTTTTATGATATCAAAATCTTGAAAAACATAGTACACCTCTAGAAAGTAGACAGAAATAGCTTTCCAATGATATATCGTTTGTGGATTTTCGATATCGTATGCAGAAGTTATGCCCTCTGGAAGATTATTGTTTGATTGGTGATGCACTGGCTAACTAGGCGCAAAAATAAAGCACCCGAGGCTAAAAAAAATAAGCCCCGCTCTAATACCATGTTGAGATTATGGATGCACAGCCCCTGAAGCTCTGGAATCTTCAATTAAGGACTTTAGCCATGAAAGATAATCAACCACAAAGAGAAGTGTTGCAACAATGGAATGCTGATTAAAGACTCTATATTGATAATATGATATGATTGATTGATATGTTACAGATGAACAAGATGCATGTTTATATAGGCAAAAGAGAAAACCTAAGATGCATGAGATGTTTCCATGTGTCTTGATCTAACAACATGTGACAACATGTAAACCCTATCTAGATGATTATTAAATGTTGAGATAAGTTCTAGAAGGATAACTCATCTTCTAGAAGGAATCTTATCCCACCAAACAAGGAAGGGAATATTTCCCTATTTATTTAATGATTTATCTAATAATGCAACCTAGGACTTAATTAATTAAATGCAAGACCTAAGTTAACTTATGCTAGTGTAATAATAATTAATTAATTACACTAATAGACATAATGACAATAGTACACATTTTGTTGTATAATTCTACCTGAATTTTAGCTACATTTCCTAATAAAATTTGGTCATATTCTTTTATAACCTTTTCTCTCTGAATTTTCATCGTGTCCAATTAGAGTCTTAAATTTCAAAGGGTAAGGTGAAGGCACCTCAAATCTCGCAATCTCCACAATAGTGAAATAGTTTAACTAATATAGCACATTACCTTATGTTAATATATGTTAGTTAAGGTGTCTAAAGCTTGCTCCTAATGTTAAAATTACAAAAAGTGTGATCTTTGAGTTATAAAACATAAAAACTCAATTTCTAGACTATAGAGTTGGTTTCTAGCCAAAAGAAATAAATCGGGTTGTTTAACACCACATCCAAGGTGCCTATTGTGTAGGTATCTTCAAGCTCTACATTTCTTTTCAAAAAAGAGCCCAAATTGCCTCCTAGATAAAAAGTTATGGCCTTTAAAAGTTGGGTCTTTTATATAGAAAATATAAAAATGTGTTGGACACATAAAAGGTTGTAAAGGGGAGTTACACTTGTTAACCAACTTATGATGTGTGTTATGACACATCATAAGGCATCTTTGGTTGGGGATAATGAAACCAAAAATAGAATTCCCAATATGATGAATGGATTATAATGAGGTTATGATAGTGGAAGGAATACATTATTTTTAGCCTATGAACTCATCTTGAGATTCGGGTGTTGAATTTCTAAGCTCAGGATTTAAGTGCCACTTTTTAGGTGGTTTTATTTCATATTTTTTTAATTACCATTTTATGGTTTCATGTATTGTATCTCCTATATATTAGGTGCTTGAGATGGAGTTTGTGTGAGAGTTCTGCAGATATTGTTCTCTATAAAATTCCTTTAGATCTTTAGTTGGTGATAATCATGTGTAGGCTTGGTTTGCAAATGCATTGTAATTGTGTTGTTTACTATATAGTACATTAGGGATTTTTCGCCTAAAAGGGTTTTTTCCACATACCTCTATTATGGTATATTATTTTTTACATTTATATGTGTTTATTCTTTCCATAGTTGTTAGAATATTGAAATTCACATAATTATCTTCATTAATTTAGTTAGAAGATAAAGGGTGGGCTTTCCTCCCAAAAGGGTTTTTCCCACATACACCTCTATTATGGTATATTTGTATTTTATGTTTATATGTGTTTCTTCTTTCTATAATTGTTTGCAAATTGACATTGCATCTCTCGTCATTAATTTTGTAGAGGAAGCATTTTTTCATACATTGCTTCATTTCAATAAATACTTGATTAGGATGTGTTGTTTAAGGTGTATTTTTTCATACAAGTATGTTCTTGTATTAGTTGTATTTACTTTCAAAAAATGGTAATAGTTTTCATGAACAAATCTTTCTTATTCCTTATCTTTCTTCTATTATACAATCATTATAGATTTTTGGAGTTTTATTAAGGAATAGTTTTTGCATATCTATGATAGTTGGCTTGAAATTTGCCTCTTCACCTATCTCTATTAGTTGACTTGTACACTATATTATTGGTTCTATTTTTTCATGAAAAAAATGTAAGGCTTCATGGGTGGTTTAATTTATTCTTTAGAAATATATTTTCCAGTCACACTTGTGTTCCCTTCTCCCACTTTCTTGTGGATGGAAAAGATCATGTGGTTTTGAATAAAATGATTATGAAAATTATTATTCTATACACCTGAAATCGGTCAAGACATTTAATTAATTAAATACTAACTATTTAATTAATATTCGACTACGTATAAATAAATTCTCAATTTATTTATATTGTTCATATTCTCTAATTCTCGAAATCTAAAATCATATTCCTCTAATTTAATTATATAAACTAATTTCATAAGGTTGTTTTATTTAATTAAGTTTCACTAATCCCGGATTTGGAATTCAAGCACATGTCTACAACTTTTTATGCCACCTCACCAAGGTCACATGAAATTAAATTAGAATTATCTTCAAATACATGGCTTATTCTTCACACACTTTTTCAACCAACTTTCAAACACATGGCTTATTCCTCACACACTTTGGTCTTCCATCCATTTGGCATGTTGTATTTGGTCAAGAGATTCCTCCATCCATTTGGCATGTTGTATTTGATCAAGGGGACACCTTTTTGATTCTCTTCATCTCCACCATTCATTCCTCTTGTTCGAATCTAGACCGTCGATCGTTGCCACCTCACAAGATGCTTGGAAAATCCTATAAATACAACCTTTTGCCATTGTATTTTGCATCCACATTTGAGTAGAGTTATCATACAGGACTATCGTTTGAGCATTGGAGCATTTTGGAGTCTTATAGTTACATTTCATATCATGTTTTGCATCATAGTAAGATCTTAGAATCACACTTTGCTTCATAGTTGCATTTTATGTTATCTTTTGCATCATAGTTGTATTTTAGATTAACATATTCATAGTTAGCATTTGAGCATATGTAGAATCATCCTAGCTCCATACCATAGTATCTACCTCGAATAATCTAACACCATCATCCATTCATCATAGTATCCATTATCATTTTCATCATATAGTTTCATGTAGGAATTTAATTGGCTTGCATGTTGAATATTATCTTGTTTCTCAAGTTGTCATTTTAACAACCATAGTGCACATAGAAATTTGAGGGCCAAATGTTATAATAAATCCTTGAGAATAGAGGACAATGAGACATTCTTAAAATATTTGTTTAACTTCAAAATAGAGTAGTTTACTTGATTCAAATCTTTGATATAATTTGTTTCATTAAGGTTTGTGTTGATTAACTAACAATTCCCACATTTCACACACACACAATTATAATGACCAAATGTTGATTTTGAGTGTGAATACCTCAAGTATGTCTACAAATCTCATGTCATCTTGAGGGGAGGGGATCACAATGCTAACCCCCCAAGGAAAACTACTCAAAGAACTCAATCTTGGTTAACTCAAAAAAACCAACTCTAGCAAAGTGAATCCAATTTTACCATTCATGAAATCCTTAAAAGATAAAATTAAATCTAGGTTGAAATTATTTGAATAATGATACTTCCTACTATAAGTATTAAAACCATGAATGTGTTAAATATCCTCTTAACAATCATTCAATTGGCCTTTATGTGTTCAATAGTCTTTCAAGACATATGGGAAGAATCATTCAACCTAACGCATCGCAATTCATTGAAAAATAACCAATATCGATCATCAAAGCAATCCTGTAATAGAATCGCTCTTATATGGCTCAATAGGTTGCCCTATCTAACCTACAATTTATATTTAAGCTTGTTTACAAACCTTCTTTGAGGTTGGCAAAGGATTGTTTTCCTAAATGATCCATGGACAATGTCTCTAAAAAGAGAGCATAGAATAATTCTTAAACATCAACAAAGCACCCCTCGCCTTAATGGATTGTTCATAATTAACTCAAAATTAACCCTCCACTAGCAATTATATTAGATCTAACTTTAATAGACTATAGATGAATCATATTGATTCTAAACCAAATTATTTTCACAATAATCCATCCTCCCTAATGTGAAAATTAGCTCTACTTAAACCAATTAATCTAACAACTTAAATGGTTTAACCTTGACAAGTGTGCAAAACTAGCAAATTTAAAGTAACCAATCTCTCAACCCAATAGCTAAATCTCTCAAATAATAAAATTTGTAACTTGTTAAAATATTTCAAAACCCAAAATAAATAAATAATAATAATAAACCACAACTACTATCGAAAAGAACATAGATACCATGTTTGTACTTTCTACCCTTCCTCTAAGGTTAAGGGGTCAATCAAGGCTACCTAGCAATCTAATAATTTAACATGCACCAATGAAGATCTATGTTAATGTTTGGATGATATTTTGCTGCATATTTATTGAATAACACATATTTTAAGTATATCAAATCGTATGATTATATTAACAAATAATACCTTAAAGATTTCAATGTGACCACCAAGATCTTCTATACAACTTTCCAAAAGCATGACTTCAATTCATACCTCTCCTTGGAAAGGTGTTTGTTCATAGACTTGAAAAACATCATTTATTGTAAGGTTCAAATACCCATTAATGTCTTTTGTGAAAGTAACCTTAGGGGATTCATGGGAATATAAAAATGTGAAGCTAAGACAAATCATTTATGTTCCAACTAGTTTCAAGAACTCGTGTATGTTATTGAGCATCCTCATAAAAGAAATGACCTTATGACTTAGTCATTTATGGGATTTCTATTGCAATTCATTGTGAACTAGCTAGAGCCCCTCCTTCAAGCTATTAATATACCATCAATTAGGTCATTTGTATATATAAGATTAACATGAGTTTAACAAGATTCCATCAATTTCTTTTTGTGAAAGTAGCTCCTTGTGTTTCATGGCCATAGAACAATGTGAATTCAAAGTAAATCATTTATTTCCCCACTAGTTTCAAGAACTCATTTATCTTATTTAACATTCTTATTAAGACATTAGCCTCCTGAATTTCTTCATTCATGGGATTTCTGGTGTTTTTCAATGTGGACTAGCTATGGCTATTTGCTCAACCTATAAAGTTGTTGACAATGAGGTCATTCAAAAATACAACACTGACATGAGTTTAACAAGATCCCACACAAAGTAGTCAAAAAATTGGTGCCATCAATGAAAATTATATATGTTATGGGATCACCAATTCTCAACACATTTGCATTTGTTAAAACTCCATAATATTTCAATGTAGAAGCTTGATTTGTTTATCATTTGTTTAAAATGGGAAAATGTTCCTAAGAGTAAGTTCCTAAGCTTCTATCTCGGATCTCACAAGGATTGTCCCAAGTGGTGAAATGGTGACATTTTTTTAGAATGGAAATCATGGAAAAAAGAATACTTCTTATGAGTTTGAGAAATCAATACAAATGCTTATATTTGGGAAAGAAATTACTTCATTGTCATCTACAAACACAAAAAATAATAATACAAAGCCATGTCTTTCAAATATAAAGGTTATCAAAACAATCCCTTAGCTCTTCAAAACTAAATCTCAAGAATTTTTCAAAACCCTTTACCTAAAATTTTGAAGGAAATAACTATTCTTGCATCTCAAGAATTTGTCAAAACGATACCTAATAATTTTGAAGCAAATAACCTATTATTGAAGGTGCATGTGAATGTATCCTGACTAAAGATGGCCAATTTGAAAACATTTTCATTGCATTGGAAGGCTTGAGATTCCTAAAGTTGTTCTTTGCTTAAAATTCAACACAATTAGGCATTCGGCCTTGTCAGTACAATTGTGATCCCTTTTGTCAATTCACTTAAATATTAAAACCTTCTAGAAGAAAGACTTCTATACTACTAATTAGAATAGTTTCCAAAGGTTTCTCATTGATGAAGGGTATTGTGTGAATGTTGTCTCTTACTTTTTCCAATCCATAATGCCAATATTAGTCCAACATTGATAGGTTTGTTCCTCACAAGGCCTACAATATTGATAACATATGGCTTTGTACCTTGCTTACACTTAAGATCTCCAATTCAAATTTATATTTGTCAAAAAAAAATCATCCATATTTTGGATGTTACATGTATTCATTACATTAAATATACGACATCTTGATTTAAGTAATTTGAACCCCTATGAAAGCAATGTGATTACCATCAAACTTGATAATTATTAACCTCATCCTTTCCCAAGTCAATAAGATTGCCTAATTTAACTTTTAAAATGATAAAAACCTTCATTGTATTTCTAGGTGCCCTCTTAGAAACACTTCTAAGACAACCTCATAAGTTCGGCCACTATTCTAGCCCATCTAAGCATCAAGTTGAATTAAAGTGTCCATAACATTTTTCCCTTGGTGAAAAAAAAATAGAAATTTCTTAGATGTTGAACAACCTTTAGGTTTGGGATTCATCTTTTGTTTGTAACTAAACTCATTAAAAAAATTCATACATATGACAATAGTGTAGCCATTACAAAGGTTCAATTAATTTGGTATTCACATATTATTAATTTGACCAAGTGGAATGCTAATCGAAGTGTATTCCACTAAAAAATACATTCCATAAATCGCATGCCTAACATCATCCACAAAGATCACTTTTCTATCCCTTTGATAACCTTTTTGAAGGCGTGAAATTTATATTCCACTACCAAGCATTTTTATAATTCTTGCATTTGCTCTTACATCTCTTATGGAATTCATGGAGGTTAGCTAACAAAATTTGGTCTAGCCCAAGGGAGAAAATTTGTCACCAAAATAACATAACATAGTTGGGGAAAGATTATGGTGCTAATCAAACAATTACTAATATTCTATTCAGGAAAATTATGCCTTGCACTTCATATGCAAGCATTCAATATGGTCTTCCTCAATGAACTAGTATCAGTTACTTATACATAGGACGCTTATCTCAAGAGATCCAAAGCACTATGATAGCCTTCATGTCAAAAAATTCAAATGATATACATATAAAACTTGCAACTACAATAGTATGATAAATGTTGAGGATTCAACATGCACATTCCTCGCCTTTGTGTTATCTGGTTGTTCTTGGGTACCTCTAAGAATCCCTATGTGAGTGTTTACGCTACCATTACAGTTGCTCTCTTTGTAGTGTCAACCAAGATCTAACACCTTGTTGGGATTTAGGACCTTGCATGCATAGATACATACAAGCATAGCATGATCAATCAACAGTCACAATAGAGTTGGACCTCGAAAAGTCCCTATGACATCCTATTATCTCACCCTACAACCCATTTCCCAATCTTTTATACATTCAAAACTATATTGTGATTTCATCACCTTACGACATCAAAATGTTATTAAAAATAATAGTCACACAATTTGTAAACACGGCTACAAAGGTTTCTCCTTCCATGGGGCAATAAGAGTTATAGCAATAAAACAATCTAACTTGGCCATTGGAATAACACCACATAATGTTTTATATAATAAAATTGGGAAGCAATGAGTAGTATTATTATTGAAGGAAGAATACAATGCATACAAAGAAATTCAATTTAAAAGAATAAATGACAAGTTATACCCCATCAACTACCAAACTACCTATGTTTTTTATTAGAGGTAAAAGTGGGTTTTGATGGGGCCCGAAACCCAGTACAAAGGAAGGAAAGCTGCAAATAAGATAAACCCTAACCCAATAGTAGCACCACAGCAACCTCTAAAAGATGAACATGACCACACGCTGCACCAAACAAACAAGCAAGGGCATAAAACCCCTTTTAGAACCTAGTTTTAACTGGGACCAAAAACCCTTAGAGATACAAAGAAATCGCCTACATCAGCCAGGCATCAGCAAACTAGCCGCTCATGGGAGACACCATAGAGCCAATACAAATAACTAGATTAATGGTGTAGGACACCATTAAACCCCTAATCAGCTTAGCTTGTTGGGATATAAAGAGAAACTTCGAATACCACCCAACCTGTAGCAAAACAAGAGAAGCCAAGGATCCCAAATCATCCAAGGATAGCTCCATCAGCAACAACTCCTTAGAAACACTTTGGTAATAGGAAACCAACTCCAAAACCACCTCTAAAGGAGTGAACTCCCCTCTATTAGAGATGATGCTACAAGCATCAAGATGACTGCAGCCAAAAATCACTAGTGCCCTCCACCTCCACCTCCATAGGAGCACTGCCCACCTCAATAGGAACAGTTGAGGGAGGTCCACCTCCCTAGGACCAGAGGAGAAAGCTAACACAATAGCCGAGCAAACAACCGTAGCATCCTTTGGTAAACATTGCACCAGAAAAAAACTATGGACAAGGATAAGGGTCTCAAATAGACACCAAAGATCCACCTTAACAACTCTTAACATAAGAACTCATCTAGATTTCCATAGAAAACAACCCAGCAACACGCCCATTGCTCACCAACTTCTGAGCCTTCACAAAAGTGAGCAAACAGTATACAAACATGAAGCAGCTCAGCCCAAGAGAAGACCACAAACCCTAGCATCAGCCACACATTAGCAATAAGAACCACATGCCAAAAGACCACCAGAGGCAAGGTCCCAATCTCAGAATGAACAAGAATATCCAACCCCCAAGAGGAACAGGGGATCCCAAACGAGAGGGAACTCAGGAGAAGGGCCAGCAGGAAAGAACACCAAGCAACCCCAACACGCCAATCAGAGCTCGAGATGAGCCAAAACTCCCAACAACCAACCAGAGGGAAACAAAACCACTCCTCAAAGAGGGGACAAGAAGAGCCCAAAATACTCCAAGAACAAAGATCCCCAAAACAGATCCACCAAACAAGCGGCAGGCAGAAGCGGGGGATGACCAAGAAGAAGCCAGAAGCATAACAAACTGGCATGAAAAAACACCAGGCCTTCCTATTACACCGATTAGGAACAAAAAGAGGCCCATTCTGCAATCGAACTTCCTCAAAGAAACCCACACTCACCAACAATAAAGAAGGCAGCCAGAAAATCCAATCCTCAACCACCACATAAGGAGCCAAACCAAAAGCCATGGGAGGCGTGAGCACCAAACCCCAACATGTTCCATAAGCCCCGCACCAAACCCCCAAAAAAGGAAAATCAGGAGGAGAAAGAAACTAGGAGGTCGGAACCCTCCACCACAGGACAACAGAGCCATCAGCTTCGAACCAAACAAGGCAACCCACGCAAGCATAGAGAATCCACCACCAAGCATGAGCAACCTCCAGCCATTGCAGACTAGGAATCAACCAATAAACATCAAGGGATGTGGAAGCCAAAAGCCAGAGAGACCCTCCACAAAGAGTCTTCCACAGGCCAAGCAACACCCATTCCCCAAAAAAGGAATAGATATCAAAAAGGCCCCCGCCACAAACAAAAGGAAAGAGTTGTCGTCTTCCAATAAAGGATGCCTGACCAACAGGCCTGCAAAGAGAGGAGAACAAGTCTCCAATCAAAACAAACACCTCCAGGAAAGATCCCAGAATAGGCGCCAAACACCCATCCTCCACCGCAGCCAAGATAGAGGCTTTTGCACCGTTTGCATAAGCTAGCAAGGTGGAGCGATGCTGAAAACAACCATATGGGTCCCCCTCGTCCTTGCTACCTTCATCTGCTTCATCTGCAGATTCAAAATTTCTCCTTCCCACCTTTGTCGCCTTTGCTGCCTTCACTACCATTTTTTTTGTATACTTAATATTCCTTATTGTTACTAATCTTATTTTTTATATTTTAGTATAATTAATTACTAAACTACCTATGTCAATATTGATAATGTGTTATTATTATTAACATTAATATAATAATGTAATAGTTTAGAAAATATGTATTATAATATTATATCAATAGTATTGTTCTAACGATTCCCTCTCACTACATTATTTTCTTAAGAGTAAAAATCAAAAAGGTTTGGAAAGCTTCAAACTTCACTATTGCAAGATATTCGTAAAGATAGCACATTGTTATTGAGTGGAACAATATTGGAGTTAAATATTATGTTGTTTGACATGCTTGTAGATGTAGTGACATTGAACCTCAATTTGTTTAATGTGCTCATGAAAAACTAGATTATGAACAAACTTCAACACTCCCTGATTGTCATAAAATAGAAATATAGGTTGTGTCTTAGGTACATCCCTTCCTATCAAGATTTGACATAACCATATCGATTCATAGTCAATTCCACCTATGGCATGGTATTCTACATTTGTAGAACATACAACAATGGTTTTCTTTTTACAACTTCACAATATCAAGTTGGATCCTAAAAAGAAAACAAAGCTTGAAGTAGTCTTCTGTCATCCAAAGATCCTGCATAATCCACATCCATGTATCTTTGCACAGAATAATGTTCATTCTATTTATATCACATGCAATACTCCATTGTACCATGGATCTATCTCAAAAAAAATCTTTTTCTTTTTCAATCTAAAACCTTAGGCTCCTATATAAACCTTGAAAGATAGCAAACAACATAGTTGATAGTTAGCTTAGTGTAATTCAAGTAAATGAAACTCCCAACCAATAATAAAGAGTAGAAATCATTGAGCAATCATTTCTCCATTGGGGTCAACATGGGCTCGCAATCGTTCAGCGTGAATTTCTCAAACAATGTCTTGGCATATTTGATCTAAGATGGAAAATCTAATTCTTCTTTTACCACACTTCATCTAAGACAATAATAAAGAACTCGAGATTTTTCATGTTGAACAAGGGCTAGCCCACAATACTATTGTTGGAATCAGAGAACACTGAGAGGGGGGGGTTAATCAGTGTTCTGCAAAATTTAACTTTATTAATCTAATCTTTAAACCACTTACAACATTGAACCAAAAGAAAGATGTAAGCACATAAAGCAATCAACCACAACACCATAACACAAGGATTTTTACATGGAAACCTGTTAGGGGAAAAACCACAGTGGAGGTCAATCCACAATTTGAGTACTCAAATATAGGTGTTAGACAAATGGGGAATGCACATGCATTCAGGCACATTGTCTAGAGCTCACTATGCAGATACAAAAAGAAGAATCACTATCTTACAAAGGATTTGAATTACATCCAAAAGATTTGAACTGAGAGAATAACATCTGCTAATGCCTGATTACAGTTCTGGTTAAGCTCATCAATCGCATTCTTGACCTTCTTGTTTGATTCTGCTCTTCTGCTTTGTCTGCTTTCATTTGCATCACAAATCCTTTTATGCACAAGTGAAACTGTGCATAATTGCACTACAATCCTTCTGACTTTTGCAACATACATCAACACACTTCGTTCATCACTCAAAATGATATAATTGATCGCTTATATATATCCACAACTAAATATTTAATCGCTACAAGTCGGCTCCCGCAAGATATACAATATTTACAAACTGTTGGCTCAAATTTCAAATAATTTCAATGCACATCAACCAAAGTTGGCCATAGCATAGTGATGACCCAAAACAAAATCCTCAAACCCGAAAATACTTCAAACAATTTTTCCTCGAACATCTGCAACACGCCACATTCACTTAGTCGGCCTTCTAGCACTGTTAAACAGAAAATCAATCAACCAGATCTCCTAACTTGTACACTAATTGATGCGAAGACACAAAACTCGAGAATAAGATATTCCATATACCAAACGACCTTCCTTGAGATCCAACTCAAACTGATAATCTGGTAATTTATATGGATTGACAAACTCAACTTCAGTCAAATACCATGTTCATTACTCTATCTCCTGGTATGGACAGATACTGAAGTGCAGACCGGATCAATGACTTAGGTTGCCATCAATGACAACACCAGAAGCCATATGCCAACAACTATGTCCTACTTTTTGGCCAAAGGAGGACATTGAAATCAACATTTTCACCAACTTTTCACTTTATGAATCCTATAGCAACTAAAACATTAATAATTTGGAGATGACAGGGACTAGTGATTTGTGAGCATTTGTGTAGATTATAAATATATTTTAAAAAAAATTGAAAAAAATTGTGAATTTATTTAAATTAACTTTTAATAACTTATTTTTTTATAGTAAACAACATTTTCATAAAGTAATGTTTATGTCGTTATGCATAATTTTTTTATTTAAAGGATAAAATTATAATTTTTAAATTATAGATTTGTAAGATCAATATCTAGTGCATGGATATTTTTTCATAATTTGTTGTTGCATTTTTTTTTTAAGACAGAGATTATAATTTGGACATAGGTGTATGTAACCATGCATAACTTGTTTTGTATGTATTGAAATGAGTTTATTTATTTAGAGTTGAAACAAAGACATCAATACCTAGTGCACACATATTTTTTAGAATTTTTTTCTCTATTTTTCTATTTTTTTCATGTGTGAAAAATGTCTTGATGTTTGGCAAAAAACCTACATTCACAAGAAATAAAAGATAAATATAATAATAATATTAAAAATATTCAAAGTTATACTTTTTGGAAAGCTTATAATAAGGGCTACATTCTTAAAAAACATAATTTCTAAATGACTTCATTTGATCCCTCGAAAGGTAAAGAAAAAGTGGTTTTTTGTCAGCATTTTCATAGGTGCAAAGGACTCCATTATGGGTATGATTTAAGACTCAAGGGGTTTTATCTAAGGGGGTTTGATCTAAGGTGGTCTTATCTAACCCTCTTCAATTGAAACCCTTCAAATGGAACCCCTCAGGCTTAAATCATTATTTTTTCTAAAGAATATGTGATTTCAGGCAAAAATTGGGATGTCCTAAGTTTGGAATCCATTATTATGGGATTACCCACGATCATTTGAAATCATTATTTTTGTTGCAATCATCCACTAAGAACTCCCAGTAATGACCAAATCGTTGACATATATTATCCAAATCACAATCCCCCTAGATACCCTTTGGAATAAAGATTGATATCATGGAGATTTATGGTGAATCCACGTTTGAGATGATTCTCATCAATCTTTATGTACTAGGCTTTAGGAGCATGTTTCAAACTCTAGAGGGATTTCACAAGTTTGTGCACTTTTTGTTGCTATCCAAGTGCATTATATCCCTTAGTTGAATCATATAGACTTCTTTTATATCTTCATTTAGGAAGACACACTTGACATCATCTATTTGATGAACTTGCCAATCAAATAGTGATGTCACTACCAAAACCATTTTATTAGTCTTGATGTTTGCAATGTAAGGAAAAGGTATATTCATAGTCAATGCCTTATTTTTAAGTATAGCCCTTAGCCACAAGTCAAACTTTGCACTTGTCAATATTACCATCTAATTTGTATTTAATTTTGAAAACCCACTTATATACAATAGCTTTCTTCTCTAGTGATAGTCAACAAGTTCCCAGGGATTGTTTCTCATTAATGTCTAATATTCTACATCCATAACATTTTTCCAAGGTTGTGACTCAAGAGATAGGTTTACTATTTCTCATTCAAAATTATGAATAACTATGCTCATAAGAGCCAAATGTGCTTCCTCACAATGTTGGTGTTAAAAAGTATTTTTCCCATCTAGTTACTTAGCGGGGTCCTATTTACATATTAAGTCCACTTAGGTCCTAGGCATATTTAAGTTGTTTAGATAAGATTTTATCTTTTTAGCTTTTATTAAATATTAGTCCTAGGTCATTTAATGTTGACTCGTGTCATTTAATAATGACACAGTCATTTAATGTTGGTACCTCATCGCACCTTGTCTATATAAGTAAGGTTTTGTACACTCTTGTAATATACATCATCATCATATTTGGTAGATCTTAATATCAAGCAAGCTCACTTCTTGCATAGCCTCTTGTAGAAGTTTTTCATTATTTTTGCAGGTGGTCCTGAGATAGAAGCTAATTTTCAACTCCTACATGGTATCAAAGCATGGCCTTGCAAATTACTTCTCATATTTAAGGGTAGAGCTATCTCCAGTGATAGATATTGGTGAATTTTTAGTAAGGTTGAGCATGCTCTTTCCTTGCACCAGATGTTGATCTAGGGATAAAAAAAACCACCAATTTTGGAGGGTTTCTCTTTATGGGTTTTTATTGCAAGTCAATTTTGGCACATATTGGAGGTAATTTGAGCTCACCATTGAGTCTAGGACATCTGAGAAAATCAAGATTGACTTTCATTTTGTCAAAATCTGACATTTTTCCAAATCTATGAGGGTTTCAAGTTAGGAGGTGGTTACCAAATCCAAGAGGTAGCTGATTTTTTTGAGCACTTTTGGCCAAAATCAACCCTACAATTACATCCAAAAGGCCCAAAAACCCCAAGAATGTCCGTCAAATCATCGAAATTAGAAATTTTTACCCCAAGACCTCAAAGGTTTTTTGTTGCCTCATCTCCATTTCCATATTGTATGGATCTATATAGTTCGTACACCATCGCAGTCATTAGAATTGTATAATCAAGGCAGAGTATAGAGAATATTCCCAAGCATCTACACAAGCATCATACTATTTTGGCGTCATTTGTGGCCATGTCATTGCTCAAAGGGTACGTCTATTTGCATCATCAGTACGCAGAAGGTACAAAGGTTGGCAAATTTCAAATTTAATATATTTTATTAGTTTTTCATTGATTTTTTTAATTAAAGTTTGCAACCCAAGGTTTTGATTCAACAACGCCCGCAGGCACATTGCCCAATGCTTGGTGCTTGAGCTTGCTGCTAGCACAGACACCCACCACCTACCACAGGCGGCACCACCCAAGCACTTAGCCACCCTATCACCCGCCTAGCGGTGGGTTTGCTTTTTGCTAGTGCTAGCGACTCAGCCACATTGGTGACTGTCGGCTAGCCCTAGAGGGGCATACTTTTTTGCCCCAAGTCCCTAATTGGGTTGTTTTTTCAACGAGCCATATCTTGCAAACCAAGAACCGTTTTTTCGTTAACGAAATATCAACGAAAAATTGGTTTGACGTACTTCATAGTGGTGCAAGTCATTTTGCCAAATTTTTCTCCAGGTACATTTTATTTACAATTGAAGTGTCTTTTTCTTTTTGGACATCCAAGCTCATACATTTTTGCTAGTTTATCCATTTTTCATGATTTCAGCGACAATTGAAAGATATTCAAGAGTTCTATCGTTTGGTTCATGCACTTTTTCCAAATTCATCCCCAAGAATAATTTATTCAATTTTTGCATATTTTGCATATCCACTAATTACTTGGACATATTGTCTCCTAGAGAAGTTATGTTTGTGGGGGGCCTTCATTTTCAGTTGTATTTCAGATTTGGGAGGTATCACATCAGTCATCAGTTTGTTTCAGATATTTGTCTAGTTTTCTCTCTTGGCACTTGTTCTTCTAATGGCTAAATCAGGGCTTGAGGTCCTAACTCCTCATAATTATCATATATGGAAGGAAAGAATGAGGAAATTACTTTAGTCTAGGGGTTTGTGGTCCACCTTGGATGATGAACAAGCAGATTTTTCCAAAGAATATGAAACATTTTCTCATAGGAACAAACGTTGTGAGGCTATGGGCTTGATTCCTATGCATGTTTCTGACAGTTTGTTATTCCATATTGAGGAATGTACTACTCCTATGCAAGTTTGGGATAAGTACAAGGAATTATTTGGTTCAGTTAGTGAGATGTGTGCTATGCAACTAGAGGCATAATTGGCGCCAATTTCCACATATTCTTTTAACACCATTGAAGACTATTTGGTAAAATTTCAATAATTAAGGTCTCAATTGGCTAGTTGTGGTAAGGACAAAACTGATAAGGAATGCATATTCTTGATTTTGTCTAAGTTGAAAGGTTCATTTGCATACTTCTCTACTTCTTTTTCTTCTACAATGGATGGATTAGGTGATTCATTTGTCATGCCTTCTTTTGAGACATTTTATGATAGGTTGACTAGGGAACAAGCTAAACTTAGTCAACATGATACACACTCTAAGAATCATGCTTTCATTGCATCATCACCTAAAGGTAAAGGAAAGAAGTCAAAATCTAAGATAGAATCTTGTGATACACCCACCTCTCCTAGAGAGGACAAAACTAAGGAGAAACCCTAGTGTGGTTATTGTAACAGACTTGGACATGGTGAGCATAATTGTTATAAGAAAGAGTTAGATGAAATGAGGCAACTTCTAAAGCAACATAACATTTCTTTGTCTTCTAAATCTACAAGTTCATCCTCTTCTTATTCACAACCTTCATCTTCTACACACATAGGTACCACAAGAATTGCTAATGGTATTGATAAGGTAAAAGATAATAAGATGAAGGGTCATGCTCTTGTTGTAACACATGTTGATGAGTCTAAAAATTGGATTCTTGACATTGAGGCTTCATGTCATATGGTAGGATCACCAAATAGGTTTTCATCCTTGAAGCATACTTCAATCATAAATATTTTGATGGATAAGAATGTTTATTTGGATGTATTTGGTAAAGGATTTGTTGATGTGCCCAATGGTAGTTTTCATGATGTTATGTACATTCTTGATATTCGACATAATCTTCATTTTGTATATCAAATAGCACATACTAGTAAATCCATTGAGTTCACTCCAAATGCAATATTCATTTGTGACTTGCATAGTAGAAAACTTGTTGCAATGGGGAGGGCTTACCATAATGCAAATATCTACACCTTTTCTCATTTTATTCCTAATGGTGAATGTTCTAAGGACCACTCTCTTAGATCAAGTGTGGGTAGTTGTTCCGATGGTGGTTTTGGTGGTTTTTTGAGCCTCATCTTTCATCGGCCTTTTGATGAGGTTCTATCATCTCCTACTTCTTTAGATTTGAGTGTCGACTTGGTTTCTGAGACTTTCGATGAGAAGGAAACATTTTTTTTTCTAGATTTGTTTATGCAAGATGGTTTCATGACAGGTATATCATATTTGGTTGGTCATTCCTCTTTTGTAGATTTGGAGGACATGTTTGAGGAGGTCACTCTCCTCTTTGATCACACATCTTCTTTGGAGGTTACTCTTGAGTTTCCACATCATTTGTCTTCTTCCTTGCTTGGGGTCACACCTAGTTTTATTAAGACATCTTGAGAGCCACTTGATGCATCTTTAGAGATATCATTCTTGAGGCTTCTTCCCTCTTGCTTCATCATGGAGATGAGGTTTCTTCAACATCAACCATTGGATTTCTTTCTTTTGAAGGGGAGATATGTTGTTTGTCAACATTGGATTCTCTTTTGTCTTCATGCTTTCTTCAATGGTTGTGGAGCTCTAGCAAGATCTAGAAGTTGATAGCCCTCCAACTCCAAACTATATCCAACAAAAATGTATTTTAAGAATTTTGCATTCAATTTTTTCCTCTACACCTTAGGAATGTGCATGAAATTTGTATACACAAACACTCTTACACCCTTAGATATGAAATGGGGAGCTTCTTCTCACTCCATGCTTCTTCAAGAGTGATGTTTTCAAGCACTCTAGTGAGTCCCCAATTCAACAAATACACAACTATATGAGACACCTTAGCTTAGAATGTAGGAACCAAGTTTGCATCTTTTAACTCACATCATACGATTTTCATACAATTCCTGCAACACCATGGTTTTTAGGCAAGTATGTTGTGGTCAATTGTCTTTTGATTCCATGTTGAAGCTAGTTTGGAAACTCCTTAATAGTGAATTCTTCCTTTGATCTAAGCAAATGATCTTGAGGGAGTGACCAAATGACCTTTTTGCAAAGGCTCAAAATTCTTTGAATTTTTCAAATGTTTGATCTTTGCTAGTCAAGAAATATACTTGCATTTTTATGGTGTAATCATCCACAAAAAAGTTGAAAGTACAAAGCATGATTATGGGTGGCATGTATCCACATATTGGTATGCACCAAATCTAGGGGACTAAGGCTCGTGTTTTTTGCAATTAGAAAAGGAGCCTAATGTTGATTTTTAACAAGACAATTGGAGCAAAAAACTTATGTTTTCTTTATGGTGGGAGTGCACCATGTCTCATTTACTCAAATGCAAGAAGATACTGCAAACTAAGTTGACCAAATATTCTATCCCAAAGAGTAGTGGATAAGTTTGCATTTAGTGCAAGGGTCATGTCTTCATGGGTGATATCAATCAACTTAAGCATTTTATCAACCCCTAAGACATGAGTAACTTCACTATTGTGTTTTTTGTCTGAAATGACACAAAATTTCTTACCATTATGTCTATCAAACTCAACTGTCAAGTTGTGCTCAAATAATTGACTTACAAGAAGTTAAATTGTGTGCCTTAAAACATACAAAATCTTTGTAAGTTGATACAAGTGAGTTTTGAATGATAAATATTTTCAATACCATGTACTTCATGAGATGTATCATTACCAAATGAAACTTATCCATATGTGGTTGATGGGGTGAGGTTATAGAACCACTCTTGTTCTCCTATATTTGTTTAGATGCACTAGAATTAGCATACCAAACAAGACTTCTCAACGTAGAGGCTTAAATCTCTACAAGATATAAAAAAATCATTAGAATCACCTTTCAAAGCAACATTTCCTTGTTGCTTGTAGTTTTTCTACTAAAAGGGTTTTTTTCTTATCCTCCTAAGATTTTTGTTGTGGCTTTTATTGGCTTGATTTATTGACAATGAATTGAACCAACATTTCAAGAGATTGTGTCCCCTCTTCTCACAAAAGTGATTTCTTTTCCAATGTAAATGTATTGTCTTGTTTAGGTTTTGATGAACTACTTTAATATTTAGAGTTATTTCCCTTCTACCGAGATGCAAGGACCTAATTGTGTAGGGGGGTCTAAGGTCTCATCATGAATTGTCTCTTCTTGTAAAAGAAAATTCACCTCCTCAAATGATTGCTTTCTACTAGCCACATTAAGATATGTGATACACACAAAGGGTAGGGACAATGCTCTCAAGATGGTAGATATAAGAGAGATGTATAATAGTTTCCTCTAATGGTTGCAATGATGACCTTAATTTTGCAACCCTTCTAGAAAAAATCTCTAACTTTTCACCAATTTGTATGTTCATGTAATGTAAATGCATTTACTCAAAACAACTTTGAAGAAGTCTAGGACCTCTTTAGCTATCATTACACTCTAATGTGAGGCTAAACCTCATATGAAACACCAAACAAGATTATCAACTTGGCCTTTGGGTTGGCCTTATCAAATCTTGTCTACTCGTCTTCAACTTGTGTTGATCTTGTGAGTCTTTCAACAATACAATCACACAAATCTTCAAACTCAAGTTGAATTTAGACTTTGATTTTCCAAGCTCAATAGTTATCACCTCTCACCAAAAGTTTGAGAACATATGAAGTCATTTTTTTTATGCGAAGGATCCTTATCTCTCCAAGAGGAAGGTAATGGAACTCAAGAAAAAAATTGCACCCTCATTTCTCCCCAACAATTTATTGAGACAATACCACATATATTGTTGTCCCAACCTTTTTGAACATTAGATGCAATAATTCAACACTATAGTTTTATCTCTAAATATGAATCAGAAACACCATTTATACCTACTTGATTGTTATAAAATGTAACACAAGTAACTAAAAAAAAAATTTACTAAAAAAATTGTAGTGCGAAAATTTTTTGTTTTTATTTTTTTTCAATTGTATTATTTATTAAAAAAATTAAAGAAAATTGCTTAGCGAATATAAAAATATTTCCCATGAACTTTCTTTGACCCTAAATATAGCTTACCCTGATTTTTTATCTCCTTCAAATTTTGAAAACATGAGGGTTAAATATACTGTATCTTTAGATTAAATTAAAGGGAAAATATTTTTAAAAATGCACCTTAGATTTTTGTAGGATTTGTTTCACGCATTTCTACTGCTATAAGACTTTTGCACGCAGTAATCCCGCTTTGCCTTCTCTACCAGCGGCTATCTGCAGTGTTTCATAAATTTCGAGCACGTGTGCGAGTAGAATGGCAGAGAAATAAGTTTTATTCACCTCGCTGGTTCTCTACACATGCAGAACAGCAGCGTTCTTCACGTGGAGATGTGGATCTCCTTCACACGCCCTTCAAAATTTTCATTCCACGCTCTATCAATCACAAATTATTTTGTCTGATACATTTGAATTGATGCATTCGAGAATGGAAGATCGTCGACTTTGTCGCATGATCTTTTTCACGGGCATTTCTCCTTTCTCTGAACACGTTTCACCTATGGGCTGCAACTTATGTTGGACTTCCCGCACTCCTTTTCAGACTGCAATAGCATTCAAACTTCCTTTCTGGCAACATCTGACTGTGGAATTCTTCACTTGAAATAATCCTCCGTGTGCATTTGGTCTCCTTTGAATTGCAGGGCAATGATATAAAACCTTGACACTCCACAAGCACAGAAATGGTTATTGCTCTAATATCATAATAAAATCAGGAAGCAATGTGCGGTATTCTTATTTAAGGCAAAATGTTAATATTTTAAAAGAAAAATGCAGAACCAGGCCAGCCATACCCCACCAACTATCAAATTACAAGAAATTACTTTTGAAATCAATTGTCTATATTTTTTCAGATCAAATTCAGTCATCCATCATCAGAAATTACAGACATAATCTTAAAAAGAGGCAGGTTTAAAATCTCATGCCAATTAATAATAATATGTTTATTACTAACATCAATACAATGATATAATAATTTATTAAATACATATTTATAATATTATATCAAAAATATTATTCCAACATTAACATATGATTCCACAACGCTATTTCATGGTAAAAATCTGGGTATTGTCCGGTGGTGAGTTCAGATAACCACTACAGTTCCAAAAATGCCAAGTAGTCAAGAGTCCGGACACTTTGAAAATGGCACAAGACGAATAAAAGAAGAGAGAACTAAATGTGATGGAATAGTCACAAAAATGACACTATTATGAATAACTTTTTTTATGTGGACTTCAAGTACATATATTCAATAGAGGTGATCTGACATGATAATGATCCAGTATAATTACTGTCACATGCAGCTACAACCCAAATGTATATGCAGGGTAATTGCACAATGTTGAACTTGGAATACCCGAAAGATCTATGTCTGGTACTCAGTTTACAAGTATTTATGTGGTCCACAGTTTACCCTAATGATCAGAACCTTAATTGTTAAAGATTTCTGGATTCGATTGTGTGTTAATTTTTGCATCAACGTTTCGGATCACACTCCGTGATCCATCATCAGGGTGAAAAAGAGAGCACCATCATTCTTCTCTTGGTGCTCTCTTTTTCACCCTGATGATGGATCACAGAGTGTGATCTGAAACGTTGATTCTTCTCTTGGTGTTCTCTTTTTCACCCTGATGATGGATCATGGAGTGTGATCCGAAACGTTGATGCAAAAATTAACACATAATCGAATCCAGAATTCTTTTACAATTAACTCTATGGATTGTGGAAACTTATTATCTTTGATCAGAACCTTGGTTAAAACTTAAGCCACTAAATAAAAGCTAATTAAACAGGACTAGTCTCGCCTTAGCTCGCCCCTTCCGGACCCCAACTTGGCAAAAAATGTAAGCCCAAGGTAAAGGCTGGTTGGGTACTGGCCTGGGTCGCGGGGATACATCTGTAGAACCAAAATAAAAAAGCTAATTAAACAGGTTTCCAAATATCTTATATTTTACAAAAGTATTTTTCCATATAGAACATTAGTCTTTGAATTGCTTCTAAAATCCTAAAACATGGTAAAATGCTGACGATAGTTGATGCCATGGGACATACAAGATACAGTAGAGTGGTGCCAAACAAGTAAACTTGTTTATAACTGACGGATAATGGAAGAAAATTAATATATGGGAAAAAAGAACAGCATATCAGATGAAAAACAATTATCAAAGATAATGTTTTGTACAATTTCAATACAATGTTTTTGCTTCAAAACCTTGTAATTGATTTATTTATAAGCGTCTGGAGCTGAAACCTGTTATGTCTTCTTCAATTGGCAGGTGATCAAAGTATGTTCAAAGATAATCATCACCCATGTTACCAGTAGCACATAAAACCACAGATGCAAGGGCTGCCATGATCATAAGCTTTTAATTGCACACGTTCTAATGAAGTTAGATTTCACAAGCCAACTAAGCTAGTAAGCAAAATTTGTCAAATTTATTCTTATCTACAAAAGCATACAATTTCATTCTATCAAACTAGAAGCACCAATTGTTATTCAGTTTCCAAAGATATAAGCATTACCACAATGGGTAGGTAAAAACCATTTAAGTGTCAAATAAATACAGGCAATACACGATAAAATGGATATTGCGATTTCCAGATAGATATTAAAGATATGCCTTCACTGTTAAGACTTCTGCTTGATAACATCACGTTCCTCAGCAATAACAGAAGCTGCTAATGCCCTGCGCTCATCGGCAGTAGCAGTGATGACAGGCATCCATAAATCTGCAGTTCCACTTAAAAGGCTCTGTACCTCACGATCTGCTTCAGATGATGATGATAACAGTTCATCGAAAGAGTCTAATTTAGCTGATATCTTGTCCAATTCTTTTGCTATTTCAACCTACACCAATTCACAATATATATATATGGTTACATAATATATGGAAAAATAATAAAACTTCATAAAAGAGAAAAAGTTGTACAAGAAACTGGCTTCTGAAGCACTGATTTAGACTGGGAAAAAACCACACGTTACCTCATCTGGTTGCTTTGACGGTGTTGAAGGCACTTTGGTAGTTTCCAGAACAAGAGCCTTAATTTTCGATCTCAATTCAGTCTCTGGTTGATTACTTTCAGCTTCTACCTGCAGGCATACTATCAAATGTAATTCAACAGTATACAACACCGCTTTGCAGAACAATATCTTTCAGCATTTACCATGATTATTAAAAACACTGCCAGTCATATTCACAAACAAAATCATGCTGGCAGAAGGGTCACCTGTCCCAATAAAAACAACATTATGTCTCTAAGATTTTAAGGAGTTTATATTGTCTCATTCTTATACAGTGCAAGGACAACCTGGTAATGCTTATCGTAAGCATTGCTTCAAAGCTTGTGATTGATGAGCTTGTAGTTGCTCTTCTCTCGAAGGAGATGAGGCGGAAAGCTACCAAATCCACCAAGGAAGCATTGGTTGTTAGTGGATGGTCAAGAAAAGGGCAAGGGGGCCAAGATGAGGAGCAAAGCAGATCTAATTCTTGTGGGAATCTAAGCCTACTGGTAAGTCCAAAGTCAAATGTTGGAACTATTGCAAGATGTCATTTCAGAAGAGATTGCAAGGAAGGTAAAAAGGTAAACAAATGTCGAATCCAATAATGATTCTGATTCTAAATCTTCTCAAGCGGATGCAGGAGATGCCTTTGTTCCAACCTTGGCTATACATGCATGTGAAGATGCATGAATGATCAACTTTGGGGAATCTTTCCACTTGACTCCCCATTTGGAATGATTTTTCAAACTATGAAGAGTTGATGGTGGGAAGGTCTACCTCAGTGACAACTCTTACCTCAGCATTATTAGTAACGGGAGAGTCAAGATTCAATTCTCTGATGGAATGATCAAGGGTATTACTGGAGTCCTACACATCCATAGTTTGGCATGGAACCTATCATCTGTCAATACAATAAATGTGCAGGTGTGCAGGTTGTCTTGAGTAATTGAGGGTGAAAGATGATTCGAGGAGCTATGGTGCTCACGAAGAGAGTTCAAGTTGGTGCTCTCTGTTTGCTTGATGCTAGCACTTATATACAGTGCAATACTTCTCTACATGCAATGACGAGATATGTAGAACCTACACCTATTATGTCGGAAGCTACAATGAATAGATGCATTGTTTCCGCATTTGATAATCATGTATTTTGGATACCTAAGCATGCTCTTACCCGAAAGAGCATGTTACCACCAAGAAGACAATGGTATGGCACTAGCACATGGGCCATATTGGTGAGAAACGTCTATGGACCATAAAAAATAAAAATCTTGTAGGAAGGCTTGTTGATTGTTCTCGAATTTGATTTTTGTAAGCATTACATTTATGGAACACAAAATTATTTTAAGTTTTACTCTAGTTCTCATATATCTAACAAGATTTTGGAGCTTATTCATTATAAATATATTTGGTCCTATATATGTTTCTTCTTTATCAAAATCCATATATTATGTATCATTTATTGATAATTTTTCTAGGAAAACTTGGGTTTATTTTCTTAGGAGCAAATCTGAGGTCTTTGGTCAATTTAGAGAGTTTAAGGCTCCCATGGAGAATTACACAAGTAAAAAGATCAAGGGCCAAGGCATTGAGGATTGATAATGGTGGAGAATTCTGTTCAACAAAGTTTAACAATTTTTGTAAAGAGAACAACAAAGAAAGGCAAAAGAGAACTCCATACACCCCCCACATAGTGGAGTTGCAGAAAAAATAAGCTGTTAATAGAGAGGACCATAGTTGGAAAACTCGACTCAGCAAAAAACTCGTCAAGCCCAAAATTGACGAGACAACAAAAACTCGAAGAAAACTTGGCAAAAACTCGGGAACTTAAAAAATTGCTTAAATTTCATTAGAAACACATTTTTTTTGCAAAATTCAATGACAAGATGAATCCAATGAGTCCATAAATGGGTACAAAAGTGTTTTCTATTAAATTTGATTGACTTTAATGCAAATTGGTTTCAAAATTGCATTCTCATGCAGAATCATGATGGCTGAAACCCTGATAGTCTAAGTTGTTGATTCCAATCTTCACTCCCAAATCCCCTCATTGTAATTAAATTTCTTATATGAGAAGAGATCCCAATAACTAGTGGGGGTCTAGGAGTGGAGATATCAATGACGTCGAGGGGCAGCACCCCTCGTGGGGGTCTGGGGGCAACGCCCCCACCAGAGTCGAGGGGCAGCGCCCCTCATGGGGTCCAGGGGAAAATTCATGAGTTTTTTGACTATTTTTTTCGGTTTTCTTTTTGCGTTTTTTTTTGTGTTTTGCAATTTTTATGTATCTGGCAAGTTTTCATGATAAACTCGTCAAAAAAACTCTTTTGGAAAAAAGACTCGCGAGTTTTCTCAAACTCACCGAAAACTCGATGAGTCTGCCAACTATGGAGAGGACTAAGAGTATGTTTAATGAGTCCAGATTGTAACAAAGGCAGTTAACTACATGTTACCTAATTAACAAGACTCCCACATTAGTGCTTGTAAAGAAAACCCCTGAGGAGCTCTGGATAGATAAAAAGCCGTCAATTCAAGATCTTTAGTTTTTAGTTGCAAGGCATATGCTCATGTGCTTAAGGAAAAGGGGTCGAAGTTGGATAATAAGGCTATAAAATGTATCTTCATTGGCTATGGTGTCCATCTGAAAGGGTAGAAGTTTTGGCATCTTGTCACCAAGAAAATTCTATTTAGACTGAATGTGATTTTTAGAGAGATCAGATTTTCCCCTACAATTGAGCAGCCAAAGTAGGATATGAAGTCAAATGTGTAGCTACAGCCAACGACCAAGATGGCTACACCAAATGATGATGGGTCCAATGAGGAGGTGACTTAGAGAGTTCAAAAGAGGAAGAACCTCCACCTCAATTTGTGAGGAGGCACTTGGCAAAGGATGCAACCAAAGAGGTATAACCTGCCTAGTTTTAGATGCATTTTTGTTCTGATTATGAGCACTAATGAACCTCAATTTGTGATAGAAGCAATGCAGATGGATGACAGTGAGTTCTAGAGATTGGCCATTGATGGAAAGATAGATGTATTGAGAAAGAACAAGATAAGGGACTTGGTTCAGTTGCAAGAAGGAAACCTGTTGGGTGTAACAGTGTTCAAAAGTAAGTTCAGTTTGGATGGTAGTGTTGAGAAGTATGTGATGTCCCCGTTTTTAAGCCAAAAATGACTTTGAGGAAATAATTATTTAAATATTTAAGTAAGTCTTTATTTGCTCTTAAGGGTTATTAACTATTTAATTAATTAATTATAATTATATATTAAGCTTTTATAATAGTTCAGTTGTGGAGGCAAAACTGAAAGTTGGCAAATAAAATGAAGTCCAGAGAATGGAATAATGACGGGAAGAATTGAAGTTTGATTGGCAGCGAAACTGTCGATTCTGAGAACGTAACCTCTCAGAGTTGGAAAAAACATGCTTGGACGAAAACCCAGACATGAATGATTTGTATAATTTCTTTATTGATACGCAATGGTGAATTACCTCTCCTGGTAGATAGTGTTGAGTGCTAGAGATCATAGTGCTCTGTTTTTAATGTTGGTGGCTCCTAATCATTGGGTGATTAACATTGGATATCGAGTTATGTCTCTGTTAAGC
>VDFB02072274.1:73352747-73507197 GCA_007258455.2 Sequoia sempervirens | reverse complement strand
AAAAGATTGATTGTATGCGTTGGAATAGAGGACAAATGCACCAAATTTTTGCATAGATGCGCTATAACAATAGTTGGATGTGCTAAAAGATTTCACAAATGCACTAGAAGACGCAACAAATGCGTTGAACTGGGAAAATGATGTAGTTTGTTGGAAATTTGTTTAATTTTTTGGATTTTCCAGTTAGAGACTTGGTTGTTTCAATGAATGTTTTTCTAAATCAAGGTTTTCACTTTCAACATGTGATGTTTTTGTTTGAAATTGGTTCAAAAACACATTGGTAAAGACACATCAGGCATGTACAACTTAGGCTGTGTAGGAACAAATGCGCTGAACTGGGAAAATGATGTAGTTTGTTGGAAATTTGTTTAATTTTTCGGATTTTCCAGTTAGAGACTTGGTTGTTTCAATGAGTGTTTTTCTAAATCAAGGTTTTCACTTTCAACATGTGATGTTTTTGTTTGAAATTGGTTCAAAAACACATTGGTAAAGACACATCAAGCATGTACAACTTAGGCTGTGTAGGACTATATTTGTTGAATTCCCACTTGGATTTTACTCCAGCTGTGCTTACTTATAGCGGATGATTAGATGCTTGACCCTACTGGCTCCCCTCCACGACACTCACTTCTATGGGGCAGCCAAGCATCAATACCCATGAATCTCCCATGACATATTTTTCATCTCTACTAAAAGCTACAAGAATGTGGGACGGCTTCAGAACGTCCGTTCTTGCACCAACAAATAGATTAAGGATTTTGGTCTTGCTACAACAAAGGGTTTTAAAATAGGCATTCCGTTTGTGGGGGATCATCCATGCGGCAAGAGACCATTGCTTCCCTTCTTGTTGGAACAATCCTCGTGATACTTTAACTTTCCCCAAGTACCCACATTTATATCCTGGTTGGAAGTCGCTTGGCTTTAGCGTGTTACCGGTTGGGTTGTTCCCTTGGGTGATTACTTTTTCCCACAAGGCAGATCCTCTAAGGATAAAACAAAAGCGAATGGGTTTGGATTTTTGGTCACCCAATTGAGGGGAGAGCATATGCCTACCAGTCATCAAGCACAAAAGACATGGTATTATTTATCCTTTCTATTTAATCTAGATGCCTATCTTAAGCAAACAAAAATATTTAAATAGCTCTAGCCCCTACATAAATCATCAGTAGTTTGATAACTTTGTCTTTGATCAGCGTATAAAAGTACCTACACGCAGAAAACACAAATTAGTTCTCAGATTTTGCAATTTTAACCCAATGCGCTAAAACAATCATCGTATGCGCTAAAACATCAATGCACTATAAGAACTATCCAATGCACTAAAACAACTACTCTATGCGCTAAAAGAATTGTTAAATGCACTAAAACATAGACCAAATACGCTAAAGAAAAGACCGAATGTGCTAAAACACTCCTTGTATGCACTAAAAGATTTGATGGATGCGCTGAAAGAAGTATCGGATGCCCAAAACAAACATCGAATGCGCTGGAAGATTCCACATATGTGCCAAAACATAAGTCGTATGCGTCGAAAGATTTATCATATGCGCCAAAAAAACTCACGATTGCGCTGAAACGTCACGTCCACCCTGTTTACATGAAATTTTCTAGAAAATTGTTAGAAATGGGGACTAGCCCCATGGTGGGCACCATTTTTTGTGTGTGTGAAATGCTGGAATTGTTAGTAAATCAACAAAAACCTTAATGAAATAAATCATATCAAAGATTTGAATCAAGTAAACTACTCTATTTTGCAGTTAAACAAATATTTTAAGAACGTCTCATTGTCCTCTAGTCTCAAGGATTTATTAAACCATTTGTCCCTTAGATTTATGTGTGCACTATGGTTGTTAAAATGACAACTTCAGAAACAAAATAATATTCAACATGCAAGCCGATTAAATTTTTGCATGAAACTATATGATGAAAATGATAATAGATACTATGATGAATGGATGATGATGTTAGATTATTTGAGGTAGATACTATGGTATGGAGCTAGGATGATTCTACATATGCTCAAATGCTATCTATGAATATGCTAATCTAAAATGAAACTATGATGCAAATGATGACATAAAATGCAACTATGAAGCAAAGTGTGATTCTAAGATCTAACTATGATGCAAAACATGATATGAAATGTAACTATAAGACTCCAAAATGCTCCAATTCTCAAACGATATTCCTGCATGATAACTCTATTCAAATATGGATGCAAAATAAAATGGCAAAGGGTTGTATTTATAGGCTTTTCCAAGCATCTTGTGAGGTGGAAACGATCGACGGTCCAAATTTGAACAAGAGGAATGAACGGTGGAGATGAAGAGAATCAAGAAGGTGTCCCCTTGACCAAAGACAACATGCCAAATGGATGGAGGAATCTATTGACCAAAGGAAACATGCCAAATGGATGGAAGACCAAAGTGTGTGAGGAATAAGCCATGTGTTTGAAAGTTGGTTGAAGAAGTGTGTGAAGAATAAGCCATGTGTTTGAAGATAATTCTAATTTAAAAATTAGAATTATTTAATTTCATGTGACCTTGGTGAGGTGGCATAAAAAATTGTAGACATGTGCTTGAATTCCTAATTAGGGATTAGTGAAACTTAATTAAATAAAACAAGATTATGAATTTTTTTATTTAATTAAATTAGAGGAATATGATTTTAGATTTGGAGAATTAAAAAATATGAACAATATAAATAAATTGAGAATTTATTTATATGTAGTCGAATATTAATTAAATAGCTAGTATTTAATTAATTAAATGTCTTGACCGATTTTAGGTGTATACTATAATAATTTTCATACTCATTTTATTCAAAACTACATGATATTTTTCATCCACAAGAAAGTGGGAGAAGGGAACACAAGTGTGACTAGAAAATATATTTCTAAAGAATAAATTGAACCACCAATGAAGCCTTACATTTTTTTCATGAAAAAATAGAACCAATAATATAGTGTACAAGTCAACTAATAAAGATAGGTGAAGAGGCAACTTTCAAGCCAACTATCATAGATATACAAAAACTATTCCTTTATAAAACTCCAAAAATCCATAATGATTGTATAATAGAAGAAAGATAAGGGATAAGAAAGATTTGTTCACGACAACTATTACCATTTTTTGAAAGTAAATACAACTAATACAAGAACATACTTGTACAAAAAAATACACCTTAAACGACACATCCTAATCAAGTATTTATTGAAAGGAAGCAATGTATGAAGAAATGCTTCCTCTACAAAATTAATGACGAGAGATGCAATTTCAATCTGCAAACAATTATAGAAAGAAGAAACACTAAACATAAAATACAAATATACCTTAATAGAGGTGTATGTGGGAAAAACCCTTTTGGGAGAAAAATCCCCCCCTTTATCTTCTAACTAAATTAATGAAGATAATTATGTGAATTTGAATATTTTAACAACTATAGAAAGAAGAAACACATATAAATGTAAAAAATAATATACCATAATAGAGGTGTATGTGGAAAAAATCCTTTCAGGCAAAAAATCCCTAATGTACTATATAGTAAACAACACAATTACAATGCATTTGCAAACCAAGCCTACACATGGTTATCACCAACTAAAGATCTAAAGGAATTTTATAGAGAACAATATCTGTAGAACTCTCACACAAACTCCATCTCAAGCACCTAATATATAGGAGATACAATACATGAAACCATAAAATGGTAATTAAAAAAACATGAGATAAAACCACCTAAAAAGTGGCACTTAAATCCTGAGCTTAGAAATTCAACACCCAAATCTCAAGATGAGTTCATAGGCTAAAAATAATGTATTCCTTCCACCTACTATAACCTCATTATAATCCATTCATCATATTGGGCATTCTATTTTTGGTTTCATTATCCCCAACCAAAGATGCCTTATGATGTGTCATAACACACATCATAAGTTGGTTAACAAGTGTAACTCCCCTTTACAAACCTTTTATGTGTCCAACACATTTTTTATATTTTCTATATAAAAGACCCAACTTTTAGAGGTCGTAATTTTTTATCTAGGAGGCAAATTGGGCTCTTTTTTGAAAAAAAATGTAGAGCTTGAAGAGATCTACACAATAGGCACCTTGGAGGTGGTGTTGAACAAACCAAATTATTTCTTTTGTCTAGAAACCAACTCTATTGGCTAGAAACCAACTCTATAGCCTAGAAATTGAGTTTTTATGTTTTATAACTCAAAGATCACACTTTTTGTAATTTTAACATTAGGAGCAAGCTTTAGACACCTTAACTAACATATATTAACATAAGGGAATGCGCTATATTAGTTAAACTATTTCACTATTGTGGAGATTGCGAGATTTGAGGTGCCTTCACCTTACCCTTTGAACTTTAAGAATTTAATTGGACATGATGAAAATTCAAAGAGAAGGTTATAAAAGAATATGAGAAATTTTTTTTAGGAAATGTAGGTAAAATTCAAGTAGAATTATGCAACAAAATGTGTACTATTGTCATTATGTCCAAACCTAGTAAAGAGAAGAGATGGGGGGAAAAGGGAGTCAGTTATATGTGATCTATTCTAGTCAAATAATAATGAAGTGGGATTAAATAAAGGGTTTAATAGATGAAAATGTTCAAAATTTGACTTATACTTATAAGGTTGAAAAAATCATCATTGATATCCTAAGAGAAAATGTTAAAAGAAAAAAAATAGGCATGATAGAGCAATGATATTGACTAATTTTGGTCTAACATGTCATTGAGAGAATTTCACTTGATAGACTAATTTAAGTGCACAAGCACACAAAAGACACAAAAAATAAAATATGGGAATGACTGCCCCTTCCCTTGTCCCTTGTAGCTTGGTAGGTGCCAATAACACTTTCACATCTTCTTATTCCTTATAAACTAGTAAATAAGCAGGTATCACAACTACAATGGTTTCTTCAACTCTTTGTCATATTTATTGTGACTAAAAAAATATTTTTATGGTGGTCAACAAGGGCATCTCACACTTATCCTTAATCCAAAGAGTTCTATTAATTCTCAACCTTTTCTTGAATAGTTGTAATTATATTCATGTGAAAAAACTACCACTTATCACAATAAAAAATTCTACAAACCTTTAGTAACCATGTTGATGGTTTTGTACTCTCCACTTGCCTTTAGAATCATGATGGCGATTTTAGAATCAACTTGATGGTTGTAGAACCATCATTGATGCTTTCAATTTTTTAATGTAGAAACCAAGAGTTTTGAATATCATGAAATAATTACTTAAACACTTGGAAAAAAATTAGTTAACAAATTCTTGCCTTATCTAGGCCCTTTTTAGATCATACCTTTTACAGAGGATTTTAGTCCCAGTGAGACTTTAAGTGAGGAAATAATGTACCCACTTCTCCTTGGAATACCATTAAGGTTGATTTATTATTTGTCCTTTGAGTTCTATCATTTGTTTTCACTACAACACTATATCCTTGATCATTTCCAACAAAGATAATACTATTTATTCTTCTTCAACATCTAATATTTATGACTCATGATTGGATGCATTCACAATTGACCACTAAATGGAGTTCAATGAAAGGAGTTAGGTATGATCTATACACATTCTCCTCAACCACCTCTAAGATTTTTAATGGAGTGAAAATTAGAGGTTTAATATTCTCATCTTGTCCTTGTATCCACTCTTTATATTGACAATTATAATTTGTCTCCTACCTTGAGACTATGCTCCACACAATGTCAACCGTGCTTCTCCTTGTACTTTAGTTGAGTTTTCTAAAGCTTTTCTTTCACCTCAAGTTGGATTTGGAAAATCCTCTTAATGAACTAAATTTATTTTTCCACCTCTAGGTTCAATCCTACTTTCATTTCTTATTATTCAAAGACAACATCAACTGGACTAATTGGTACATAAGCGATACACAATTCAATATGTGTCTTCTTTATCAAGTTATGGATCACTTTGTTGTACGAGTGATGTAAGGAAAATACTCATCCCAAACCTTTGGAAACCTATTGTTGTAGCCTCTTATGATCTATATCAATGTCCCATTTACTATCATATATTTTCCCATTTAATTAGGGAAGGAAGGTTGCATTCTTTTGGAGCTTGGAGATCATATTCTCCAAAATGACAAATAAAAGTGTGCCTCTATCCAAAACAATTAACCTTGGAAACACATAATGTACCCTCATATTAGCCAAACATATATATGTGGTCTCTTTTCAAGTAATTATATTTAACTATTGGGGTTATAATGTACATATTTATAAACCTATCAACAAAAATAAAGATGATTATTTCTATGATTACTCAACAATGAACCACCCATGAAAACCATAGAAACAATTTCTCATGGTCTAGTATGTATTGGAAGAGGAGTATATAATTCATTCTTATTTCTTAGTTCAAAAGATGTGTTCCAATATCTAATTTCTTTGGGAAAACCTCCTTCACCTGATGACCTTGTCACTATCATATGACTTCACTTTCCACTTGTTTCCTCATGAATTTAATCTAGTTTTGATACCAAAGTGATCCATAGTTACCTACAAAACAATGCTTTGTGGATTAGGAATCACCAAAATTATTACTATGCTCTATTTAAGAATTATATTTAACTCTTGGGATTAGAGCACACATATTTGTAAACCTATCGACAACAATAAAGAATTATTTCCATGATTACTCAACAATGACCACCAATGAAAACCATGAAAATACTTTCTCATGGTCTAGTATTTATTAGAAGAGGAGTATACAATCCATTTTTATTTCTTAGTTCAAAAGATGTATTCCAATCTCTAAATTATTTGGGACAACCTCCTTCACTTGATGACCTTGTCACTATCATACAAATTCACCTTCCACTTGTTTCCTCATGAATTTAATCAAGTTTTGATACCAAAGTGATCCGTAATTACCTACAAAACAATACTTTGTGGATTAGGAATCACCAAATTATTACTATGCTCTAGTTTGGAACTATATTTAACTCTTTTGAAAGTTGAACTACATGCATATAACTAAAAGATAATGCAAAACACAAACACATAGTTAACACTTCAATTTTCACCAAGGAAACCTAAATTTAAAGTGGCCACTAGTAGTAGTTCCACTTCTTCATATTACTTGTAAAATAGAACAAAAGGAGGACCTACAATGATAATGGCTATTAGAACCCATTATATAGTTCACTATGGATGGAACTATGTGTTTGGTGCTCAACAGTGGTATCTAACACTTCTCCTTACACCCAGGTGTTCTTCCATGAAATCTCAATCCCTTATTGAAGAATTAGAATAATCCTCATATGCACTAGAAATAACCAAGTGGACTTTGGAATATTGAGTTATGCCCATTAATTTATGCTATTATTTTATTTTGTGTGGTGAAACCTTTGATTACATGGTCAAAACCAATACAATGCTTTAGTAACTATACTAATGCTTTCATGATCATTGCTTGTCTAAGCAATCATGTTAGTGGTGTATAACCACCCCTATGGTCGCATAATCATTATTGATGCTTTCAAAACAACCTTTTTGTGGAAGCCAATGGTTTTGATTATCATGAAATGAGTACTTTCACAATTCAAAGTTTTCAAAATAATAATTCACATTCCTTAATCCTTTTGGATAAATCATCATGCTGAATATATAAGTTCATGGAATCCCGTAAGGAAGGGCCACAAAAATATCAAAGATAAGATTCACAAGTCAATCATGTTATAGGGTCAAATGTGAAGTAATACGTGAAATCATGTCCATAAGCCATGAATGAAGTATAAGAAGCATGATACATATCAAACTATTGAAGGTTTTCATTCACTAAAGTATCTCTAAATGTTTAGATATGATACATATCATCATGCACATGCTCATAATGTAAAAAAATAATAATTAAGAAATATTTCCATTACAACTAAAGCAATCAAGCATTAGTTCTTCAACAATAATAGTAATATCATGAGATAATTCATCATGCAACATGATTCATACACCATAAAATGTGAAGGAGATGATCAAGGATGTTCATCACTTAAGAAATTATCATTACGTTCCTTCTAATTGTAAATATATCATAAATAGACTTTGATCCAATGGATGTAGAAGATGGACTATCATGAGCTGCATGAGGAATGATGATAAATAAAGTAGCATCATGTATAGTCAAACAAGGTGTAGTATTGTTATCCTCAAATGTTACAAGAGGATATACTGATGTGCTTAAAACTAAATCATTACCATTTTCTTAAAAGAGGTATTATCATCATGGATTCTATTGGAAAATTTGGTGAGTTTGTTTAGGGTGAAGGATAAGATGTCTATGACTATTATATAAAAGGATGAAGAACACAAGGGTTGATGGAAACAATACAAATAGCAATGGATACTCCAAAAGGTAGACTTGATGGAAAGTTGGAAATATCAAAAATTGGAAATATCAAAAACATGTATTGATTTGAAAAATCAGCAAGAATGAGAAGATCCAAAACCTAGATCCATCAAAGAGTATTAGGGATAGAAGAGACCAAAAAACACATTGTTATCTCACATCTAAAAGTGAGAATTGTATAGTTAGGAATATTAGATTTGATATAAGAAAAAAAAAAGGATAAATCCTAGGGGTTATAGGAAAGAGAGAGTTCACCAAAGTGTAGAGGAAATAAACAACATCTAGAAAATATATAAAGGTGTATAAATTAAATGCATTTTAAATTCCTAGATAAATAAGAGTTGAGATTGACAATTAAATTGATTAATGGTAAGTTAAACTAATGCTAAACATGTGACAAAATGGAAATAAGAGGGTTAGGCTTTCACATGTTATGACATAGACATACTTGGTTATGCATTGTGATAGACATTTGAGATTAGATTTCTGATCACAAGAGTTAAGACCATGCTAAATTTTGAATGATAAGTATCCAAGATAGGATCACACAAGCAAGGACATCTTCAAAAGCTATGATATTGTTTGAAATTTGTATTTAAGTCTTTAAAACTATGATCTTGTCAATAGTAGAGGATGGTCTTTGGTACCTACAAAGAAAATTCATTTGTAGCTATCTAGAGTAAGGAAAACTTTTGTTATACTAAGGGAGCACTTGGGATCTTGCTAAGATAAGGAGTGGAAGTGTGCTTTCCCCTTGTGCCTTGGTCAAGTCACAAGGCCAAGTTAATGACAAAAAAATGAAAAGATTGTGCAGTTGGATGTCTAGTGTTGATTTAACTAGAACATGTTGCAAGATATCAGAAACAAATATGTCAATATGTTGTCATCTTGACCATATAATGAATAATAGTTAATCCATATCTTAATATAATACCTTAAATAATTTAAAGAGAAATCCATTAAATACACACCCTAAACACATTCCTCAAAATCTTTTAGGACCCCTTAAGACCATAAACACTGTAAACATTCATTAATTCTAAATAAACCTAACATGTCTAAATTAATTGATTCTTTAACATGATTCCTTACAATTTTTGACAATCCATCCAAATTTCAAATTTCCTATGCAAAATTAAAAAAGTTTAAATACAGTCATACAACCATCAAATTTAATCCGGAGCCTTCCACCAATCATAAACCATTCCCCACCAAGTCACAGGCGGATTAATCTACTGATGTGACTCAATCATGAAAGATGACTTTCATGCAAGTTTGCTTTAAATAACTATGATAGAAAAAGATTTCAGAGGATAAATACTTTCACGTGACATGTTTGCTTCTTGAAGTTACTTAGCAATCCATGGCAAATATACAGATGCTTTCTGTTGTAATGGGTGCACTTAGACATTGAAATGGACGCCATGATAGGAAAACCAGTCGCCTTCAATCCCCATCCTACAGTCAAGCGTCTTATTCAAGTCTCCAATTCAGAACTGTGTGTTCTACGCGTACATAATGGAATATAAAGAAAATGATAAGAGTTGTAGCAGTGAAGACAAAGTAAAAAGATGATTACTACCTGGTTACCACGTTCTGTCAAATTGGTTATGATTACTTTCACAAAGGTGAGCTTCGTTAATTGGTCAGTAGCAATTGGACAAAATTGTGAGCCCTGCTAAATTAAAAGAAATGTTAACGCTTGTTATTAGTGTTAATTGGTTAGTAGCATTTGAACAAAATTGTGAGCCCTCCTAAATTGAAATGTTAACACTTGTTATTGGCATATTGGTTAGTAGCATTTGGATAAAATTGTGAGCTCTGTTAAAGTAAAAGAAATGTTGACATCTGTCATTGGTGTTAATGGATGTAAAATGTTTTGAGGTGTGATTTCCTTCCTTTTTTAAAGGAAAATGAGAAGTTTTGTTCACAGTCTAATTCAAATGCTAGCTTTTTGACTAGGTTATGATTGGGAATCCAAACCAGATTAGACTGATGTGGATGATTATGACAAATTTTAATATTATGAAAGTTTATTAGAAGGGAAGAAAGTGTATCCTATATAGAGTGTATGTGGTGTGCTTGATTGTCATATATGTATTTTTCAATATTGGATTCTAGTTAGAAATTCAGTTAACTTATTTTTAATGTATGTTTTGTTGATGTAATCATACACTATTTTATTTTGGGATGACACAATCTTGTTTATTATATCATGATTAATGTCTTTTGGTGTAAAAATTGTTCAAATATGTGCACATCTGAAGATATTTTCTCTCAAGACTCGGTGGTCACTAAAAGGACCGTAAGGAGTGTGTTGTGAGAAGGCTGAAGTATAAAACTAATTTAACTTTGAGTTAAACCCCTTTGCTAATTTCATAAGATTGAAAGATACAAAAGATCCATGAATGCAATATGCCTATGGGTAATATTTGTCAAATGTTGATTCGATGTTGTATGCTTTGATACTAATTTGATATGAAGCTTAGATGATTACAAGATGTGTAAGATGATGTAAGGATGTGTAAGGATGGACTTGTATTTAAATATGACAATTTGAGCACTAAATTTGAATATGTTGGTGTGCAAGTTAGTGAACAATGATCCAATTTGGTGCAAGGGTCAACTCAAGATAAGTGGAAAGTACATTTCAATTTGGAGGACATAATGTGGGACATGATTCTATAAAGGATGAGTAAATTATTAGAGAATAATATTTATTAGGAGGCTAGATGGTCTAATGGCATTATTAAGGCTCTATTTAATATAGATTTTAGCCTTATATTTATATTTAGTCATACATAGTCATAGGGTTTTATTATTTATTTAATAGTCTAAATATAATATTACTTTATTAATTAAAGTTCGCTTATCTAGATGCTTGAGGAAGGCATTTGACAGACATAAGGCAATTTTGGGTGCAAGTGGTCGAGGGTTTGAGGTGGCGGGAAGTTCCCCACATGTGGGGCTTACAGGTTGTTTCCATCTTATAGTACTCTTATAGTACCCTTGTTATTATCCTAAAACTTAGTGGGAGTTTTCTTGGGTATTTTTGTGTTTGCATTTATTGTGTCTTGTTCTTCACCTTTCTTGTGGCCATGCAAAGCAATTGTAAATATGCAATTATTGGTATAAGGTGGGTTGTACCCCCAAAGTAATGGGGGCAGAGAGTGTTGAGGGTGAGCCCCCCAATGACCCTAAAAGGGAAAATAATGATAATGAAAGAAACAATGTGAAATCATTTTGTGACATCCTTCTAGGGCCTTTGGTGGAGATTCCAATGGAAGCTAGATTTGTGCCTATCTACGAGGAGAGGCTAGATAATAGAGAAGGTAAGTACTCTACTCCCAACCCTAAAAAACTTGTTATCGAGCTCCAAATAACGAAATTGTGAGTGCCATTAACAATGAGGAAAATTGGTTGAAAAAATTGCAATTTTTCTAGCTATTGTAGATAGAGAAAAGATTCCTGCAAGGAAATTTATTGATGAATGGTTTAATAATGTGTGACAGAGGAAATTATAGTTTCAATTTTTCATTATTTCAAATGATTTATAAATGTCTTTTTTTTTCAAAGGTCATGGTGTATAAAGAAATTCCTTCGATAATTCTAGTCCATAGGGAATGCAGTATTCAGGGCCATTGTGTGGAATCCAAATTTGATAAACAAGGAGGTGTTAGCCCTCTCATACTCAAGATGGGTCATAGTTAAATGTGTAACCCTTAGCTTTAGAATTTCTTGCCACATTTACCCTATCAGATTGACAAAGTATTAAGATTTGAACAAACAAAATCCACTTTGCCTCATATGGATGCGAGAACTTTGGTCTTGCTAATGCTCAAAATTGATATTCCAAAAGAAATAGAAAGAGATTTGGGTGGAAAAAAAATTAAATGTGGCATTGATATCCTTGGTGATTTAAATGCATGTTTCCTTTGTAAAAAAAGTAGGGAATCATAGAAAGAATTTCCCTATTATAAAAAATAATCCAAGGTTCCTCAAGTCTAATTAAAAAACACAATAGTGATGAACAAAATATTAAAAATAGGGTTAATCCCACTATTTTTTATTTGAAAATGGTGAAGATAACACAACTAGAAAAACCCCTAATGATACTCTATCCAAATGTGATAATAAGGGTTCTAGTGGCATCTGTGAGGAGATGGTGACTAAAGGAGATGGAATCACAATCCCTCGTCAAAAACTCACTTACTCCAACCCCCTTTTTAAGAAAGGGAGCAAAGGTATTATGCCCAAAGGTGCAACAAGCATTAGGATAGACTACATAGAAAATAACTTAGATGTTGGTCCCCCCTCATAGGGGCTTTTCTGAGCTATGATTTTTTTTAACTCCCCCTCCCCTTAGACCAAAAATAGGAGTTCAAAAATACACAAGATATTGTTTTAGATGAAATATAATAAATGATTTCCAAAGCCAAATGAGAAAATAGAAACAAACAAAATAATGTTGCAGACATTAGTCATGCTAATCTGGAACCCATTGGTAAAACCCCCATTGTTGAATATGTCAATGATCTATGTAGGAGCAAGGTTGAAATAATGGTTGGAAGCAATTTAATAGAGAAAGAAGTTAGAAAGCCAAAGAAGCTTGATAAAGGACAAGCAAATAGAGTAAATCTACAAAAATAGGTGGGAATGTAAAGGGATCGTCTAATAATAGAAGTATTTTAAGTCAATTTCCCAATGATAAGTCTAGGAAAAAGATCATTTCCCATGAGTTAGAATTGGACAATACAATGCAAAGAAGCACTATTAAAACTAATTGAAATAGGTGCTTTGTTAAGAGCTCTGTAGGGGACAACCCATGCAATAGCCTTGCTCTAGATATTATTGGAAAAAAAAGAGATTGAAAAGGATGCCCTTATTCCTAGTACTAATGTGGTTGGCATGCCCAATGAAAAGCATAGATATGAGTTCTCCTCCCAAAATATACCATTAGACATTGTTAATAAGAGGAGTACTATGATGACCAGTCATAATTTAGAAAAAGAGGATATTTCTAAAAATGACAATTCCTACTTTAATCCTTCTAAGCCATCAGTATGCATACCTATGAATTGTAGTATGGATAAGTACTGGTAAAGAGGTTTTAAAACAAATAAAAATGAGGAACACATTAGTAAAGACTCTCAAACTGACATAATGTTTGGAAAAAAAGAAGTGGAAAATGACAACTATAAGAAGTTTGAAAAGATGCTTGACCTAGAGCACCATTTGAGAATTATTAAGGGGACTGAACCTAATTTTCTAACATTGATAATTTTTTGTCATCCTAATGATAAGATGTTGAAAATGAATAAGATGGATATAGATGAAGCCAATACGATTGAGATAAGCAATGAAAATTCCTTAGTAGAAATAGGTAACATGCCTAATATTGAAATTGATGAAATGTGTATCTATTCCAACCCTGAAACCATTTTAGGAAACAATGAGATTGGAAATCCAATAGAGGAAGGGTCTAATCCTTTAGCAAATGGTTGGATTACAATAAAAAGGAAAAAAAGGAATCAAAGAAGTAGAGATGAGGCAGATCCTACCTAAAAAATATTAGATAATAAGGGAAGATTTTCTAAATGCTTTGAGAAATTTAGGAATTCTAAAAGTGGCTCAAAAATATAATGAAAATGATAAAAAACTATACAAGCTGGAATATTAGGGGGTTGGAATCCCTTGAAATTAAATATATTGTTAGAAGACTTGTAAATCTAATTCATAACAAATATGTGGTTTAGTTACAAGAGTTAAAGTTTTCCAATTTCACCTTAGAAACTAACCTTATATTCATCTAGAGAGATGTTTCCCAATTCCATATTGGACATGATAAAGGTAGAGGGGGATTTTTCATTTTAGTGTCAAATAAATGTACACCATTTTTTTATTAAACATGGAATCTCTCCCTACAACAGGGTGGTCTGGATTGTCATTGAAAAATACACTAAGAAGTTTGAAATGTGCTCAATTTATGTTCCCAAATAATCATTGGGAGATAATTGAATTGTGGAAATAGATATATGGACTTCTAGACATCCCTTGGATTTTGGGAGGTGACTTTAACATGACAAAAAAATGGGGAGGATAAAACTAAAGGATGTGAAATGGAGTGGAAAGGAAATGAAAACATATTTTTGGTATAAAATGAAGAACAAGCTCAACCTTTTTGATCCTCTCAAAGGAATTAGGAAAGAAAAAAAGAACATTTGGTTCACATGGTGTAACTACCAGAAAGGATTCAAAAGGTTTTATTATAGATTAGATAGATTTAATGCTAATAAATATATTTTTCAATCTTTGACCAAATTTGTGATGGATGCAGAGTCAAGATTACCCATTGTTCATTATCTAATCATCATCCTGTCTTCTCTAAAATTCAAATAGCCAAGGGTAGAAGTTGGGACAATAAAAAGAAAATTAAATTCATCCTAAATACTAGTCTACTAAAAGATGAATATTGTAATGATGCAATCATTACCCTAAGAGAAATCAACAGATGAGTGTTAAAATATAAAACTACCATTGAAAGATGGAATATCAATGTTAAAATTTGGGCAACCATATTTCAAAATATTGGAAATAAAAGAGCTTTAGACAATAGGAAGATAGAGAATGGACTTTAAGAAGATCTGTGTAAGCTATAAAAAGATCTTCAAAATGGCCCCAAGAACTTCGGTTTGAATGAGGAACTAATCTCAGAAAAAAATGAGAAATCTACAAGCTAGAAAAATACAAGGATTAAGGGTAAGAGCCAAATTGAATTGGCTTAAATATGGAGATGAGGTCACCAAATTTTTCTTTAGGCATATCAAAGATGAAAATATTAGAGAACAAGTAGACCACATTTGGGATGATGGCAAGCTCCTAAGTGACCCAGAAGGAATAAAAAACTATTTCATAGATATTATAAGAATCTTTTATCTTTTGAGGGGAATAATCCCCAAAGTCACATTGTGAGAAACATATGTAAGAGCTTAATTCCTAAGAAGATCACAAATGACACTACAAAAACCTTGAAAAAGAAAGTTTCAAAAGAAGAAATTCTAAATGCTATTCAAAAACTAAATAATGATAAGAACCCTAGAGTTGATGGGCTTCCAATTGAGTTTTTTTTGTCACTTTGTACCACCCCTATTTTTCTTGCATGACCCATTAATAAAAAATAATATGAGAGATCCCAAATGGTTTATCATGCTCAAGAAGGCCTTTGGTAGTTACATTAACCCCTTGCCAAGATACACTTAAAAACCCATTTTGTAAAAATTTCCAAAAGATGGTTATCTCTTCCTTCTTCCTTTTCTCTCCCAAATCCTTTCAAGGTTTGAGGTTCTAAACAAACATTTGGACCAAGGTCTAAGTCCATATTTGTTCCCCAATTCCTCCTATTCTTCCTTTGATCCTTTCAAGATATTGGGTCCTGAATGAACTTTTGGACCAAAGTATAAGTTCATTCCCAATTCCTGATTTCCCTTCTTCTTTCTCTCTTTCGAGCCTTTTGAAACTTCAAGTCCTGATCAAAATTTCAAACCAAGGTCCAAATTTTTTCCAATTCCTGACTTATTTTCTCCCTCTTAACTTCAGGTCCCAAATAAACTTTTTGATCAAGTCCAAAATTTCATTTTCCTCCTAAGTTCTTGCTTCCTTTTCTTCTTGTTCCCATTGGACTTTCATGACCCAATTAGACATTTGCACCTTTGGTCTAAATATTTGTATCCTTTTTCCATCCCCACTTGTACTCTTTCTTTTTTCATTGGAACTTCGGATCCCAATTGAACATTTGGACCTAGGTTCAAATGCCCAAGTCCATTCCCAACTTTTGTCACCATTTGTTCTTTGGTTCCTTCAAGACTTTCAAATCCTAGTTGGACTTTTGGACTTTTTTCCCAAATGTCCAAAGTCCTCTTTCTATTTTTGAACCCGATTCTTTCCTCTTCGAGATTTCAAACCCTTTTTGTACTTTTGAACTTTTCTCCAAATATCCAAGTTCTTTTTCTTTTCTTGAGCTTGACTTCTTATTTCTTCAGATTTTTAAACTTCTTTTGGATTTTTGGACTTTTTGTGCAAATATCTAAGTCTGATTTCAATCCTTTCTCTCATTGTCCTTTGTCCCTTTATATTTGATTGGTTTCCACTTTTTCAAAAACAATATTTTACTAAAGAAAACTTTAGGCATGAAATCATGGAAAGGATGGCATCTATCATCTTTTCATTGGATTTTGCATGCCCACATGAGTGATATTGCTAGAGACAAAGTAAAGCTGCAAAGGTGTGGAAGGGTGACATGTGGCATGTTCTCATTGTTCCTTCTAGCCCACAAGCTCCAAGTCCACCAATGCCTCTGTTTCTAAAGCTTCTTCATCAAAAACCCACATTGGATCCTATTCTAGTAAATTCTACTAGTCAACCATCTACTCCTACTATGCCTCCAAGTGAATTGCATGAGTTTAAAACCATACTACAAGGTAAATTGGTAATAAGCTAGTAACAATAGAGAGGAAAACCAAAATCGAAATACCTTATCAACTTCAAAATCAAAATTATCAACAAAATAAACAACCGTATCAAGGGAAACATCAATGGAATCATGCGAAGCCCTCAAATAGCATAAATATAATTTCTACTAGCACTTCAAAGGCCCTAGTTCCAATTTAGAATAACTTAGATCAAGAGCATGAATGATGTTACCCATGCATTTAGCCCCATAATTAGAATGTTTGTCAAAATGGAGAGTTTGTACAAAGCCTAGTGGTTAAAAATGAAACCTCAACTTCAAGAAAATAATTTGATGTAAAACAAGAAACTGCTAGTAGACAAGATCACATGTAAGGAGATTTTACATTGGTGAACATGCATCAATAGGATTTATGTTGTATAAATGAGTTGAGTGCTAATTCTGTAGCTCTAAACACAAGATCAAAGAGGAAAGCAATGGATGGTGGTACATCTTCCATAGTTAGCCAAGAATCAACCTTCCAACCACCCCAAGAGACTACAATTGTTGGATCAATAGGTAGGACAACTGTTCTACAACCAAATCAACCTACTAGAAAGAGTAATAAGGTAATAGAACAACCTCAAGTTTTTCAATCAGTAAGGTTGGATCTTGTTGTTCCAAATATTTCATCTAAGGTTTGTTAGCCTCCTTTCAATATAGTTGATTATATGAAGAAGGCCAATCTCAATTTCACCATGTGGGAGGATTTTCTATCTCATCTCAAAGGGATTTTCTACAACAAGTTTTAGAAAAGCTCAAGCAACCAAAGGATGTGCCATAAAAGGAGCTAGTTATTCCATCAAAAAACATAGTGCAACCAAGCAAGAATGGAATTGAAATAAAATAATTAATCCACCTCCCTCCTATTTATCTCTGATTATTGGAAATCATATGGGTCAATGTAGGATCATGGGGGTCCAAACTAGGCCCCTAAGTGGCAATGGAAATTTAGAAAAATAGAGTTCAACAACTTGACATAAAAATTTGAATAAGTTATTGACATAATTTGAAAAATGTGTAAGAACAAAATTTGTAGCAAATTGAATGTAGTTTCTAGGCTACTAGTCCTTTTTTGGAAAAAAGTAAATCTATTTTGTGAAAATTTGAAATTTCAATGCAGTAGTACTAAATTTTGAGAAAAAAAGAGATAAGAATCAAGTGTATGTTTCCCCACCTTAAGTAAAGAAGAAAAAAAAAATCTATAACTTTCAATATATGTAGAGGACACATGCCTGAATGTGCCACTTTTTTTTTGTAATTTTTTTGCATGTAAATAATTAGTTATGATTTTTTATTAGAACATTTCATAATTATTAAAACGTGTTTGTCTGACCACCACAACTTGGTCAAAAAATTATGAAATTCAATGATTTGTATAATATAGTATGTGAAGCACAAAATGTGACACGTCTTTTAGATTAAAAAAATGTGAAATAGTTTGAAAATTATAGAAGTTTTTCAATCAGCCTATCAATGAGAACTTTAGTCGTAATGTATGCATAAAATCAATAATAATTATCTATTAAATTCAAAATAAGGCATATCTTATATTGGAGGTGTAGTGCAAAAAAATGTATCTTTGGACATTTTCACACTCATTTGGGTCCTTTTTTGGATGCCAGCCTAGTTTTTCCTTGATTTAATGTTGTAATGTGCTCAACACATTCACATTAGGTCTTGGACCCTTGTGAATCAATAAGAATTTTATGATGCCTTGCAAAAGTGTTGTAACACACTTCCACACTTTTATAGGAACCTAAATAACCTATTTTTATCACTTACCAAGCCTTATTTCAAAGTGTTGTAAAGTATTGTAACAAAATTTCACGCTTTTCTAGGATTGTCATTAATAATTTAACCCTTTCTTATGCTTTAATTGGCCCCATTTTACACTTACAAGCCTTACCTAAGTGTATTTTTGAAAAAAATCCTGATAAACATCATTTAATACACTTAATTTCTGACACCCACATAAAATGCCTAAGTGGGACCCATTCACCACTAGAGGTGACTAAGTCCCCTTTGGCTCAAAAATCAAAATTATTTCAAAATTCTGGTGGGATATTATTTTCTAAGACCTAAGGTCAGCTTGTGTTGTGGTATTTTTGGGAAATTTTGCATAATCAAGTATAAATATAGGGTTTTTTCCTCTCATTTCACCCCCATTCACCCATTCATTCACTCAATCATTCAAGCAATTGTTAATCATTCACTTGAGCATTCTCGACATTTCCAAGTCTACATCCATTGGAGCTTCTACTTGCATATCTTTAGATTTTCACTTCAAGGGTTTGGCGAGTTGTAGCATTGCATGTTGTTCATTCATCATTCTCTTTTCATTTCATTTCATTTCATTTTCAAGGGTTTAATTACCAAACCGGGGTTTGACCAAGGCAAACCCCTATTCTCTAACCCTCAACCATTCCCCCCCCTCTTTGCATGTGTTTTGCAGGTCTAGTGTGCAGATTTGTCAAAGAACAAGGTGTGAAAAGTTGTCAAATTTTCAAAGCGGTCAAAGCCCTAATAGAAGCTTGGAGAACACTTATAGGTCATATTCTGCAGTTTTAGATCCAAAAACCTATTAGGAGTTGAAGTGCAGACCAGGAGCTACAGATTGCACTTTTGAATTTCCCAAAATTTGAAAGTGGACTAAGTCACCTAGCTTGGCGTATGAGTACCACTGTTAGGCCTAAAAAGAGGTTTTTGCAATCCAAAGTACCCAGTTGTCTGAAACTTGTTTCGACAGAATTTCCTCAAAATTGGACTAAGTTGCCAAGCTTGGAGTATGAGTCCTAGTTGGCTTCAATAGTGACTTTTGTAGGATTCTAGAGCTCCTTTTCATCCCTTTCCAGCTTCTAGGTGCACATCTTTAGTTTCATTAATTTATGTTACAATTTGTTTGCATATTTAGTTCATTTTGCATACCACAGTGTGTTTTAAAACATTTTACATTTCATTAGTTATACATTAGTAATTAATCTTTTTTATCAATCAATTGCATCTAGGACATTTCCCTTAGAAAGATTCCAATCATATTTGCATTGAAATCTCAAGGGAATATTCTTGAGTGAGCTATCAAGGTTTTTGGATACCTCTCTCCTTTTAGGTGCAAAACCCTAGAAGTGTAAGAGAGCTCCCATATCCAAAATTATTTGGTTAAGGAGGAAAGGTGACAATTTTTTCAATAAACCCCTTTTCGTTTCATCAAATTTGGATAAAAAAAAGTTGTCAACCACAAGGGCGAACTTCAAAAAACTAAGGAAATTTTGTAAATAGGTTTTTTCAGTTGACTTTCCAAGTTTGGAAATCCCGAACCAAATCCAGAGCCAAATCCCGAGCCTACTGATTTTGTTAGAAAAAATGGATATCTGTTACCTCTATTATTTATAATAAATAATAAATAATATATTAATATATACTAATATATTATATATATTATATATGTTATATATTATATATTATATATTATATTACATTATATATTATATATTATTATATTATATTATATTATATTATATTATATTATATATTTAATACATAGTGTATATTATATACTACATTATAATATATATATATTGAGATAGAGCAACCTGAGAGAGAGTAGGAGAGACTAGAGAGAGAGAGAGACCTAAGGGAGATGAAGAGTGAGAGAGACTTGAGGGAGAGAGATAGAGAGCTAGAGCTAAGAGGGATATGGAGAGTGAGAGATACTTGAGAGAGAGATGGTTATGTAGGTAGGGTGCCCAAAGGAGAGACCTAAGAGAGAGGAGGGGTAGGAGGGAGGAGGCAGGGAGAGACTTGAGAGGGAGAGAGAGAGAGGATTGAGAGAGTTCTCTAGGTAGGGTGGGAGGGAGAGGGAGAGAGAGAGACCTGAGAGGGAGATGGAGAGAGAGAGACTTGAGAGAGAGAGAGGCTGGGTGGGAGAGAGAGACTTGAGTGGGAGAAAGAGAGAGAGACCTAAGAGGGATATGGAGAGAGAGAGACTTGAGAGGGAGAGATACCTAAGAGGGAGATGGAGAGAGAGAGAGAGAGACATAAGAGGGAGATGGAGAGTGAGAGATACCTGAGAGAGGAAGAGAGAGATAGAGAGAGAGTTAGAGATGAAGTATGAGAGAGGGTGAGACTTGAGAGGGAGAGAGAGTTGACTAGGTAGGGTGGTAAGGATAGAGGGAGTGAGAGATCCAAGAGAGAGAGAGATATGGAGAGAGACCTGAGAGAGAGAGAGATGGAGAGAGACTTGAGAGAAAGAGAGAGGGAGTGGGAGAGACACCTGAGAGAAAGAGAGAGGGAGTGGGAGAGACATGAGAGAAAGAGAGGAGTGGGAGAGACATGAGAGAGAGGGAGAGAGAGAGGCTTGAGAGAGAGAGGGGGAGATTTATCTAGTTAGGGTGGGAGGGAGAGACCAAAGAGAGAAAGAGAGAGTGAGAGAGACTTGAGAGAGAGAGAGGGGGGTAGAGAGTTATCTAGTTAGGGTGGGAGGGAGAGACCAAAGAAAGAGAGGGATTGAGAGAGACTTGAGAGAGAGAGGGGGGAGAGAGTTATCTAGTTAGGGTGGGAGCGAGAGACCAAAGATAAAGATACCACAGAGAGAGAGAGGGTGAGACTTGAGAGGGGGAGAGAGGGACTGAGAGAGAGTTGTTTATGTAGAGTGGGAGGGATAGAGGGAGTGAGAGATCCAAGAGAGAGGGGGTTGGAGGGAGAGAGGGAGAGAGAGAAACTTGAGAGGGATAGAGGGAGAGAGAGATAGAGGGAGGGAGAGAGAGAGACTTGAGAGAGAGATAGGCCTAAGAGAAAGAGGGAGGGAGTGGGAGATACATGAGAGAGAGAGGGAGTGGGAGAGACTTGAGAGAGAGAGTTATCTAGTTAGGGTGGGAGGGAGAGACCTAAGAGAGAGAGGGAGTGGGAGGGACCTAAGAGAGAGAGAGAGGGAGTGGGAGGGACCAAATAGAGAGAGAGAGGGAGTGGGAGAGACCTAAGAGAGAAAGAGGGAGTGGGAGATACTTGAGAGAGAGGAGTGGGAGATACCTAAGAGAGAGAGAGATTCCTAAGAGGCAGATGGAGAGTGAGAGAGACTTGAGAGAGAGATATATGAGAGAGGGAGTGGGAGAGACCTGAGAGAGAGAGCGAGAGGTAGAGGGAGAGATATATTTGCGCCTAAAGAGATCTCATCCATGCTACTTATTTTAATCCGAGGTGAAGAATGTGGTGATTACTATGCCTGCTTATTTAAATGATGCATATAAGAGGGCCACAAAGGATGTTGGTAAGATTGAAGGCCTTAATTTCATGTAAATAATTATTGAGCCAATGGACGCAACTATAAATTATGGATTCCATGATGTATTCATTGGGGAAAGAAGCATTCTTGTCTTTGATATAGGTGGAGATACATTCAGTGTGTTGATTCTTTTTGTTCAAAAGGGTAATATTATCATTGAGGCCGCTAGAGGGTAAATGCATTTGGGAGGTCAGGATTTTGATAATAGAATTCTTAATTACTATATTCAAACGTTCAATACAAAATACAAGTTGAATATCAATAGTAGTGCCAGAGCTAGAGAGGGAGAGAGTATAAAATATATAATATATAATATATTATTTATATACTATATAGTATAAAATATATATCGTATAATATATATATATAATTTATATACTATATAACATATAAATAATATATACAATATATAGTATATTGATCCCACAATAGTGGTTTACACTTTTTGGGACATCCCGATTTTTGCTAAAATCACATATTTTTAGAAAATATAATGATTTAAGCCTTGAAAAGTTCTATTTAAATGATTCTAATTAAAGAGGGTTTGATCAAACCACCAGATCAAACCCCCTTGGATAGAAGCCCACTAAACCATACCATAACAGTCTCTTTACACCTATCAAAATGCTACAAAACCACTTTTGATTTACTTTTGGGTGATCGGAAATGAATTCATTTTAAAATTTATTATTTGTGTTGCAGTATTCCCAAGATAAGCTTCCGTATAATTTTAAATATATTTAAATCACTTATATTTATTTTTTTATTTCTTAGGAGGGTTTTTCACTTGAAAATCAAACTCTATTCCTATTATGTGGAAAAATAGCATATTATTAAAAAAATTGAAAAATACTCAATTCCACTATATTACGCACTCCATCCAACAAAAAAAAACTGAATTTCGATACACACAAAAAAGTTGTTTTGTGCGAAATCCAAGCTCCAAATTGTAATTCATTTGACTTTGAAACTTAAATAAGAAAAATTCAATGAAATGCTATGATACCAATCATGCACTAAACTAGACCTAAATTTAAAAATTAGAATTTTGTCCCTTCATAGAAAAAGTTAAGGTGTTAGCCAAGAATACTTTTAAAATTATGTTTACTATTAAAACTAGTTTAAAGGAGATGGAAAAGAAGCAACTGACCCAATTTTAAAAATATATATTTAGAATCTATATAGACAAAATGTCACAAATCACTAATCTGCATCATCTTCACCTCATGGTTTAGCCACTATATTTTGAATGTACTTATTATATATTAATACATAACAATGGTCTTTATGTAACATTTGGTTTGTAAAATCTAAATAAACAATCATCCATTATGCAATGAATACATGTTATTTATTGTATAAGATTTGAAGTTTCCCCTACGCATACATATTAATATATAATACAATTTATATATTACATAATGTATATCATAATAATAATAACATTAATATATAATAGATATATTAATGTATAATAAATATATTATAGAGGGGTTTGGAAAAAACTGAGGGAGGTAGAGATTAGAGAGAAAGAGAGACTTGGGAGGGAGATGGAGAGTGAGAGAGAGTGTGGGAGAGTGGGAGAGAATTGAGAGAGGGGGGAGGAGAGAGGAGTGGGAGACTGAGAGAGAGGAGTGGGAGAGACCTGAAGAGAGAGAGAAGAGAGCTAAGAGGAGAGAGAGACCTGAGAGGAGAGGGAGAGAGAGGGAGAGAGGGAGAGAGAGAGAGGGGGGAGAAGGGGGAAAGAGAGATATAGAGAGAGGGGGGACCTAAGAGGGAGGGAGAGAGAAAGAGACCTGAGAGGGAGATGGAGAGAGAGAGAGACGGAGTGGAGGAGAGAGACATTAATATATAATATATAATATATAATATATAATATATAATATATATTATATAATATATACCTTAATAATAAAAATATATAATATATTTATTATATAAATATATAATATATTAATTTAATATATTAATATAATATATATCATGATAAAAAATATATATATTTAATATTTAATATAATATATAATATAACATAACATAATATATTAATAATATTATGCTATTAATAATTCATAAAATGTTTCATGAAGTTTAGTTTTTTTAAAACTAAAGGAAATAGATATCTGTTTCATTTTTTAAAGGTTTTGAAATATGTAAAACATAACGAATATTCATTTGAAACGAATATCCATTTAGTGAATAATATAAAAAACAAAAAGGGGACTATTATGAGCATTCTGATGGTCCCCACATTATTTTTATCGTTGAAATCTTGTTATTTTTGTTTGTATCAAATAAAATTTAGCTTTTGGGAGATTATTTTACATATTTTTAACCTTTACAATCATTTTTGTGCTCTTTTTTGTTTGTATAATGGGGAGCAGTAGTCACTGTAAGAGAAAAAGGAAAGAGAAAACTAACAACAAATCAAATTGAAGCATATAGAGAAAAAGATAGGATGGGGGGAGAGACCATAGAGAGAGACCTAAGAGAGAGAGAGGGGGTGTGGGAGGGACAAAATAGAGAGAGAGAGAGGGAGTGGGAGAGACCTGAGAGAGAAAGAGGGAGTGGGAGATACCTAAGAGAGAGAGACGAGTGGGACAAACCTAAGAGAGAGAGAGGCCTAAGAGGCAGATGGAGAGTGAGAGAGACTTGTGTGAGAGAGAGACTTGAGAGGGAAAGAGAGATATGAGAGAGAGGGAGTGGGAGAGACCTGCGAGAGAGAGGGAGAGAGATATATTTGTGCCTAAAGAGATCTCATCCATGATGCTTATTTTAATGCGAGGTGAAGAATGCGGTGATTACTATGTCTTCTTATTTTAATGATGCATAGAAGAGGGCCACAAAGGATGTTGGTAAGATTTCCTGCCTCAATGTCATGCAAACAATTATCAAGCCAATGGCCGCAACTATAAATTATGGATTCCATGATGTATTCACTGGAGAAAGAAGCATTCTCGTCTTTGATATAGGTGGAGGTACATTCGATGTGTCGGTTCTTTCTGTTCAAAAGGGTAATATTATCGTTGAGGCCGTTAGAGGGTAAATTCATTTGAGAGGTGAGGATTTTGATAATAGAATGCTTAATTACTATGTTAAAAAATTCAATAGAAAATACAAGTTGGATATCAGTAGTAGTGCTAGAGCTAGAGAGGGAGAGAGTATAAGATATATAATATATATTATTTATATACTATATAGTATAAAATATATATTGTATAATATATAATATATATATTAATATATAATATAATTTATATACTCTAAAACATATAAATAATATATACAATATATAGTATATTGATCCCATAATAGTGGTTTACACTTTTTGGAACATCCTGATTTTTGCTAAAATTGCATATTTTTTGAAAATATAATGATTTAATCTTTGAAAATTTCCATTTAAAGGATTGTAATTGAAGAGGATTTGATCAAACCACCTTAGATCAAACCCCCTTGGATAGAAGCCCACTAGTTTTAAACCATACCTATGACGGAGTCTCCTTTACACCTATCAAAATGTTGATAAAAACCCACTTTTGATTTACCTTTTGGGTGATCAAATGAATTCATTTAAAATTTATTATTTGTAAGCATGCATTCTTTATTATAAGCTTCCCAAAAAGTATAATTTTAAATATATTTAAATCGATTATAATATTTATTTTTTATTTCTTGTGAATGTAGGTTTTTCACTGAAAATCAAGCTCTCTATTATGCACATATGGAAAAATAGCAGATTATTAAAAAAACTAAAAATATCACTCCACTAGATATTGATGTCCTTGATCCAACAAAAAAAAAAAATTTCGATACATACAAAAAGTTGTATTTTTGGTTGGTAAATCATGTCTAAATTGTAATTGGTTTGACTTTGAAACTTAATTAAGAAAAAATATTCAATGAAATGCTAAATGAATTCCATGCACTAGATATTGTAGTTACGAATCTAAATTAAAAAAAAAAGAATTTTTCCTTGCATAGAAAAAAGTTGTGTTAGCCAGTAACGTCACTCTTTAAAATTGGTGTTTACTGTTAAAAACTAGTTTTTGAAGGAGATGGTAAAATAAGTGCAATCTTATTCCAAAAAAATTGAAAAAAATATATTTAGAATCTATAGAAAAAATGTCACAAATTACTGGTTTGCATCATCTTCAAATTCCTCATGGTTTAGCCACTATAGGTGCCTGAAAGTGAAGATTTAGTTTAAAAAATTTAGTTCAATGTCCAGTTTGGCCAAAAATTGTAAACCAATATAATAGCTGCCCGAATGTGCATTTATTATATATTAAAAATATATAATAATGGTTTTATGTACCATTCGGTTTGTGAAAATATAAAGAAAACAATTATCTGTTATAAATGGATATCCATTATTTACTGTATAAGATTTGAAGCTTCCCCTATGCATACATATTAATATATAATATAATTTATATATTACATAATGTATATCATAATAATAATAACATTAATATATAATATATATTATATAAATATATATAATATATTAATTTAACATTTTAATATATAATAAATATATTATAAAGGGTTTTGGAAGAAATTGAGGGAGGTAGAGATCAGAGAGAAAGAGAGACTTGGGAGGGAGATGGAGAGTGAGAGAGCTAAGAGGTAGAGAGACTTGAGAGGGAGAGAGAGAGAGGGAGAGAGGGAGTGGGAGAGTGTGAGAGAGACTTGAGAGAGAGGGGGGGGAGAGAGGGAGTGAGAGAGACTTGAGAGAGACTTGAGAGAGACAAAGAGGGAGTGGGAGAGACCTGAGAGAGAGAAAGCTAAGAGGGAGAGAGAGAGGGGGGACCTAAGAGGGAGGGAGGGAGAGAGAAATACTTGAGAAGGAGATGGAGAGTGAGTGGTCAAGAGAGAGACATTAATATATAATATATTTTATATACTATATAATATATACCTTAATAATAAGAATATATAATATATTTATTATATAAACATATAATATATTAATATAATATATATATAATAAATATATACATATATATTTAATATTTAATATATAATATAAAATATATCATAACATAATATATTAATAATATTATGCTATTAATAATTCATAAAATGTTTCATGAAGTTTAGTTTTTTAAAAACTAATGGAAACATATATCTGTTTCATTTTTTAAAGGTTTTGAAATATGCAAAACATATTGGATATTTGTTATCCATTTAGTGAATTATATAAAAAAAGGGGACTATTTTGGGCATCCCAACGGTCCCCACATTCTTTTTATCATTGAAATCCTGTGATTTCTACCTATATCAGATAAATTTTAGCTTTTGGGAGATTCTTTTACATATTTTTAACCTTTACAATCATTTTTGTGCTCTTTTTTGTTTGTGCAATGGGGAGTAGTAGTCACTGTAAGAGAAAAGGAAAAATAAAACTAACAATAGATCAAATTGAAGCATATAGAGAAAAAGATAGAGAAAGTCATAGGAAAAGAAGACAAGGTATGGAAAATACTCAAGTTGAGGCTTCTTCTCCACCGTTAAATATTAATTCAAGTGAAAATGAAAAAGAATTTGAAAATATTGAACATCATATTGAAATTGAAAATGAAAATATTGAAATTGAAAATGAGAATATTGAAATTAAAAATGAAAATGTTAACATTGAAAATGAAAATGTTGGAATTGATATAGAAGATGTTGAAATTGGTATTGAAAATGAAAATGCCAATAACATTGAAAATGAAAATATTAATAATATTGAAAATGTTGAAATTGAAAATGAAAATGTTGGAATTGTTATTGAAAATGTTGATATCATTGAAAATATTGAAAACGAAAAAATGTTAATAACATTGAAAATGTTGAAAATGAACTTTATGTATCACCTAATTACTTGAGAACCCCTAAATGGTTACTTGAAATAGATGAGAACATAATAGACAGTCTTGATAGAAAAAGGTCATCACGAACGGTTCGGTTGCGGGCTACCAATATGTTTAATCAATAATTTTTCAATAAGACATTAACTGAACAATGTCAACTTTTTGCACATAATTGCTAAAGTCTTACAAAATGAGACCATTAATAAGAAAATTGAAGGTTCATGTTGTTGGAACTATTAAAATCTGATGATTTTTGCATATTTTTCATGCCCCCTGAGTCTCCATATGAGTTTTTCCTTATGCATATTTCCTTCATTTCATAATTATTTGCTCACATTTTGGCTCATATTTGTCCCCTATGTCATCTGTCTATGCATTTTCCACATTTTTTTCTATATCGGCATAGGTCTCCCATTGTCTCCCCGATCCATGTTGCTTCTATGTTAACATTTGTTTGCTGTAGGTGGTCGGAAAGACTTTCTCACTGTCTCGGCGATTGGAGATTTCATCTGTGGTTGGATATCGGCATGTGTTTTGGCCATCGGAGTAGCGTCTTACCAAATTTAGCATGTCTCCCTGACTATGCGCATGAGGGTCCATCAGTGTGTGCTTGGCGGTATCGGTGTAGTGTCTTGGTGATTTCATTTTGTCATGCCGACCGGCGAGTATGAGATGCATATCGGGAGGAGTTAAGGCTATCGTTGTAAGGTCTTGGCGAGTGACCTTCGGTCTCGCCGACCTTACACATGGATTTGATTTGAGGAACTTTCAGTAAGACTATGGTGGCTTCGGCAGAGGTCATAGCGAGGGGGTCGGGTCTTACCGACAGGAAACGAGGATGCTTTTCGGCAAAAGTTTTCTTTTGTCACAGCGACTCGAAAGGAATGAGGATCTTCGGTGAAGCAAGGCCTAATCTATGAGACGTCTCTCCGAGATCGTGTGGTCACAGCGATAATGATTAAAACGAAATGGGCACTCGGCGAAACTTGGAACGATCTATGTAACCTCTCCCCAACACTGCATTGTCTTAGCGAAAGCGGATGGGAGATGGTTTTCAGAGTAAGTGTTGCCTTTTCACGGTGACTATGAAACAAAAGTGAATGCCTTTCGACCTGACATATTGATCTCGGTATATGGTTTCCCCGATACCTATGTGTTATAGCGAAGCAGAGTGGGAACAAAGGAATACTATATGGCTTCGATATGACTAACAGGTTGTTACAATGACAAATAGGAGGTACAATACTTTTCGATAAAACATTTTTTTTATCTCTGTGACTTCTTACCGATGGCGATAGGCTATAGCAAAACATAAAGGGAACAAAAGCGATACTTCTTGACTTTGACATAGCAAGCTGGTGGTCACGACGATGCACGAGGAACAGTTAACACGAGCAGATAACGATTAATGTTATTTTTCCTTCGGCATACTTTCATGACTGTCTTGGCGACTGTTCAATAATGAATAACAGAAATACATCACTATGGCCGACATGAATATGTTTGGATGACCATTGTAGGCCGACATATTTTGAGCCCGAATTATGTGGTGAGCCAACATGTGATCTCAATATGATATTTTCTTCAAATGCTTATGTATATATAGGCATTTTTCAATTGTAAAAAAGACACCAGTTATTATTCATTCATTACAGTAGGAAAATTGTATGGATACAAAATAGTAAATTTGTCAATTTAGAGGCTGTGATGCATGTTCTAAAAATGGACGTATTTATGAGTGTCAATTGATGTTGCTGCACATGTCTGGTATCAGTTATCTGTTGAATTTAATAAAATAATTGCTAAGTTGTCTCCAAGATGGTTTCTTTCTGATTGTTTAAATTGATATGACAAGTTTGTATTCGATTTATCAGTGCACATTTGCTGCATTTGTGTGATCAATTGATTGGTTCTTTCAAGTAAAGACTAAATCCTTTTAGTTAGTCATAGTAATCAGTAAGATTCCATTGGATTATTCAAGTGTGCATGTTTATACAAGTTGTAAGCATAATATATACTAGATAACTTGAATTTTCTCAGAGAGGTGTTGCTCATCTTGATCTCATTTGACTCCGCATATCCAATAAGGCACTAGTCTCTGCACTTCACTATTTGAACTTTCAATCAAGCATTCATTTTAGGATTCAGATTAGAACATTACTACTATTTTCAAGTCGGATTTCATTTGATCACCTCCCATTGCCATTGTGAACAATTTTTTTTAAGAAGATAATCACAAGTCTGTACAATCCAAAGAGGTACACCCGCCCAGGTTTAGCAGCACCTAAAGAGCAGAAGGTTGAATTTTTTTAACCTTGTCTATTACCCTAAAGCGTATCAAGAGATTGGCATCCTCTTGAGGAATTCAACCTACATTTTTGAGAGCTAACAAATTGGCGACTCTGCTGGGGAACAATCAGAATCAAGGCCTTAATCATAGAGTCAAAAATCTTGCACAAACTCCACTGGGAATAAAAAGTATCATACTTTTTCTCATTTTTTAATAAAAGTGAGTGTCAACTGACAAAAATTTTGCAGCTGTTCATCATGAATGGAAGAAGATCTCAGTATAGGGGAGGTCATACTGGAGCTCCTGCTGATAGCAGTAAGTGGACACACAAGGATGACAGAGCTGATAAAGGAAAGAGGATCAATGAGGACATGTGCATAGCAAAAAAAGGTAAAGCACCAAAAGCACAGGGTGAAACATATAATTGCTTTGATACATGGAGAGATGATTCAAGTGCAGAACTTTGTACCCCTGACGATCAAAGAAATCCTTTTCCTTTTCACGATTCTAAGAAACAGGCTGAGTTTGAAGCTGAATTAGAGGCTGAATGAATCATAATTCAACATGAATATGATCAAAGGATGGAGGGTAATCATGAAACTCCTAAAGAGCTCTTAGTTTCTGATGAAGTAAAAGCACAGTTGGAACTAAAAGAGAAGAAGATAAAGGAACTAGATGCCAAATTGCAGAAAGCCCAAATTGCTAATCAGACGGCTGGTGGCCCAAAGTATGTCCCGCCTCACAAGCAGGGTGATCCTAGCGCAGGGCCCTCCAATCAACAAAATGCTCCTCACAATCAAATAGGGAATCACTACAAGCAGCCAAATCGTCCACCTCACATTCCCACACAGCATACATGTATGTATCCACCTCCTGGTCAATATTATATCCCACACCATAATGCACAGTATAATAATCACATGCCTCAGTATCAACATCCACTTATTCCTCCCCCTCACCAGCATGCAACCATGATCAGACAGTTTGATTTAGCTGATTTTCAATTGTATCCTTACCCTATGGATGGCAGTTGGAGGAATATGGTGCCCAAATTTACAGGGAGTAATGCAATCATAGCTGAAGAGCATTTAAGAAGTTTTAATGTTTTCATCCAAGACATAGATATGCCTTATGAATATTTACACATGAAGTTGTTCATGATGTCACTTCTTGAAGATGCTAGGGATTGGTTCAACAGCCCACCAGCATTCTTAATTAATTCTCTCCAAGCATTTCAAGACAAACTCTTAGAGAAATATGGGAATCAAAATGCTCCAGATGCAACTCTTCACGAATTAATGAGAATTCAAAAAAATTAGAATGATTCAATTTATGATTTCAACTGAAAATTCAACAAGTTGCATACTAAAGTACCTCCTGGATCAAGGTTTCCAGATTTTGTTGCACTAAGTGTTTATTTAAATTCATTTGATCATAAGATAGGGTATGAACTAAGAAGTAAATCCCCAAGAGATCTAGCTAAAGCACAAAAGATCACTTTGACAATTGAAAATAATAGGAAGGCTGTTGGTATAACTAATAAAAGAGACAACCCAAGGCCTCCTCAGCAAAGCAATAATTATCAGTACAAACAAGAGAATACATATAGAAGTGAAAACATAAATGAAAGGCCCATGTTGCATGATATGCCTTACAATACAGACTGGAAAGATGGGAAACCTGTATCAGCTAGGCCCAGAAATAAAGAAACTCCAGATCCATTGAGCAAGAAAGGGACTTACATGGTGAGTAATAATTACTTTTGTGAAGTTTGTAATCAGCCACATTCTCTAGACTATTGTGTTGTAGCTCAAAGGATGCAAGAAGAAGGAATGCTGAGGGAAAATAATGGAGAAGATCACACTGTATATTTGACTTCAAATGTTTTTCACCATGTTGAGGAAAGAAATTCATCTTCAGAGGATGAAGGCTATGAATATGATGTTTCTAATCAGAAGTATAATGTCCATATGGCTGAACAATAGATCTTTTATGATTTTGATGAAGATTACACAGAGCCACATCCTGTTGAGACGCCTACTCAGTGTAGTGTAAGGAGACTCACTGAAGATGAAAAAGAGAGAATAACTGTTGCTGCAGTTGAGAAAGCCAAAAGTTCATACTGGTTGAGAAACAAAAAAGTTAATGAGCTAGATGGAGTTCCTGGGGGAATTTTCACAAAAAATCAAATGGCAACACAAGAAACTGTAAAGAAGCCAGAAAACAAGCAACATGATAAAAGTGGAGAGAAGCCTGTTCAGAAACAGAAAATTGAAGAAATACACAAGGAAATGCAAAAATTTGATCAGCCTGGTAAAAAAGAAAAAGAAGAAAGCAAAGGAGAAATGCCAAAACTGAAGAAGATTATTAAGACGAAGGGCTCCTCTTTTGACTTCACACAGGCATTATCCCAAGTAAAGATGTCTGTCCCATTACTTGAATTGATGAAAATTAAGGAGTACAAAGATAATGATATTCAATTGATTACAAATGGGAATGAAAAAAATATGAATTCTAAAGAAGTTAACAGGCAGAAAAGGATAAATAATTCAGAAGTCTGTTTGGGTGATGTTTTAACAACTTCCCCACAAGTGGATCCTTTTTTCACCACATTACTTATAAATAATAAATTGCTGAGGAACTACATGATAGATTCTGGTGCTGCTATAAATATTATGCCAGTCGGAGTAATGAAGTAGCTTGGCATGTGGGTTGATACATGTGAAGGGAAGTGCTATGCAATGGATAACGGAATTGTACCTGTAGTGGGCATTATGAGAGGAGTTGAAGTCAAGCTGGCTACTTATCAACAGGTGGCTTATAATATAGATATCACAGTGATTGATACTCCTCCGCAGTTTGGTATGCTTTTGTCAAGGTAGTGGACTGCAACTGTAGGTGGAAATGTTCAATTTGATTTATCTTATGTTACAATACCAGTGAATGGCCAGGAAGTCAAATTGTACAAGGAGCCAAAAATGAGCTAGCTTGTTGAATGTGTACCACATGATCAAATTAATTATTTTTGTGATGTTGATATGGGGAGTTTTAAAATAGAACCAGCTCAGCCAGAATTAATTAATAGTGATCCAATTGAAAAACATGTTGCACAAAATTGCAATGGTGTATGGAAGATGTACTTTGATGGAGCCTACAGTCAAGAAGGTAATGGAGCTAGGATTGTATTTTTTTTTCCTGGAGGTATTACTTTTAAATATTCTTTTCTGTTAGCATTTGAATGTACAAACAATGTGGCAAAGTATGAAGCTTTATTGACAGGCTTAAACATAGCTGTGAAACACAAGATTAAGTTGCTGGCTGTTTTGGGCGATTATGAGTTGGTTGTTTCACAAATTAAATTAAAATATGCCGCAAAGCACAAAAGATTAAAACAATACAGGAATGTTGTATGGGATACAATTGAATTGTTTGATGCATTTTCAATTGAGTGGATTGACAGATCAAAAAACATAATGGCTGATTTTTTAGCAAATGTGGCATTGAAAAGAGATGATATCACATTGGCTGGGTATCATAGATTGAGTTCAATACAAGGCCTGCTATTCCTGATAACATTTATAGTTGGCAGGTCTTCAATGATGATACTGACCTTTTGAAATTTCTCAATTGTATAGATCAGTATGAAGCCCAAGAGATTGATTTCAATGCCTTTGTTGAGGAAGTAGATGGGAAACAAACTGTGTTTGGAAAGGAGATCTTATAGCTCAAAACAAACAAGCTTCCTAAAGGATTAGTGGCACTAGAAAGGGTGTATGACGGAAGTGATCGGTCCCTTATGAAGCAAACACCAGTCAGAAAGGACGATGTTGGAGAGATTAACTTGGGGATTGAAATAGCACTAAGAAAGGTATACATTGGAAAGAAGATCAACCCTACAATTAGAAGAATGTTGATTGAGTTATTAAGAAAATATAAACATGTTTTTGCTTGGTCTTATGAGGATTTGAAAGCATACAGGGAAGATTTATTTCAGCATGAAATACCATTGAAGCCAGACGCCAAGCCTTTTAGACAGAAGCAAAGACCTATAAATCCAACATTGGAGCCTAAAATGCAAGAATTGAAAAAGCTCAGAGATGGAGGAATTATCAAACCAATCAAGCATTCAACATGGGTTTCAAATCTGGTTCCTGTAAGAAAGAAGAATGGTGATATTAGATTGTGTGTGGACTTCAGAAATCTGAACGCGGCATCTCTCAAAGATAATTATCCTCTACCCAATATGGAGGAAATATTGCATAAGGTGATAGGATGTGAGCTGTTATCTATGATGGATGGGTTTTCTAGATACAATCAAGTCAAAGTCAAGGAATCTGAGCAATACAAGACAACATTCACTACTCCTTGGGGAACATATGTATACATAAGAATTCCATTTGGTCTCACCAATGTTGGAGCGACTTTCCAAAGAGCCATGGATGTAGCATTTGCGGATTTGATTAATGTTATCATGGTGGTGTATCAAGATGACTTGACTGCTTATTCGAAGAAGGCTGAAGATCATGTGCAACATCTTGAAAAGGTATTTATTAAAGCTCTTGAATATGGTATTAGTTTAAATCCAAAGAAATGTCATTTTGCAGTCATAGAGGGTAAGCTCTTGGGGCATATTGTTTCAAAATAAGGAATTAGAATAGATCCTGAGAGGGTTGAAGCTATTGATAAGATTCCTATTCCCAAAACTGTTAAGGCAATACAATCATTCTTTGGACAAATTAATTTTGTTAGAAGATTTGTTTCTAATTTTGCTGAGATCATCAAGCCCATATCTAAAATGCTGAAGAAAGGACAAAAAATGGACTGGACTGCTAAAGCTTTAGATGCTTTCATGTCTATCAAAAAGGCTATCAAAGAGGCTCCTATTCTTAAATCTCCAGATTTTACAAAGCCCTTTCAGATTTTTTCATTTGCCTCAATGCATACTATTGCTATTGTTATGTTACAGAAGAATGAGGGTGGTTATGAACAACCTGTGTCTTTCTTTAGTAAATCATTGCAGGGGTCTAAATTGAAGTATGACATAATGGAAAAGCAGGCATTTGCACTAGTAAAGGCTATTAAAGCATTCATACCATATCTGGTTGGAGCCAAGGTGATTGCTTATGTCCCTCATGCTACTGTCAAAGATATTTTAACACAATCTGAAGTTAAGGGAAAAGATGCAGATGGATCAACAAGATTCAAGAATTTGACATGGAAATACAGATCACTAAGTTGGTAAGAGGCTAGGGCTTGGCTAAGCTGATGGCATAAACTAATATTGAGGAAAATATGATTTGTAATCTTGAAGAAGGGGTTGTAGTTGCAAGCATTGAACATAATCCTTGGTATACTCATGTTATGCATTATCTTAAATATATGAAGTGTCCAGATGGATTAAGTGATAGTCAAAAGAGAACTTTGAAGTTGCAAGCATCAAAGTATGTCTTTATTGATGGAGATTTGTTTTGGAAGAACAGGGATGGCATATTGTTGTTATGTTTGGATGAGTCACAGGCCAAGCATGTTCTAAGTGAAATGCATGAAGGAGTTTGTGGAGGTCATTACTCAACAAAGAAAACTGCACACAAAATTCTCAGGGCTGGGTATTATTGGCCAAAGGTTTTTAATGATTCCTTTACACATGTGAGAAAATGTGAGGCTTTCCAAAAGTTTTCTGGAAAATTGAAGTATCAGGGTGCTTTGCCACTTCGACCTTTGCAAGCTGATGCCCCTTTTCATCAATGAGGAATTGATTTCATTGGAGAGATACAGGAGAATTCAAGTGGAGGACATAGGTGGATACTAGTTGCCACCGATTATTTTACAAAATGGGTGGAGGAAATCCCAACCAAGCAGGCTACAAGTAAAGTTGTAACAAATTTCTTGATGGACAACATTATCACCAGATTTGGTACACCATTAAGGATAATCACAGATAATGGGATGTGCTTCAGGTTAGATGAATTCAAAAGATTTTGTGATAAGTATGGCATTACTATTTCTTATGCAGCTCCTTATCATCCACAAGCCAATGGTCAAGCAGAGTCCAGCAATAAGAGTCTCTTGAAGATTATAAAGAGGATGCTGGGACAGAACAAGAAGGCTTGGGATTCAATGTTAAAACTGGTTGTGTGGGCTGATAGGATCACTGTGAAAAAGGAAATTGGAAAATATCCATTTGAATTAGTGTATGGAGCACAGGCTAGGATGCCTCTACAGAATTTGTTACCAGTCTACAAGTTTTTCTTGCAGGTAGATTTGGAAGTTCTTGAACCCATGGAAGACAAAATGGAGCAACTTGCTGAACTTGATGAAGTAAGGAGGGAGGCCCAATATCAAAACATGAAGTTACAGGCACAAATGAAGTATCCATTTGACAAGAAGGCAAAGAATATAAAATTTGAAGAAAATGACTTGGTGTTAATGTGGAATGCAAGGTGTCAGGAGAAAGGCAAGCATGTTAAATTTGAAGCTCTTTGGCTAGGACCTTTTGTTGTTACTGGTAAGAAGGGTGAAGACTCATATTATCTACAAAACATGGCTGGTGAAGATCAAGAGTTGCCTGTTCATGGGAAATTCTTGAAGCTTTTCTTGTCTTGATCAACACAGGGGATTGAGGGTTGCCAGTGCATGGACAACTCTTGTGTATCCTCTTTAAAATTATTTTCCATGCACAGTAGTTTAGGTTCTCATCCATCTCTAGTTCACTCTCATTTTCCATTTACCTCCATTCTGCATTCATTTTGTATCCATTTCACTTTCCATTAATTTCCATTACTTCATTCCATTGCTTCTCACTGGTTCATTATTTTGTGTTTGGTCTGCTCACCCAATGATTTGGATCCTTGCAATGATCTGACTATCATTCATCCCCAGACAGAGCCACTGTTGGAACTATTAAAATTTGATGATTTTTGCATATTTTTCATGCCCCCTAAGTCTCCATATGAGTTTTTCCTTATGCATATTTCCTTCATTTCATAATTATTTGCTCACATTTTGGCTCATATTTGTCCCCTATGTCATTTTTTTTTGCGTTTTCCACATTTTTGTCTATATCGGCATAGGTCTCCCATTGTCTCCCTGACCCATGTTGCTTCTACGTTAACATTTGTTTGTTGCAGGTGGTCGGCAAGACTTTCTCACTATCTCGGTGATTGGAGATTTCATCTGTGGTTGGATATCGGCATGTGTTTTGGCAGTCGGAGTAGCGTCTTACCGAATTTAGCATGTCTCCCCAGCTATGCGCATGAGGGTCCATCGGTGTGTGCTTGGCGGGATCGGAGCAGTGTCTTGGCGATTTCATTTTGTCACGCCGACCGGTGAGTATGAGATGCATATCGGGAGGAGTTAAGGCTATCGTTGTAAGGTCTTGGCGAGTGACCTTCGGTCTCGCTGACCTTACACATGGATTTTCTTCAAGGAACTTTCAGTAAGACTATGGTGGCTTCAGCGGAGGTCATAGCGAGGGGGTCAGATCTTGCCGATAGGAAATGAGGATGCTTTTCAGTAAAAGTTTTCTTTTGTCACAGTGACTCTAAAGGAATGAGGATCTTCAGTGAAGTAAGGCCTAATCTATGAGACGTCTCTCTGAGATCGTGTGGTCACAACGATAATGATTAAAATGAAATGGGCACTCGTCGGCGAAAGAATCTTTAGGTCACACCGACATGAGGTTAAGTGAGAGGCTCTCGGCGAAACTTGGAATGATCTATGTAACCTCTCCTCGACACTGCATTGTCTTAGCGAAAGCGGATGGGAGATGGTTTTCGGAGTAAGTGTTGCCTTGTCACGATGATTGTGAAACAAAAGTGAATGCCTTTCGACCTGACATATTGATCTCGGTATATGGTCTCCCCAATACCTATGTGTTATAGCGAAGCAGAGTGGGAACAAAGGAATACTATATGGATTCGATTTGACTAACAGGTTGTTACAACAACAAATAGGAGGTAAAGTACTTTTTGATAAAACATTTTGTTATCTCTGTGACTTCTCATCGACGGCGATAGGCTATAGTGAAACATAAAGGGACAAAAGTGATACTTCTTGACTTCGACATAGCAAGCTGGTGGTCACAGCGATGCACGAGGAACAGTTAACACGGGCAGAAAACAATTAACGTTATTTTTCCTTTGGCATACTTTCATGACTGTCTTGGTGACTGTTCAGTAATGAATAACAGAAATACATCACTATGGCCGACATGAATCTATTTGGATGACTGTTGCAGGCCGACATATTTTGAGCCCAAATTCTGTGGTGAGCCGACATGTGATCTCAATATGATATTTTCTTCAAATGCTTATGTATATATAGGAATTTTTCAATTGTAGAAAAGACACTAGTTATTATTCATTCATTACAGTAGGAAAATTGTATGGATACAAAACTGTAAATTTGTCAATTCAGAGGCTGTGATGCATGTTCTAAAAATGGAGGTATTTATGAGTGTCAATTGATGTTGCTGCACATGTTTGGTATCAATTATCTGTTGAATTTAATAAAAGAATTGCTAAGTTGTCTCCAAGATGGTTTCTTTCTAATTGTTTAAATTGATATGACAAGTTTGTATTCAATTTATCAGTGCACATTTGCTGCATTTGTGTGATCAATTGATTGGTTCTTTCAAGTAAAGACAATCCTTTTAGTTAATCACAGTAATTAGTAAGATTCCATTGGATTATTCAAGTAGATCTTAGTAATCACATTCGTGCATGTTTATACAAGTTGTAAGCATAATATATACCAGATAACTTGATTTTTTTTAGAGAGGTGTTGCTCATCTTGATCTCATTTGACTCTGCATACCCAATAAGGCACTAGTCTTTGCACTTCACTATTTGAACCTTCAATCAAGCATTAATTTTAGGATTTAGATTAGAACATTACTACTATTTTCAAGCTGGATTTCATTTGTTCACCTCCCATTGCCATTGTGAACAAATTGTTTTAAGAAGATAATCACAAGTTAAGTCTGCACAATCCAAAGAGGTACACCCGCCTAGGTTTAGCAGCACCTAAAGAGCAGAAGGTTGAATTATTTTTACCTTGTCTGTTACCCTGAAGCGTATTAAGAGATTGGCATCCTCTTGAGGCATTCAGCCTGCATTTTTTAGAGCTAACACGTGTCACCAAAAAGTTGGAAAAAAATAGTATTATTGTAAAAAATATTTTTAATTTGCTCTAACTTCTATTGGAAATACTAGTAAGGAAAAAGATAAAAGAGCTGCTTGTAGAGTGATTACAACCTCACTAGTAATCCATCATTTGAGAAAAGGCTTGTTTAATGAGACAAACTTGTATTGATTTAAATTTAAATCGTAAAACATTGAATAGAGAACTCTCAAGAAGAGGAAGACTCAATAGTCTTCTTCAAAATGATATGTGGGCTTTTAGTGGGAGGCTTCCATGTGTTGATAAGAAGCTAATCGATGATGTAAAGATGCAAATTGAACAATTTTGGAACTCTCACTCTAGAGTATCACTGAATGTAAAGGAAGTTTTAAAGTTAAGAATTGGTAATCGAGATCGCACACCGCATACTAAACATTTCTTGGAATGTAGCCAAACAATATTATACACATAATTTTGTGAAACACATCCAAATTTGCAAATCTCACAGAGGGATTTTGAGTCTTGAAAGCCATTTTATTGTGTACCTAGTAATATTTATAATACATGTTGTAAATACCACATTGAGTTTTCAATGTATCATGATTATTATGCTATATTCATTCTACTATGCATACTAACGAAATGTTGCAGGAGTGTCATGCAATGCAACTTCCCAAGTCATCCAGGGGCTTGTTAGATTCATTTTTATGCATTAGAGGTGACAGTTTCTTATTATATAAAAATTATTGTTAAATGAAACATGTTTGCAATGTGGTGGTTTATTGAAGTTTGTGACATGTTTTCATGAGGGAAGCGAACATGATTTTGCTAATAATATTGTTAAGAAAAAAATGTTTGAGACAATAAAATACACATTGAAGAATGGAGGCGAAGGTTTTAGATGTGATTTGGTTTCAAGAGAGGTAAGTATTGTTGATTTTATTTTTGATTCTAAGAAAAATATTTTCTACAAGTATGCAAGGAATAGCCTTAGGTTCAAATGGTTGGATCGAGAATTCAATATATGTAAGGACTCTTTCTCAATTGGAACTACTATATCGGTGGTTGATTTTGCTGAAAATTACACATTGCAACTTCAAAATGAGGTACCATCACAATATTACAATTCTATTCAATTTGTTATGTTTGTCCACATAACATATATACATGCCACTGGTAGTACAAAAGAAGACATGAAGATAATTAGGGAGTACCATTTTTACATGAGTGATGATAGATCTCATTTATCTGAGTTTGTGCAACATTATTTTGAATTTTTTTTTGAGTTCTTGTAGGAAAAAGGTATTGCAATGGGTTGACATCTCATTTGGTCAAATAACTGCATAGGACAATTCAATAATTCTCGTATGTTTTATTGGTTGAGTGGGTTTCATGTAGAGAGGGTTGTACCACATATTTGGAGATTTTTTGAAGTTGGGCATGGAAAATGTGAGCATGATGGCATAGGTGCATGTGTGAAGAGATCTTTGGTCAAGGAACAAATGAAGATTAGATGTGGTTCAACATTCAGTGATGCACATTCTATTGTTGATTAATGTACTTATGCATTATCATGGGAAGGGACACTTATTTCACAAGTGTACAGGTTCTTTTGGTTGGTTGAGAAGGGCATGGTGGGAGACAAATTGGAATGTCAAAAAATTAGAGAATATTTAAAGATGCATTCATTTCGAAGCTAAGATGCAGGTGCATGGACCATATGGACACGAGAGTTGTATTTTTTTTGTCAAAATTGTATTCAGTGTGATTGGTATCAATGTGAGTCAAGTGAGTAGGTAGATACATGGATTCCACAGTACCTAATCCATTTATTTTTAGCGTAATCCTCTTTAGAAGATGAAATGGAAAGTTCACTTGACTACGACCATCTTTCAAATCTTGTACAACCAATACATGTCTATGTAGTTGTAGCACCATAGGGGAATGAAGAGGGATTAGACTATTGGTTGGCACAATGTGTATAGGGAAAGAAGAAGCTAACACAATCGATGACATATGATGATGGGTTCATGTATCCTACTGGTTTAGTTGTTGTTGCTGGAACTTTTTTGCGAACATATATGATTAGAAAGAATGACATACCTACATTTGAAGACTATGAGAAACAAAACCATTCTCGTTTATTCACACCTTGTTATAGTAACAAATTTTAAGTTATTGATACATCAGGCTGAACAAGGAACAAATGAACTATGGGAAATTAGTAGTGTTGGTCATGAAGCATTACTCAATACTCTGAAGGCAAGAGATGACTCTTCAGGCACACTCGAGTAGTAGATCATTTGTTGTATGGGACAGGTATGATATTGTTCATCTTATTTTGATTAATTTTCATAATAATTAAATTGCTTGATTTGTTAAGGTTCATCATTTAGGTTGTTTAGAATAATATAGATTTGTTATTTTAAGCATCTTTTCTAGTTTTCATTACCATTTCATCACCATTTAGGTTGTTTAGAATAATATAGATTTATTATTCTAAGCATCTTTTCTAGTTTACATTACAATTTCATTATTATTTAGGTTGTTTAGAATAATATAGATTTGTTATTCTAAGTATATTGTGATGTTCGTGGCACAATGGACCATTGAGTTGCTGCAACAATAGCCAGTTTTCATCCTTTGGTAGAGGTATGTGACATATTAGTAAATTTAACATTATATTTTCTCTTCTATGGTCTATTATTGAAATTTTGCATGATACTTGTATGTAGTTTAATTGCTATCTTGATGGTTTCTATAGGTGCTTGTCACTCTAGTTCGCCAACATGCTACTATTGTGGAAGAGCGTGATGATTATTTTGTTATATGCCATTCCACAATTCAATTTCTATATATTAACATATATGCTTCTTATTGTATCAGTTTCATTTCCAAAGGAGTGAAGAGAGGAGGACTAGTGGTCACATTTGAAAGAAAAAAGAATCAACAACTCCATCCAGTTGACTACGAAGGTAACACGTGATCTATTTCCTTCCCCTAGTGGGAAATTACTATGTATTAGGGTCGTTTATTGTATGCCTAGATGCGACATTTTATAAATCCTATATTTGATAGCAATTCTTGAATGATGATATCATGCTTATTGTGTAAATTGTATCTTGAATGTTGTAGGCATGGGTGTTGATCATGACTTGCGAATTATGAATTATGTGTATTCAAGTGTATACCTTACAACTTACATGTATACTTTATGACTTACATGTTTTCATGTGTATACTTTATATTCATGTGTGTACTTCATGACTTATGTGTATTTCAATACATGCTTCACTTATTGATTGATTCCTAGTGTAAACCTACCCATTTGAACATGTTGGAACTATTGGTTTAGTTTCATGATGAATAGAACAAAAGTTACACCACCTTGCAACTTTACACTACAAGCATCTGACCTTTTTTTCATCAACTGAAAAATTTGATACAACAGGAAAACACCTTAGAGATATCAAAAACCAAAAGAGGTTATTGTAGAGGGGCCCTAGGTAATCCCCTAGCCTTAGATGGAATGTTTGTAAGTTCCATATTTTTTGAGCAATAACTCATCAAAGTTTTTTTTCCTTTTTGCACTTTGGTCTCTTAAGAGACTTTGTTAGTACAATGTAGCTCAAACTATTCAGCATGTTTGGGTGCAAAGTAGGACCTTGAATAGCATAAAACCACCCATACAGATGTGTTGGAACTATCGGTTTGGTCACAAATGAACAAATCAAAAGTTACACCACCTTGCAACTTTACACTACATGCATCTGACGCTTTTTCCATCAACTAAAAACTTGACACCACGAGTATATGCCTTAGAGATATAAAAAACTGAGAGAGGTTATTGTAGAGGGGCCCTAGATGATCCCATAGCCTTAAACGAAATGTTTGTAAGTGCCATGATTTTTGAGTAATATCTCTTAAATTTTGCTACTTTTTTGCACTTTGGTTTCTTAAAAGACTTTGTCGGTACAATGTAGCTCAAACTATTTCAATGTGTTTGGGTGTGAAATATGACCTTTCCTAGCATAAACCCACCCATCTAGACGTGTTAGAATTGCTGGTTTAGTAACACAATGAATAGAATAAAAGTTACACCACCTTGCAACTTTACATTGCATGTATCTAACCCTTTTTCCATCAACTTAAAACCTGACACCACATGAAAACACCTTAGAGATATGAAAAACCAAGAGAGGTTATTGTAGAGGGGCCCTAGATGATCCCATAGCCTCTAAAAAAATGTTTGTAAGGGTCATGTTTTTCAAGTAATAGCTCATCAAAGTTTGCTTCCTTTTTGCACTTTGGTCTCTTAAGAGACTTCGTCGGTGCACTGTAGGTCAGACTATTTCAGCATGTTTGGGTGAGAAACAAGACCTTTCCTAGTATAAACCCACCCATCCAAATGTGTTGGAACTATTAGTTTGGTCGCATGATGAACAGAACGAAAGTTACACCACCTTGCAAATTTATACTGCATGCATCCGACACTTTTTCCATTAATTAAAAACTTGACACCACGATCATACACCTTAGAGATATCAAAAACCAAGAGAATTTATTGTAGAGGGGCCCTAGGTGATCTCGTAGCATCAAACAAAATGTTTGTAAGTGCCACAATTTTTGAGTAATAGATCATCAAAGTTTGTTTCCTTTTTGCACTTTGGTCTCTTAAGATACTTCACTGGTACTTAAGGTACAAATGTGTTGGAATTGTCAGTTTGGTTGCACAATGAACAGAACAAAATTTACACCACCCTGCAACTTTGCACTGCATGCATGTAAGTTTGGTCTAATGGCATGTATGCCATTGAGTTTCATGATGAGTCAATTTGGTCTAATGGTATGTCGGTTTGGCCTAATGGCATGTATTTCATTAAGTTTCATGTGCACTTATGTATTATAGTTAAATGGTGTAGATTATATTTCCATCATACATCAAACTTTTATTCCATATCTAATGCATTTGTTTATGCATCATAATTAAATGACATTGAATCTTGTATTTGATTGTTCAAATGGAGTATGACAATTGTGTTAGGTTGAATGACATATATGACATCCTAATAATTTTGGATTTTTTGTTAAGCATACATCATAACTAGTGTTCATTATGGTGTGCTTAGTGTGTTTATTTATGCATGTTGATTATGAATTTTTTGAGTAAAAGTTCTAATAACATGTATGCCACTAACTTTTATGGATTTAAGTTGATGGTTACAAATTATTATGTATGGAATTTTTTTGAAAGTCGATTGTTCATGCATTATGGCTGAGTGAATTGATGCTTCTACGCGACTGTATGACATTTGCATGAAGGAATTGATGATATATATCATTTTGTTGTATGTTGGGTTTTGTTGAAAGGTTGCATTATATTTATATTACATTTATATATTCTTATTTGAAGATTACATCAAACTCATATAGCAAGTTTGGCGTGGGTCAAGGTTGACTAGTGTCATTGCTTTTGTGTGAAGTGTGCATTATGACTAGTGTGCATCAAGCCCATATGGTATGCCTAGTTTTCTTATTCATGCATTATGGTTGGCAACATTCATTTTTGTGCATTACAATAATACAAATTGCATCTAGAAGGTCAAATAACATGCATGTCATGGAGTTGTATTTGGTTTGCTTAATGGTTGTATCACACTCATATGGTGTGCATATTATAGTGTTTGTCCGTGCATCATGGTTGAGTGATGTCTTAATTGTTGATCATGATTATTGTATAGATTTCACATGAACAATCTAATGAACATGTATCATGTTGAGTTGTAAGGACTTTTTTTTAAGGTTGTGTCGAACCCCTATGGTGTGCATAATGTTCTTGTTTATGTATTATGGTTGAAAGATAGTGATTCTTATTCATGATGATTTTATACCTTTTACATGATCTAGTGACATGTTATTAAGCCTGAAATTTTTAATGGCATGAATGTTGACTTGAGTTGTAATGGTTTTGTTTGATGGTTGCATCACTCGTATGGTTTGTATAGAGTGTTTAGCACCACTGAGTGACATTTATTTTTATCAAGATGATTGCATTAATTTTAAATGAACACTGTAATGACATATATTTCATTAAGTTATATGGTATTTGTTTGAAGTTTTTAACCAATCAAAAGAATCAATTTCATAAGGCTGTCATAAGCTACTCTTTTCATCTTTATTGCCTTGTCGACGAGATCACAATTCTTTGAGGCATTTTTTCAAATAGTTCTTCTCAACAAATATTATACAGTGCTTCTCATACCATTTTTCATTAATTTTAGCTTCTTTTGAAAAAAATAAGCTACCCACTTCATTACAAGAGTTCAAAAAACAAAATAGTGTCAAATGTAAATTCATTAAAGAGAGCTTAAAATCATGTGTATTCTCAAATTGAGTGTTCAACATGCAACATATAGAAGTAATCAAATATTTGAAAACTCTATTACTCTTCCTCTTTGTTGGTACCCCTATGAAACTTTTCCTGTAGTCACATTGGTATTCTTAGCTCAAGTCATTCATATTATGTTGTTAATGTCTACTAGCTTGTTTGAAAGCACTTGTTTTAGGCTTTTAGCCATAGAAAAAAGGTAGTACACTATTTCATAAAATTATTTGGTAGACATGTATGAAAAATGTGGTACAATAGAAAAGGAAGTGAATTGTTTTAAAAAATGCCTCAAAGAAATGTGGTCTCATGGAATCCAATGTATGAGAACCTTAATATGAATGAACTCTAACATAGATGGATTACCAATTGTAATTCATGTTCTATTAAAATGCAATTTTGTTAATCTATAACATGTTATTGATCATAAATTTAAACTATTCTAAAATAATTATGCATTCCATTTTGAAGTTTCAAAGTAGAAAGACATGCACATGAGGAACAAATTAGATCGAATATCAATTCTTATATATCAAACTGTAGAATAATTGTGTTTGTGCATATACAAATTTGACATATATTCCTACTCAAAACAAGTTTTACAAATTGTGGTATATATCCCATCTCAAGATCTATCAAACCTTAAATGTATCAATCTCTATCAAATCCTAATCTTATGTCATATCATCAAAATCGAGCCTCTTTGAAGAACTTAGTGGCCTTGAATTTTCCTACACAATAACAATTCAAACCACAAATTAGATTAATTATGTGAATGGTTGACAAGATAGACTAGTAAATAGAAACTTATATAATATAATTTAGAAATTATCAATTTAACATCAAAATCATTATATTGAACTATATTATATCAAAAATACAATTCTTGTTTACCTCAAGTCTTTCTCTTTTTTTTGCAAGACATTTTGCATTTGATTGTACCTTAGGATGATCAGGAATCCTCGTATAACGAAATGGTCCCACATTTGTCACATTGTTGAATCAGGTAGAGGACTATAGTAGGTAAAATAAAATTGATACGAATTGACATATAATTTTTGAGAAATAATCATATTTACTAAACATATATCTACTCCTATCTAACCGTATATATCTATAATATAAAATAAACACATACCTAATGTGATGCTTGTACACTAGACGAGATCATGATGGATGAAGTAGCTAAGATAGTTTCCTATATAAAAAATGATAAGAATGTAACACAATTTAAATGCGCATGCACATATAATCATAATGTCGAGAATATAAAAAAAACATACACCTGTTGTGCAACTTCTTCCAATGCGTCAGGCTTAGTCAACATGGTTGTAAAAGTACTTGGTTGTTGCAAAATACAAGATTATATTAGACTATCAATCTATGTACATGTATTTAAACATAATAGATTTCAAAAATTAGCATCTAAATAAAAATTTAAATGATACCATATACTAAGTCTCTATGCCAAATGAAATGGCCGATTGTGTAGCCTCATGCATTTATGAAATTTGGTCCTATGGATAGATTCATAGATTGCGGGCATGTTTTGTAATGGAGAAATTGGTGGAAGAGGAGGATTTTCAAGGTTTTCATCTTGACCAAGGTTGGGATGAACCTTAAGCCTATTTGATGATGAAAAATTTAAAAATTAACAATCATTTTAATGCAAAAAAAACCTATTCAAAAACCTATTTTTGACTGAAATTCTTAAAAATAATGCAAAACTAAAATAAAATTGAAAAAAAAACATTAAAATTTATACATACCTGTTAATTTTGGGTGATTTGAGCAAAAAAGTGCAAGGGGAAATGGATATCTAAGTCCCTCAACTGCTCCAACGCATGCACAAGGTAAAAAGCACAGTGAAAATGACTCTTGGGTTTTCCTTTTTATGATTTTAATACACAAGAAACAAATATCAGTTTCAAAATGTCTAATTAGTTTATGTTATTTTTTTATTTCATCAAGTCTGGCGACTCGACTTATATGGTATGAAATTTTTTTATGGTAATATATATTATATTACAACATATAACATATATATTATAATATTACAATATAATATAATATAATAATAATATATTATATTACAATACAATATATTATATTATATAATATGATATTGTACAATATAATATATATATATATTATAATATTATATTATTATATAATATGATAAAAAGCACAGTGAAATGACTTTGATTTTCCTTTCTCAAATTTAATACACAGAAATGGATGTCTTGTTTTTTTATTTGGTTAGGTCTAAGGACCTGACTTATATGGTATGAGGTTTTTTATATTATAATATATATAATATTATAATATGATATATTATAATATAATATAATATATAGATTAATATATAATAATAATTTTCAATACTTTTTTATGATTTGAATATTATATTATATATATTATATAATATTATAATATAAATATTATATTATAATATATAATTGTAGAATGCTTAGCCTAGACCTGCTCTAACATGAACAATCAAACATTAGTCAATAAGCAAGTCTAAATAAACATTCCCCATGAGATTCATTCAAACACAAGAACAAGAAAACAAGATAAAATATCAAATGAAAGCTGATGAAATCTTATTCAAAATGCTCAAACCAGCATCCCATGGGGGAATTGGTGCTTCTTTGATGTGGAAAGAAGCCCTTTCTCAATTCCTTGATAAGCTTGATGATGATTGTGTGCTCATTGATTCAAAATGTTGATAACCTTGCTAAGATTGATGAAGTTCTATACTAACATAGATGAAATGTAGATGAAAATGGATTCAAAATGACTATAATAACCTTGCATAAATTTTGTGAATGATTATGGATTCAAATGAGCATAATGATTTTACATGGATTGTGGATGCCAAATCAAATAGAGGCCTCTATTTATAATGGAGAAAGATTGAAGAATGAGGAATAGGATGAATGTGGGATTAACATTTGAACCAATGACATTGTGCCACTTGTCAACATGCTAATGAAGGAGAGGAACACATTTTGAACAATGTGCATGTTAAATGCATGTAGGTGGAATTTGAAATTCAAAAGATGACTTGTGCAAGAAGAGTTGTAAAAGGAGTTAATGCCAAGTTGGCTCAAGGAGAGGACATGTAAGAGCCTTAAATTCCAAGTTGGAGGACAAACGTCCTTTGGGAGGGAGAATTCAAATAAGTGAAATATTCCAAGAGTATGCCACATTTGAATGAAAATAGAGGAATTAATAAATCAAATAAATTGATTTACATGTGCAACTTGCAAAAGCTAGAGGAATTGAGGATTTAGGAGTTAATTATTTCGTGATTAATTAACTTAGATGGAGTTAGTTCATTTGACATTTGATTTAGATATTTAGATTTATTTAAATTAAATAAGAGGATAGTTGGGAGATTAGGGATTTAATTAAATAAATTTGATTTGTTCAATTAAATGAAGAACTTTAGGATTTAATTAAATATAGTTGATTTATTTAATCAAAGAGGAATTATGATAAAATAATCTAATAAAGTGTATTATCCAATTAAGAAGGAAATTTAATGAATTTAATTAACTAAAGATTATTCAATTAAATGATTAGTAAAGAAGTGATCTAAGAAGAATTAAAGTTAGTGAATTAGAATCGGGTGTATAATATCAATCAAGATAATTTACGTGTCTACAATAATATCATATTATATTATAATATAATATATTATAGACAATAAATAGATTAATATATAATAATAACTTTCAATACTTTTTTATGATTAATATTATATTATATATATAATATTATATATAATATAATATAATATAATATAATTGTTGTGTAGTTTTTGCACACGCTCCGCTGAAGGCAGGGACCCTCTTTCGGTTCAGTTTTGGTGTCTTGGCCCTTTCATTTTGAGGTTTTGTCTTATTTTGGCATGTGCTTAAAAGTTTATTTTTATGGCCTTAATGATTTCCCCAAGTTATTCATTGAAAATCTTTAAGTTCTAGATAAATTTTAGGCTTTTACTTGGATTCGGGATTTTCCACCCTGGTCGGATTTTCCCGGGTCCCGCTTGGAATCCAGCTAGACCCTGTTGTTCAGGGATTTTTGGTATTCGCAGATTTCTGAGTAGGCCGGATTTTCCAAGATTCTACCCTGTTGTCGGATTCCTGGGTTCTCTGACTGTCCTATCGATTGCATTAATGACTTTGTCCATGTTTTGAAGGATGTATTTAACTTGATTTTTGGGATCTTTTGTGCCATCATGCTTATTATTTGCCATCGTTTGGGCTGAGGACTACATCCTTAGAGTTGGTTCTTCGAGCTTTTGATTCAATTTGGGACACTTGGGCTTGAATTCGTTGATTTAGTGGTTATTTCTTTCGCATTCTTTCCCCTGTTCTTTGTGGACACCATTCTCTTCGCATTTGTTGATTCTGGGATCGACTCCCGCTTTATAATGGTATGTGTTTGATTGCTTTGCTTTGAATTGATGATTATGGATAGCGCGTTGATGTTATAAGAGGTTCTGGGATTCAAATTCCTACGTATTTGATCATTTCATGCTAGGGTTGTCTAGCATTGTGTTATTTGTGATCTCCTGGGTGAGTTTTGAGCTCATTTGTCTATCTACATTTTGATGAATCTTGCCCGAGAGTAATTAGTAAACCCTAGTAACGACATAGCAATTGAAATGACAGAATTCTAAGCTTTCCTATGCACTCATGGTGGATGTATAGGGTTGAAACCTAGGGCATCACCATTCATCTTTAATTTGCTCTCAAACGGGCCTGGAACGCAAAGTAAATCTTTTGAAGGTCCATGCATAACTTTCCCCAAGCTTAAATCATTGAAATTCATGATTAATGAGATGTTGTGTGTGAAATTATGATTTCGTGTCGCAATCTGGCTTTTGGCCTCAGTCTGGGATTTCTCGTTCCTTCGGGATAATCCATCTCTGGCAGATTTTCCCAAAATTTGGTGAGGTGAAATAAAATTATCGCTATCATATACACCATCGGCAAGACAAACATTCATCGGCAAGAGGTCATAGCAGGCTCCATTAGTCATACCGATGTTCTTTTCCATCGCTGGGTCCTTCATCCTTCAGTGAGACCTTTCACCGAATGCATTTCGCTCTCGTCGAGCTACCTTCATTTCAGTCGGGGAGACCCTGCTTGGTCGATGAGACCTTTCGGTGAGTTCTCAACTCTTTCCGAGACCTTCGCTTTTGCTGAGACTACCAACAGTCGCCGAGACTTCATGACGAAGCCTTCCTTTCTTGGCGAGCTCAGATCTTCTTTTGAGGAGATCACGTGTTGTTGGCCAGAGGTTATACCAATGAGACTCCATGTCGGCAAAACATTACGTAGTTGACAGGACCTCTAGCCAAATTCAAAACCTATCACCGAAACATCCATTTTCTTCGATAAGGCTCCCCCTCGTCGGCGAGACGTTACACCGAAACCACCTAATTTTAGCAAAACCAAATTTTGATGACATCCACCTTTGGTGTGACCTCCCAGAATTCACCAAGACCTTACCCTGACTACCCTTTGGTCATATCAATATGTTTGTTATATCGTCGATTGGCAAGACATCGTAGCTTCGCTGAGACCTCATATCGAAAAACTTTAGTCTGGCCGAAGTGTTTGCTTGGACCTCGAAAGTCAGTGAGACAAAATGGATTCACCGTAACCTCACCCCGAATAGAAATTCTCTCATCAACATGCATATCCTCAACGCTGGTTGGCAAGACATGCCCCACTCGGTGTGACCTCATTCTGAATAAAATTTGATTGACCGAAGTACATGCTTTTGCACTAGTTGGTTCGGAGTTCTGCCTTATCCGCAAATTTCTGTCAAGTCTGGATTTCTCCAAAATTTGGTGTCTCTCTAATTTTCCGAAGTCTCCTATTTGGCTCGTTCTTTGTAGGAATCCGTCCCTCACGGATTTTCCCGAAATCTGATGAAATATAAAGGAACATGAGATAATTGGATTTGTTTATGATTCGTGATACATTTAATGATTATTTCAAGTCATATTTGGATTTCTCGTGTAATTTGTTGATTGATCATGATTAGGTTTAATGGTTAAGTAGGTGTTTCCTGGTTATTCCGTTGGCATCCAATTGGTCTGGAATTTCCCGAAATTCCTCTCTGGCTCAAATTCCACAAATGGTCTTGAAACCCAAAATTTGTTGTGATCATTTCATATGAGATTTAATAACACCTTGACTATATGAGGCTTATTCTAACTGTTTTCTTATGGATTAACATTCCCTTTCCTATGGTTTTTATTATGATTTCCATGTTGAGTGCAGGCTGAATCTAGCAAGGCAGTAGCTGGGTCCTCAATGTCTGATGCAGATAGGATTAAAATGGATGTTAAGAGCAAGATCCCTGAGAGTAAAATCACTTCATTTTGGTCAGAGGTGACTGATACAAATGTCGAATCATGGGATTATGAAGAATTTAAAGGAAGGATGGTGGCAGAGGATTCTCCTTTGGTGGCTAGAAGGATGATGGAATCAGGCTTGTCCCATGTAGCTGGCTTCCCTTCCATGGTGCAGTGTTATGAGCTAGTCCTCGAGTGTTCTAGGCACTATGATTAGGACACACAGATAATTATTGGTTCTAAGGGGAGGGTTGTAGCAAATCTCAACCCTGTTTCCATTGCCCAAACCTTTGATATGCCAGACAAATCTCATGTGGTGGGATTCAACATGAGGGCGGCTCAGGATTTCTACGATGAGCAGACTGTGAAGTCACAACAATTTATCAATTCTTGGCTGGAGAAGCCCAAGTCTCATTATTCCAAACTGCCCAAGCAGCTTTTTAGGATTAAGTTCAAGGAATATTATGACGCCATCACTCTTCTTAGCAGGGTAGTTGGATTAAAGAATGTTGGCACGTTTGAGAATTGTATGTGCCATGTGATTGTGAGGATGGAGCAAGAGAAGACTGACTACCATTGGGCAGGGGTCATTAGCCAAGTAATCCATGAGCAGTTATCCAATGTGTTGCTGACCAAGACTTTCATAATGACTTCATATTTGGTCTATGCACTTGCAAGATTCCACCCCTACAAAGGATTGAGCACAAGGGGCACTTTTGGACAAGATATTATCTACGAGGTTTATCCTCAGTTGCACTTGGGAAGTTCGAACTACAGGAGGGTGAATGATGCATTCACCATGCATATCACTATATTACTTCAAGGTGCAAAGCATGTCAGAATTTCAGATCAGGCCAAGGAGCTCATCAAGAAGTATGGAGCTTGGTTTATACAATTCCCAACCTTCTCCTACATTCGGATTGATGGCTGCCAAAGGGCCCCAGACAGACTTCCAAGGTATCCCACTGATCACATTATATTGTTGGAAGTAACTAGACAAATTTGTGACTTTGATGCTATTGTCAAGAAAGACAAACACAAGACAGGATTTGGTGGAGATTCCCCCCTAAGGATTGGTCCTGGAGAGGCTTGTCCTTCCATTGGTTCTGCCCAAGCTTCAGAAGAAGAAATGAGTACTCTTGGCTTGTCTTTCCACTCCAAGAGGTCCAGATTTGATATTACAGGAGAAGCTCACAAGAAAGCCAACAAAGAGTATAGCCATAATGTGAATTTGGAGGACTACTGGGCCAACTACAGTGACGAATTTGAAGTCAGAAAGAAGAAATTCTCCTGGCTTCCAGTTGATTCAGTTCAATTGTATAATGTAAAGGTAGTTTCTAATCAATTGGAAGACGATGGAAACTTGATCTAGGATCATGCTTATGAGACAATAAAATACAGAGAAATTGGTGAGGTGGATTGGTTAGAGGAGGAAAAGACAAAATTGAAACAACTAGTGGATCCAGTTATCAAAGTCAATAGGATGTGGCTAAAGCATAAGCTATGGGAGCTGGAAAATAATGGTGTACAGTGCACCTATGCGCTAATGGGAGATTTGGATCCCCACTCCACCTCTGAAGAATCTACTGAGAAAAATCCTAAGGGCAAGGGGAAGTTGGATTCTCCTTTCAAAATCAAGATAAAAGGTGCTCAAGAAACAGTGGCCAAGGAGGCAGAAAAATAGAGAAAGCCAAAGGCCAAGAAGAGGACAAGGAATAGGAAGTCTGAGAAAAAAGAGACTAAAAATCAGGGTCCTGAAGTTGATGTGTTGGTGCCCAAGAGGAGAAGAATCACAAAATTTTCAAAGAATGCAAGCTCCAAGGTTGGGGAGGAAGAGGTTTCCCCACCAGTGGTAAATGTTGAAAGTTCAAAGGAGAAGTCTAAGGTATATACAAGGAGGTCTAGGACTCCTCCCAAGGATAGTGTGCCCAAGGTTGATCTCCCTCCAGCGGTTTCTCATGAGGAGCAACATGATGGTATTCCTCCCATTCATGAAGCCCAAGGTAAACCTGGCGAGGCTAAAGAAGTTGATGAACATCCAGACACTAAAGAGGAAGAGTTCCATGAAGGAGAACTTTACAGTGCCGAGGCTGAGGTTGAAAATATAATGCAATCTCCCTTGCTTGCATATGCAGGATTGCCAGTCACAAATGAAGAAGTTTAATCTCCTCCAAGGGATGAAGAGGCAGAAAAGATCCCATCACCTGAACATGAGGAAGAACACCTCAAAGAGAAAAGGAGTAACAATGAAACTCTTGAGAAGCAGAATGTGAGTGAGGAAACACCTAAAGGTCAACAAGAAGAGGAAAATAGGTTGAGGTGCAATTTTAACCCACTGTCCCTGGTTGGTTGGACAAGAAAATAAGGAGAAAATGAGTTGTTGTGGAAGATAGTCCACCAAATTGGGATGCACTACTAGCCAAGATTGGAAAAGAAAAAGGTAAGAAGAAGGCTAGGGTGATCTCGAGGATTGAAAGAGATGAAGCTCATGACAGGGTTGTTCACATTGCAACCCCTGCTCCAGATAAAAATAGAGATGATGTGGTTGGAAAGGATTACAATATTTAGACTTTCAATCTAGGGCCTACATCGGTCGAGCAAGACATTGAAGATTATGAGGACTCTAGTGCAGTTATTGTGGGTAGGTTGAGGAAGGAAATGAAGACCAAGCAGGAACTAAAGAAAGAAAATGAAAATCTCAGGAAATGCTTGGAAGACTTGATGAAACCACTGCAATCCATTAACCCTTCTTCATCTGTTGCAAATCCTCTGCCTCAAGAGACCATCACCGAGCTAGAAAAGATGAAAGCTTCCACCCTTGCCATTACAAATTGGTTGAAAGGGGTACAAATAAAGGGTGATGAAGCTATTAAGGAAATCCTGTCAATAGGGAAAGGTGCTGCAAGGACAATGGATTGGATGAAGCAGGTGTTAGCACAAGATAAAGAAGACACATACCTCCTGCTATAGAAAACCAAGACTATCATGGAATACACCAAGGATAAATTAGTAGGTGACAAGATCCTTCCCTTCTCTAAAGCTACTGAACCTTGGGAATGGTATGAGGCATTGCAGATTAGGAAGAAAGTGTTGAAGAAGATTTATAAACAAAGAAGGCAGATTGATGATACCCTAAGTGGTGTATATAATGGCTCCATGGCCTTTTTTGAGATCATGAGATGGTGAAGGAAGATCACGCCCAAGTATTTGAGTTTGGAACAATTGAGAAATTGGTGGCAGGATGCTTATGCACCACTTGATGATGATTCTGTTTCTAAGCACCAGTTGGATGATGCGGCCACCTACCTTGCAGTTATTGATAAATATATGACATATAAGGTGGATTGGGATAAGTTGGTCAAACGGTTAAGAGAAGAGGTTGCATCCATTGAAAATTGACTTAGGGTTTTGCCTTTTCCACCGGTAGTTGACTTGGATTGGACGCTTTTGAAAGTTCATGAAATGTTGGGTCGAAATAGGGATAATAGGTAAGGGGGTTAATGATAGGCTACAACGTGATTTGTGCTTCCCTATTATCTTCCCGCGCATTGGTTCGAACTGCATTACGGATCCCAGGCCGACTTGGATGGAACATGCATTTAATGCTTATTTGACCTATTTTGAGTCTCTCTTGGCTGACTGGTGGTGCCTGATTAATGTTGTGAAGCTCTTGCTAGGCTGACGATTTTTTCTGGGGATTCTATATATTGGGCATTTTGCCTCATTTGTAAAAGGGGGTTAGAAGATAGAAGTAGAATAGAGAAAAATAGTTAGAAGCGAATTAAGTAGGGCAAGTTAGCAAGTAGTTGTTCTCAAGCAAATATTGTAACAGAAAGTTGGAATTGTTGCTACAATGGATAATTCGAATACAAGTAATGACATTGTGATTTGGTGCCATACTGGTATTCTCTTGTCTTGCATGGTTCTTGTTATTCTATCTTTAAAATTGCTTTGAGGAGGTTAATACTTAGATCATATTTGGTTCAATAATGTTTGTGATTTGATACTTGAATGTTACAACAATCCCTTAGTCCATACTTTTCGCAACCAACTGATTGTTAGTTGCTTTGCAAAGTTAGCCTGGACTTCATATTCATTATGCTTAGTTCGATTGTGAGGATTTATTCATTTCAGTTGTGATAGGGTTATCTGAATGAATGTTCATGATTTGAAAATCTTACTACCTTAGAAGATTGCATTGTTTCTACGAAATTGCAGATCCATCTGGGTCAAATAGAATTTTTTTGAGGGATTGGTCCATTTCAAGTGTGCAGTCATTTGCATTGTTAATCTTAGGTTTAGTATTAAGTTTAGAGATCTCTTTGAAACCTTTATCTTTTGTTATTTCTTCGATTATTGGGTTAAATTTAGGATTGAAGTATCATTATATTGCTAGATCTGTTAAATCAAGATTTAGTATTTTGCTTGTAGTAAGGTCCCATTGTGATTACCAACATTTTCACATTTATCACTAAGTTGTTTGTGCATTGTCAAGACCTAACATTAGAGACCTTGGGGTTATCTCTTGAGGCTTGCTGATAGAGATTTACCTTTCAAGACAGATAGGATTCTATATTCTGTTTGAGTTGTTGTTGTGCAGAAAACACCATCAATAGGATTGGCACTAGAAGGAGGGCCTAAATAAGCAAGTTGGATCAATTTTTGAATGCCATCTCTCTTGAAAGATTCAGAAGAAGGACAAGATCCACTCCAAGAGAGAAGAAATTTCAAGAATTACTAGACCCTACTAGGTCAAGAAGGACCAACAGAAGGGGAGAATCATCACCCTCTCATCCACCTCTCTCATCTCCATCATCCCCATCTTCATCAGGATCATGTTCACGTGGGTCTGAGGGAATTCCCAATCCACAACCTCGGCCAGTCATAAATCAACCATTACCACCCCCACCTCCACCAATGGCTTTCCTGACTAATAATCCATCTCCATTGAGTTTTGTTGTTTATAATGTCATGCCCAAGAACCCTGAACACTATTGTTCAAAATTCCATGTCAATGATCCAAATAGGACCGCTAGGAACACATCATAATCTTTCAGACTGGCCTTAAAGATAGAGGGATAAACCATGAGGATGTATCATGTAGGCTCTTTCCCTACTCGTTAGGAGAGGATGCATTCTATTGGTACAATCATTTACCTACTGGGTCTATCAAAAATTGGACTGAGTTAGAAACTATATTTTTGCAGAAGTTCCATATTCCCATCAATCCCAATGAGCTATATCTTCAGTTCACAAATGTCAAGAGGGAGGTCAATGAACCTATAGCATCCTTCAACAATAGGTTTCATTGTGCTTACACCAGACTGCAGGCTCCTTATGTTGTTGATGAACCTACGGCCTTAGAAGTCTATTATGAGGGACTTGATAGTTTGACAGCTACCTTTATGAAGTGGAGCAATAAACCTCCTGCTAATCTTCTTGATGTGTATCAAAAGCTGTCAAGGTCAGCACTGCCTTAAGGCAACATTTTTTTGGGCCTCTACCCTCATTAGGAATCGTCGCTCACCTTGGACAAGTTCCAGCTCTCAACCAGGCTCTGGCAAACCATACCCTGATCATGAATCCAGTACCTCAATTGCCTCTGGTCCCTCACCCAGGACCACCTGTGAGATAGGTTCCCCCTGCAATTAGCTACCCTCAACAAAATGTGAATCAACCTCTACATTCAAAGCCTCAGGAAATATATCCCCAATATCTGCAAAATTTTGAAGTTTTGAATCAATCATTGAATGCCAATGCTACAGTAGGATACCCTCAGAACAATGCAAATCAACCGCCATATATTAATCCTAACAAGGAGAGATTGGATGAAATGTCCGAACAAATAAAGAAGTTGAATATGGAAGTGACCTACTTCAGGAACCATAACAGTTAGTTGCAAGCTACTCAAAGAAATGTGCAGTCTAATCAGAACAGAGAGAATTCATAGGGGTGGAACTTTGACAGAGGGCAACGTCATGATCGAGCATACAATAATGAAAGAGGATATAACCAGGATAGATGATATAACAATGATCGAGGATTTAATAATGACAGAAGTTATAATAATGAAAGAAGATAGAACTATGATAAAGGACAGTCCTCAGGCCAGAACTTCGATAGAGGGAAAGGTGGTGGACAAGGGTTCGATAGGAGGCAACTGCCAGGATAGAACAAGACTTGGAACACAGGGCCCAATAATGGAGGGGTCCCCACCCCATTGGATCAACTAGTTAGTCAACCTATCAATTAGTCTGCCAATCAACCAGTTAATCAAGAGAATCCTCCTAGCGGTGTATATCTAGCCGAGGCTGCTTTATCAGTGTGGTGTAGGCTCCACAAGAATAGTCAACATTCTGAGTTAGACTGTCAAGAATTCCAAACAACAGCTTCAATATTTTAGTATGAAGTGGAGAACAATGCAAGTGGTCAGGAAATAGTACCATCCAATCCTTATGATTCATTGGTGTTGGTGCTGAACCATGCTTCTTTTCCTCAAAGTAAGGAGAATGTACCTGAAGAAGAATCTGACCAGTTGGAGGAAGAAACAGACCAAGTATGCAATGGAGATGAAATGACAACTATTTGATGAGAGTTCAGTGAATGATAATGGTCCCAGAGATGAAGAAGAGGCTTATGTTGAAGAAGTGCAGACCTTCCAAAGACCTATCAAGAAGTATGACTTAAGGGAATTGCCACATAGACGCCCACAGGTTGGAGGTCACTTCACTACTTCCATTCCACTGAATAACTTCAACACACCTCCAAATCCTAATGCTAGCAATAATAAATCACTGCCTTAGATGTCCAAACAATATTTATCTCAAGATCCAGGACATGTTGATGTACCAAAATGGAGAAATGCTGATGCAATTAGGGAAAAGATGGTGGAATACCCGAGGGAGACTCCTACTAACTTAAGTGAGGAACAGTTGGCCCTGTACATTGCTGAAGAACTCAAAAAATTAAAAGTAAGCCTATCTGCATTCGAGTTATTAAGAGTTCCATCCATTAGGAATGCAGTCTTAGGATCTTATAATGCAAATTTCATGTCACAAGATAAATCAGTAAGCGAGAATGTCAATATAGTATCTAGTTCTCAGTCAGTAGGAAGACAAAATCAGACTCAGAAGCAAGTCCATATGCCTCTTGGAGATATTGGGAAAGAAAAAGACAAATCTCAAGTTGCTCAAGTAGATTCTCCTTTAACTTTGTTTCAAGGAAAAACAAATACTCCTCCATTCCTGATTTCTGTTCGCATATTTGGTAAAAATTTGCATAATTGTCTCTTGGATTTTGGTGCTTCAACCAATGTTATGCCCCTTAGTGTTTGTAGAGCTATGGGTATCACCCCTGCTGATTCCCAAAAGAAATTCACACAATTAGATAGGACTGAAGTCAGTGTTGTAGGAGAATTAAATATGATTCATATGCATATTGCTTCTGATCCTAGAATTTAGTAGGTTATCAATATACAGGTGGCTGATATCCCTGAGGCTTATGGCCTAATCCTGGGAAGGGACTTTACTAGGGATTTGAATGGATATGTGTCGATTGATCACTCCCATATGTGGCTCCCCTGGAAAGGAGTTCCAAACTAGATTAGAATTGAAAGAGAACCCAAAATGAAGTATATGATTACAGAATATTAGAAAACCTCTACTAAAATTCTGGTATCAGAAGTAAGCATGGGTAACTATGTGCTTGTAGCCCCCCTTGAAGAGTCTGATGTGGAGGAAGTCCTTATGTTCCACACAACACCAGTTAACCTTGCAATAGAATCCAGTGGTACTGAAGCCTTAATAGAACTGGCTAAAAATGATTATGAATTGGAGGATAATCAACTGGCTTTGCTAGATAGTTTTCAAGAGTTCATTAAAAAATGTATTGAAGATCAGATCCAGTTAGGAAGAGGAATGAACTTTGGAGAGTTACTGTTGCCCAATTGGTGTAGGGTACATAATGCTTCACATTCAGAATTGGATTGTTGCCTATGCAAAGCTACAATAAAACAAGTACAGAAGTATATTAATCCCACTCCTGTAGTCACAATTAATGTCCAAGAAGATCACAAAGGAAAAGGAGTAACGCCCCTACACCAATGGTGCAAAAGAAAAGGGCCCCTCTAGCAGCAATGGTGCAAAATAAAAGGCAAGGAAGCCTACAGTTGCTGGCTATTGGATGTTAAGATTTGATGGGTCTAAATCAAAGCAAGGAGCGAGGGCAGGATTCGAGTTAATTAGCCCAAAAGGTAAGACATCTTTTGCTGCTCATAGACTTCAATTTCATTGTACGAATAATGGGGCAGAATATGAAGCCTTGGTGCATGGGCTGTTAATGGCATTGAAGAAGAAGGTTAAGATCTTGCAAGTTTTTGGGGATTCTAAGCTAGTAGTCGAGCAAGTTAGGAGACAATATTCTTGTCATGACAAAAGAATGACCAACTATAGACATAAATTATGGGATCTCATTGAAGGATTCGATGCCTTCAATATTCAGTTAATTCCACAAAATAAGAACCAGACAACTGATTCTCTTGCTCAGGCGATAAGTACCTTGCAGCCTCTGTCTCTTTCAGGACTAAAGAAGTTTACGGTAGAACTGACCCCAGTACCTTTAGTACCCAACAATGTCACCAATTTCTAGGTTTTCGAAGATGACAAGCATATCTTAGATTTTATCACAAACATAGATATTTTTGCTTCTCAAATCGTTGACGAAACTGAGCCTCAAGAAGTGGAAATGGATTTGGAAGGGATAATTAATTTGAAGACCAATACAATTCCCAGAGGAATGGTACAATTAGAGAGAATCTTTGATCTGGATAAGGTCAGGGATCAAGAACAAGATGCCAGGAAAGAGTCCATCAATGGACAGTGTGACAAGTATAATGTGGGATCCCAGGATGATGTCAAAAATATCTTCATCGGTAAAGTGTGCACTCCAGAAGAAAGAAAAGGAATCATGGAGGCACTACATAGATATCAGATGTGATAGCCTAGGGTTATGAGGACTTAAAGACTTATGACACATCAATCATAACTCATACTATCCCTCTCAATCTAGGAGTGAAGCCTTTCAGACAGAGGCAGAGGCCTATTAATGCTCTACTGGAACCTATAATACAAAAGGAAGTGTAGAAACTGTTGTCTGCAAGAATCATATTTCCAGTCAGACACTCTACTTGGGCTGCAAATCTGGTTCCAGTGCAGAAGAAAAATGGTGAAATTAGGTTATGTGTGGATTTCAGGAACCTAAACAGGGCATCAGAAAAGGATAATTATCCAATGCCCTCACTGTATGAAGTGCTCCAGATTGTCAACGGATCTCAGATGATGTCCTTTTTAGATGGTTATTCAGGATACAACCAAGTTATGGTGTAGTACAAGGACATACATAAAACCGCTTTCACCACCAAGTGGGGCACTTTTGCTTACAGAAGGATGCATTTTGGCTTGATTAATGTTGGAGCTACATTTCAAAGAGCAATGGACATTGCCTTTAAAGACATCATTGGTAAGTGCATAATCATTTATATGGATAATCTAATGGTCTTTTCCAAGAAGAGAGGTGATCATATCTCAGATTTGTGCAAAGTTTTCCAGAAATGCAGGGAGTTTGGTATATTGCTCAATCCCAAGAAGTGCATCTTTGGAGTTATAAAAGGTAAATTATTAGGGCATGTTATCTCTGAGAAGGTGATTGCAATTGATCCAAAACATATAGAGGCTATTATGAAGATTCCACTGCCTACTAGTAAGAAAGAAATGAAATCATTCTTTGGCAAGATTAATTTTGTGAGAAAGTTCATCACCGAGTTTGCAGAAATAGTTAAGCCACTAAATGCGATGTTGAAGCAGGAGGCCAAGGTTGAATGGAATGCAGAAGCGAAAGAAGCATTTGCTGAGATAAAGAGGGCCATCGTTGAAGCTCCAGTTTTAGTAAGTCCTAATTATGCTAAACCATTCTACATATATTCATTTGCTTCTGACCACTCATGTGCTGCTATATTAACTCAGAAATATGACCAAGGCAATGAACATCCCATAGCATTCATGAGCACATCGTTGAAGGATGCAGAGCTGAGATACCCAAATGTAGAGAAGCAGGCTTACGCCTTAGTCAGGGCAGTTAAAAAGTTTAGACATTATATCCTTAGAAATAAGATCTTTGCTATAGTTCTCAATCGTGTAGTAAGGTTGTTGTTGATGCAAAATGAGTTAAGGGAACCTAGGGCCAAGTGGGTGACTATGTTACAGGAATATGACATTGAGATTCAGCCCATGAAGTTGGTCAGAGGGCAAGGGCTCACGAAGATAATGGCAGAGACAGGCCCTGAGCTTACAGCTTAGACTTATACTTTAGAAGATGTTTCTCCTGGTGAGTGGTACGATGATATCGTTCATTATCTCCTAACTCAGAGATGCCTTGATCATCTTAACACAGTGCAAAGGAGGGCACTACATTTGAAAAGTGATAGTTTCATGCTAAAAGGAGCTGTCCTATATAAGAAGAATCATGAAGGCCTATATTTAAGATGCTTGGGGCAACAAGAAGCCAAGCGGGTGATGGTGGAATTTCATGATAGATATGGTATGGGCCATGGCTCTGCATATTCTACTACAAATCAGATCCTAAGAGCTGGTTACTATTGGCTTACGTTATTCAAAGACACCCACAATCATGTCAGGACATGCCATGTGTGCCAGACTGCAGCAGCCAGAGAGAAGTATTCAACCCTTCCACTCCAGCCAGTTTTTGAGGTAAAACCTTTTGCACAATGGGGAATGGACTTCATTGGCCCCATCAATCCACCCTCCTCTGCTGGTCACAAGTATATTCTCACCATTACTGATTATTTTACACGATGGACTGAAGCTCTTGCATGCAAGCAGTGTACTTCTAAGGTAGTAATTAAGTTCCTTGAATCAGGTATTATCAATCGTTTTGGATGCCCTTTATCCTTAGTTTGTGATAATGGCCCTGCTTTTGCATCTTTGAAGTTTTCCAATTGGGCTTTTGATCATGGGATCATAATAAAATTTGCATCCAATTACTATCCACAGGGTAATGGGTTGGCTGAGTCCTCTAATAAGAATCTTTTGACAGTCATTCACAAGTTATTAGAAAGGAATCCTAGGGATTGGCATACCCAACTTAGATTTGCTCTGTGGGAAAATCGTACGAGACATAAAGCTTCCTTAGGAACTTCCCCATATCACCTTGTGTATGGCCTAGAGCTTGTGTTTCCCATCCAATTGAAGATACCTACCTTACAGTTCATTAATGACTATTATGATGGGGAAGATAAACACAAGGCCAGACTTGTTGAATTGTTACATCTTGAGGAGAAATGAGACAAAGCCCTAGATGACTTTTCTAAACATTAGGGGGTAGTCAAGAGATGGTTTGATAAGAGAGCCAAGGTAAAATATTTTAAGATTTCTGACTTAGTTCTTTACTGGGATAAAGCCCATGACCGTAAGGGAGAGCATGGAAAATTTGATAAACTTTGGCTTGGTCCTTACCAGATTTCAGAAATCTTGGGAGATAATGCTTTCTGTTTGAAAACTCTCACTGGAGAGGATATCCCGTTGCCTGTCAACGGGCAATATTTGAAGCATTATTTCCAGTCTTGAGTGCTTTCAACTCTTTTCTTGTATATAGTTAGAGTAGGTTTCCCTTTTTGCTTTGCTTTTGTTTGTTTGGTTAGTGTAGGTTTGCTTTTGGTTCGGGTTTTTGTTTTTTCTTTTCTCTTGCTTTGGGGGTTTTCCTGGTTTTCGCCTGGGTGTGTTGCACCTGTATGGAAAAATCTATGATTATCTGGGACAGTTCTAAGTATTTTACTGGTGAACTGAAATCTTGTATCCTGAAAGGATGGTTGATGTCTCTGTCAGTGCCAAGTAGTCTAAATGTTTGATTTAAAGAGGATGGGTCACAGGCTTGGATCTGAATTTGAAGTATTCTGAAATCCTATATATCTCTCATGTATCTTAAGAATCCTGACGTTATTGAAGGTTATTGGTAAGGTTTTGTCAAGTGAAAAATCTTGTTTCTGCTTCAGCGCCACTGCGATTCTCAGCCCTGAGTGTGGACTTCATTGTTCACAGGTTCAACTAAAGGTGAAGAGAAAAGAAATATCAAAAGACATAAAAAGTGAAATCTTGAAAAAAAAAAGTGTATTCAACTCATCAGGGGTACCTGAATCTCTATCGGGGCTATGGAAGCCTGGCTGGCAGTAGAGCTATGTTCAGGAGAATCATAGCGATAACCTCATCGAGGCTATAGACGCCTGACTGGCAGCGAGGCTCTATCTAGGTTCCTTTTGAAGTTAGAATTCTTACATAGCCTGACTTGACTAAGCTTGGTTCCAGTAGTAGCTTAAGGAGGGAAATGAACTCACCTGCACACACTTGGATTTTCAGTTTATGGAAGGTTCGGCCTACCCTTTGGTTCTGATTCTTTAATCCTTGCATTTTGATTTGTTTGTCTGCTAATGGGAATGAAACCGGAGATTTTGGGTTCTTGATTCATGTTTGTCATCAAATGCTCTGGAGCATTTTCCCAACATAAGTCACCATTTGTTGTGCATTTTTCGCACACACGCCCCGCTGAAGGTAGGGACCCTCTTTCAGTTTGGTTTTGGCATCTTGGTCCTTTCATTTTGAGGTTTTGTCTTATTTTGGCATGTGCTTAAAAGTTTATTTTATGGCCTTAATGATTTCCCCAAGTTATTCATTGAAAATCTTTAAGTTCTAGATAAATTTTGGGCTTTTACTCGGATTCAGGATTTTCCACCCTAGTCGGATTTTCCCAGATCCCACTTGGACTCTGGCTGGACCCTGTTGTTTGGGGATTTTCAGTATTCACGGATTTTTGAGTAGGCCATATTTTCCCAGATTTTGCCCTGTTGTCGGATTCCCGGGTTCTCTGACTGCCCTATCAATTGCATTAATGACTTCGTGCATGTTTTGAAGGATGTATTTAACTTGATTTTTGGAATCTTTTGTGCCATCATGCTTATTATTTGCCATCATTTGGGCTGAGGACTGCATCCTTAGAGTTGATTCTTCAAGCTTTTGATTCAATTTGGGACATTTGGGATTGAATTGGTCGATTTAGTGGTGATTTCTTGCGCCTTCTTGCCCCTTTTCTTCGTGGGCACCATTCTCTTTGCATTTGCTGATTCTGGGATCGACTCCCGCTTTATAATGGTATGTGTTTGATTGCTTTTCTTTGAATTAATGATTATGGATAGCGGGTTGATGTTATAAGAGGTTCTGGGATTCAAATTCCTACATATTTGATCATTTCATGCTAGGTTTGTCCAACATTGTGTTATTTGTGATCTCCTGGGTGAGTTTTGAGCTCATTTGTCTATCTACATTTTGATGAATCTTTCTCGAGAGTAATTAGTAAACCCTAGTAATGACTTAGCAATTGAAATGACTAAATTCTAAGCTTGCCTGTGTGCTCATGGCAGATGAATAGGGTTTAAACCTAGGGCATCGCCATTCATCTTTAATTTTCTCTCAAATGGGCCTGGAACGCAAAGTAAATATTTTGAAGGTCCATGCATAACTTTCCCCAAGCTTAAATCGTTGAAATTCATGATTAATGAGATGTTGTGTGTGAAATTACAATTTCGTGTCACAATCTGGCTTTTGGCCTCAGTCCAGGATTTCTCGTTCCTTCAGGATAATCCATCTCTGGCAAATTTTCAAGAAATTTGGTGAGGTGCAATAAAATTATCGCTATCATATACACCATCGGCAAGACAAACATTCATTGGCAAGAGGTCATAGCAGGCTCCATTAGTCATACCGATGTTCTTTTCCATCAATGGGACCTTCATCCTTCGGCGAGACCTTTCACCGAACGCATTTCGCTCTTGTTGAGCTCCCTTCATTTCAGTCAGGGAGACCCTACTTGGTCGGTGAGACCTTTCGGTGAGCTCAGAACTCTTGCTGAGACCTTCACTTTCGCTGAGACTACCAACGGTCACCGAGACTTCATGATGAAGCCTTCCTTTCTTGGCGAGCTCAGATCTTCTTTCGGGTAGATCACGTGTTGTCGGCCAGAGGTTATACCAATGAGACTCCATGTCGGCGAAACATTACACAGTCGATAGGACCTCTAGCTGAATTCAAAACCTATCGCCGAAACATCCATTTGCTTCGATAAGGCTCCCCCTCATCGACGAGATGTTACACTGAAACCACCTAATTTTAGCGAAACCGAATTCCGATGACATCCACCTTCGGTGTGACCTCCCAAAATTCGCCAAGACCTTACCCTGACTACCCTTTGGTCATATCAATATGTTCTGCCTTATCCACAGATTTATGTCAAGTCCGGATTTCTCTGAAATCTGGTGTCTCTCTAATTTTCCAATGTCTCCTATCTGGCTCGTTCTTCGCGAGAATCCGTCCCTCACGGATTTTCTTGAAATCTGATGAAATATAAAGGAACGTGAGATAATTGGATTTGTTTATGATTTGTGATACATTTAATGATTATTTCATGTCATATTTGGATTTCCCATGTAATTTATTGATTGATCATGATCAGGTTTAATGGTTAAGTGGGTGTTTCCTGGTTATTCTGTTGGAATCCAATCGGTCTAGAATTTCCCAAAATTCCTCTCTAGCTAAGATTCTGCAGATGGTCTTGAAACCTGAAATTTGTTGTGATTGTTTCATATGAGATTTAATAACAACTTGACTATATGAGGCTTATTCTAACTGTGTTCTTATGGATTAAAATTCCCTTTCCTGTGGTTTTTATTATGATTTCCATGTTGAGTGCAGGTTGAATCTAGCAAGGCAGCAGCTGGGTCCTCAATGTCTGATGTAGAGAGGATTAAAATAGATGTTAAGAGAAAGATCCCTGAGAGTAAAATCACTTCAGTTTGGTTAGAGGAGACTGATACAAGTGTCGGATCATTGGATTATGAAGAATTTAAAGGAAGGATGGTGGCAGAGGATTCTCCTCTAGTGGCTAGAAGGATGATGGAATCAGGCTTGTCCCATGTAGCTGGTTTCCCTTCCATGGTGCAGTGTTATGAGCTGGTCCTTGAGTGTGCCAAGTAGTATGATCAGGACACACAGATAATTATTGGTCCTCAGGGGAGGGTTGTAGCAAATCTCAACCCTATTTCCATTGCCCAAACCTTTGATATGCCAGACATATCTCATGTGGTGGGATTCAACATGAGGGCGGCTTAGGATTTCTATGAAAAGCAGATTGTGAAGTCACAACAATTTATCAATTCTTGGCTGGAGAAGCCCAAGTCTCATTATTCCAAACTACCCAAGCAGCTTTTCAGGATTAAGTTCAAGAAGGAATATTATGACGCCATCACTCTTCTTAGCAGGGTGGTTGAATTAAAGAATGCTGGTACATTTGAGAATTGGATGTGCCATGTGATGGTGAGGATGGAGCAAGAGAAGACTGACTACCATTGGGAAGGGGTCATTAGCCAAGTAATCCACGAGCAGTTATCCAATGTGTTGCCGACCAAGACTTTCACAATGACTTCATATTTGGTCTATGCACTTGCAAGATTCCACCCCTACAAAGGATTGAGCACAAGGGGCACTTTTGGACAAGATATTATCTCCGAGGTTTATCCTCAGTTGCACTTGGGAGGTTCGAACTATAGGAGGGTGAATGATGCATTCACCATGCATATCACTAGATTGGTTCAAGGTGCAGAGCATGTTATAATTTTAGATCAAGCCAAGGAGCTCATCAAGAAGTATGGAGCTTGGTTTATACAATTCCAAATCTTCTCCTACATTCAGATTGATGGCTGCCAAAGGGCCCCATACAAACTTCCAAGGTATCCCACTGATCACATTATATTGTTGGAAGTAACTAGACAAATTTGTGACTTCGATGCTATTTTCAAGAAAGACAAACACAAGACAAGATTTGGTGGAGATTTCCCCCTAAGGATTGGTACTAGAGAGGCTTGTCCTTCCATTGGTTCTTCCCAAGCTTCAGAAGAAGAAATGAGTACTCTTGGCTTGTCTTTCCACTCCAAGAGTTCCAGATTTGATATTATAGGAGAAGCTCACAAGAAGGCCAGCAAGGAGTATAGCCATAAGGTGAATTTGGAGGACTATTGGGCCAACTGCAGTGACGAATTTGAAGTCAGAAAGAAGAAATTCTCTCGGCTTCCAGTTGAGTCAGTTCTATTGTATAATGTAAAGGTAGTTCCTGATCAATTGGAAGATGATGGAAACTTGATCCAGGATCATGCTTATGAGGCAATAAAAGACAAACCAATTGGTGATGTGGATTGGTTAGAGGAGGAAAAGACAGAATTGAAACAACTAGTGGATCCAGTTATCAAAGTCATTAGGATGTGGCGAGATTTGGATCCCCACTCCACCTCTGAAGAATCTACTAAGCAAGATTCTAAGGGCATGGGGAAGTTGGATTCTCCTTTCAAAATCAAGATAAAAGGTGTTCAAGAAATAGAGGCCCAGGAGGCAGAAAAATAGAGAAAGCCAAAGGCCAAGAAGAGGACAAGGAATAGGAAGTCTGAACAGAAAGAGACTGAAAATCAGGGTCCTAAAGTTGATGTGTCGGTGCCCAAGAGTAGAAGAATTACAAAATTTTCAGAGAAGGAAAGCTCCAAGGTTGGGGAGGAAGAGGTTGCCCCACCAGTGGTAAATGTTGAAAGTTCATAGGGGAAGTCTAAGGTATATACAAGGAGATCTAGGACTCCTCCCAAGGACAGTGTGCCCAAGGTTGATCTCCCTCCGGTGGTTTCTCATGAGGAGCAACATGATGGTGTTCCTCCCATTCACGAAGCCCAAGGTAAACCTGGCGAGGCTAAAGAAGTTGATGAACATCTAGAAAATGAAGAGGAAGAGTTCCATGAAGGAGAACTTTACAGTTCTGAGGCCAAGGTTGAAAAGATAATGCAATCTCCCTTGGTTGCATATGCAGGATCTCCAGTCACAAATGAAGAAGTTGAATCTCCTCCAAGGGATGAAGAGGCAGAAAAGATCCCATCACCTGAACATGAGGAAGACTGAGAAGCAGAATGTGAGTGAGGAAACACCTAAAGGTTAACAAGAAGAGGAAAAATAGGCTGAGGTGCAATTGGAATCCACTGTCCCTGGTTGGTTGGACAAGGAGATAAGGAGAAAATGAGTTGTTGTGGAAGATAGTCCACCGAATTGGGATGCACTACTAGCCAAGATTGGAAAAGAAAAAGGTAAGAAGAAGGCTAGGGTGATCTCAAGGATTGAAAGAGATGAAGCTCATGACAGGGTTGTTCACATTGCAACCCCTGCTCCAGATAAAAACAAAGATGATGTGGTTGGAAAGGATTACAATATTTAGACTTTTAATCTAGGGCCTACATCAGTCGAGCAAGACATTGAAGATTATGAGGACTCCAGTGCAGTTATTGTGGGTAGGTTGAGGAAGGAAATGAAGACCAAGCAAGAGCTAAAGAAAGAAAATGAAAATCTCAGGAAATACTTGGAAGACTTGATGAAACCATTGTAGTCCATTAAACCTTCTTCATCTGCTGCAAATCCTCTGCCTCAAGAGACCATCACCGAGCTAGAAAAGATGAAAGCTTCCACCGTTGCCACTATGAATTGGTTGAAAGGGGTAAAAATAAAGGGTGATGAAGCTATTAAGGAAATCCTGTCAACAGGGAAAGATGCTGCAAGGACAATGGATTGGATGAAGTAGGTGTTAGCATAAGATAAAGAAGACACAGACCTCCTGCTGCAGAAAACCAAGACTATCATGGAATACACCAAGGATAAATTAGAAGGTGACAAGATCCTTCCCTTCTCTAAAGCTACTGAACCTTGGGAATGGTATGAGGCATTGCAAATTAGGTAGAAAGTGTTGAAGAAGATTTATAAACAAAGAAGGCAGATTGATGATACCCTAAGTGGTGTATATAATGGCTGCATGGCCTTTTTTGAGATTATGACAGAGCGAAGGAATATTGCACCCAAGTATTTGAGTCTGGAATAGTTGAGAAGTTGGTGGTAGGATGTTTATGCACCACTTGATGATGATTCTATTTCTGAGCACCAGTTGGATGATGCGGCCACCTACCTTGCAGTTATTGATAAATATATGACATATAAGGTGGATTGGGATAAGTTGGTCAAATGGTCAAGAGAAGAGTTTGCATCCATTAAAAATTGACTTAGGGTTTTTCCTTTGCCACCGGTAGCTGACTTGGATGGGACACTTTTGAAAGTTCATGAAATGCTGGGTCAAAATAGGGATAATAGGGAAGGGGGTTAATGATAGGCTGCAGCACGATTTGTGCTTCCCTATTATCTTCCTGTGCATTGATTTGAACTGCATTGCGGATCCCAGGCCAACTTGGATGGAACATGCATTTAATGCTTATTTGACCTATTTTGAGTCTCTCTTGGCCGACTGGTGGTGCCTAATTAATGTTGTGAAGCTCTTGCTGGGCTGACGATTTTTTCTGGGGATTCTATATATTGGGCATTTCGCCTCATTTGTAAAAGGGGGTTAGAAGATAGAAGTAGAATAGAGAAAAATAGTTAGAAGCGAATTAAGTAGTGCAAGTTAGCAAGTAGTTGTTCTCAAGCAAATATTGTAACAAAAAGCTAGAATTGTTGCTACAGTGGATAATTCGAATACAAGTAATGACATTGTGATTTGGTGCCATACTGGTATTCTCTTGTCTTGCATGGTTCTTGTTATTCTATCTTTAAAATTGCTTTGAGGAGGTTAATACTTAGATCATATTTGGTTCAATAATGTTTGTGATTTGATACTTGAATGTTGCAGCAATCCCTCAGTCCATACTTTTCGCAACCAACTGATTGTTAGTTGCTTTGCAAAGTTAGCCTAGACTTCATATTCATTGTGCTTAGTTCGATTATGAGGATTTATTCATTTCAGTTGCAATAGGGTTATCTGAATGAATGTTCATGATTTGAAAATCTTACTACCTTAGAAGATTGCACTGTTTCTATGAGATTGCAGATCCATCTGGGTCAAATAGAATTTTTTTTTGAGGGATTGTTCCATTTCAAGTGTGCGGTCATTTGCATTGTTAATCTTAGGTTTAGTATTAAGTTTAGAGATCTCTTTGAAACCCTTATCTTTTGTTATTTCTTCGATTATTGGGTTAAATTTAGGATTGAAGTATCATTATATTGCTAGATCTGATAAATCAAGATTCAGTATTTTGCTTGTAGTAAGGTCCCATTGTGATTACCAGCATTTTCACATTCATCACTGAGTTGTTTGTGCATTGTTAAGACCTGACATTAGAGACCTTGGGGTTATCTCTTGAGGCTTGCTAATAGAGATTTACCTTTCAAGAGAGATGAGATTCTATATTATGTCTGAGTTGTTGCTGTGCAGAAAATACCATCAACAATAATGTTATATTATATTATATTATATAATATAATATTATATTATATAATATAATATAATATAATATTATATTATATTATATTATATTATATTATATTATATTATATTATATTTATTATTATATAATATATTATATATATTACATTATAATATCATATCATATTATATTATAAATGTTTTTTTTATAATATAAAAACCCTCATGTTAGACTCAACCAAATAAAAAGAGAAACTTAAACTAAATGGATATCCATTTAGCTTTGGTGTTTGCTATGGCACCATGTATTTTCTACTCAAGCCTTGAAGAAGTCAATGTGAATTTTCGCGTTTTTGGGCAAGTTGAAAATTCCTTTTTTCACATCACCACTTTTTGGATCCCCGTGATCTTGCACATACCCATATAGTACATGTTCATATGATAGATTCAGGGGCTAGTAGTTCTATTATGCCCAATAAGGTGGATGACATGCTTGACATTAAGTATGAGCCTATGAGAAAAGGAGTTTTTACAATTGGATGGTATTGTTGACAAGACAATGGGAGTAATTAAGGACCTAAAATTTACCTTACATGCATGCCCTGGCTGCACTATGTTGCAAGACATTTCAGTCATAGAGCTCCCCACCTTGTTCTCCATGTGCTTATCCAGAGAATTCACTACTAAGATGGGTGGATATTGATCTTTTGATAAGTCCCATATGCTATTCAGGACTAGGTATGGTAGAAAAGTGACCATTAAGGCTGAGCCAATTTCAAATGATCATATTGAACCTTACACTCATAGTCGTATAAATATAAATTGCACATTACATGATCAATAGGATGAGTGTTTTGTTTGAGTCTTCTACTCTTTTGTAAGAGGTCCCTAATTTCCTATTGGATGAATTGGGCAATGATTTTTAGTTTAATCCACTAAATGAGACATAAGAGACTGGTCTTGGAACCTACTGCATTCATGAGGAAAATTCTCTTATTTCCAATCTCATGAAAGCTTAGGGATACCTAGAGGGGTTATGGAAATTATTTTTTGATGGATCTAGAAAAAAATGGTGCTTGTGCTAGTGTAATGTTGGTATCTCCAAGTAAGAAGAAGTATTACTTCTCTTCCAAGCTTCAATTTATTCACACCAACAATGTAGTTGAATATGAAGCTCTAATCCAAGGTCTTCGTCTGCCACAAAGAAACAATATCAAGTTGTTGCAAGTTTTTGGAGATAGTGAATTGGTTGTTCACCAAATTAGAACTCAAAGAACAACCAAGAAATCTACTCAAATCGTACAAACATAGAGTTTGGGATTTGATTGAGGGTTTTTAAGGTTTTGGCATCTAGACTATCCCTAGAAACTAGAACAAATACGTTGACAGTCTTATAGAAACTGGTGCCCAATTTGATCTCCTAGCCCACATTGCAAAAAAAATGGAGCAACAAATCAAGCTTGTTGTAAGGCCTATTGTTCTAGATAACCAAGCCAATTGGATGTTTTTGAAAATGAACAACAAATTTTCAACTTTTTATAAGAAGAGGTAGATTTTTTTGGTAGGAACCAATCTAGGCTACAAGACCAATATGGTAATAAAATAATGCATCTAATCAATAACAATTTACAAAAGGGTCCCATTACCCTTGAGGGTATCTTTAATCCAAATGACCAATTGAAGGAGTAGAAGATAAATCTAGCTACAAGAAAGGGTGATTACAAGTTAGTTGCCAGTGTAGAAGATAGATCTTTAAACTTTGGAAAGGTATTCTTTGCATCTAAACATGAAGTTTTTATTGAGCTTTGTAATGAATATAGTGATGTAGTTTCATGGAATTATGAAGAATTAAAGGGTTTTGACCCAAAACTTTCCCAATACACCATTAAAATAAGCCCTGATGCAAAACCTATAAGGAAAAAGCAAAGGCTTGTGAATCCCAACATTGAGCCCCTAATGAGAAAGGAGCTAACCAAGCTCATAGAAGCTAATATCATCTTGCATATCAAGTATTTCTCATGGGTGGAAAATATTGACCCTAATAGGAAGAAGAGTGAGGAAATAAGGCTATGTGTTGACTTCAGAGACCTTAATAGGGCCTCTTTAAAGGATCATTACCCTCTCCCTTCCATAGAGAAAACTTTGCAAAGGGTTAGTGGTTCAAAAAGTTTTTATTTCTTGGAAGGTTAATTAGGTTACAACCAAATTTTAGTCCAAGAATTTGACCAACCTAAGACAAACTTTACTACTAAGTTTGGTGCATATTCCTATTGTAATATTCCTTTTGATTTGACCAATGTTGGAGCTATATTTCATAGAGCTATGTACATGAAATTTCAAGGTGTATTCAAAAAATTTGTATTGGTCTAATTGGAAGATATAACAATTTTTTCAAAACATGCAAGTGATCATTTTAGCCATCTTGGGAAAGTATTCTAGAAATGTAGGGAATATGGTATTTCCTTTAATCCATACAAGTGTGTATTTTCCACTAATCAAGGAAAAATTCTTGGCACATTGTCTCTAAAGATGGTTTAGCCATTGATCCAACAAGAGTGGTTTCCATCCTGGCTATCCCACTCCCCGGATACAAGAAATGATTTTCGAGCTTCATGGGAACAATTAATTTTGTAAGAAGATTCCTCCCAAACCTTGTTGCTTTATTAAATCCTCTTACTTCCATGCTTAAGAAAAATATGGTCTTCAATTGGACCAAAGAAGGTAAGGATGGCTTTGAGGCCATCAAACAAGAAATTTATCAGGCTCCCACCCTTGTTAATCCCAATTATGACAAGTATTTCATTCTCTACACTTTTGGAGGAGAAGCATGCATATCAACTATCTTGACAACTAAATAATGAAAATATGGAGTAGCCAATTGCCTTCTTTAGTGAAGGGGTCAAATATTATGAGACTAAATACAACTATGTTGAGAAGAAATTTCTTGCTATTGTTAGGGTGTTGAAAAAGTTTAGACAGATATTGTCTAATAATAGAATCCAATTGATGGTTCCTCATGCCGATATCAATTTTTTTTTGTTGAGTAGAGATATCAATGAAAAAAGAGGTAGATGGATCACTAAGGTAATGAAATATGATGTTGATATTAAGCTCGCCAAGCTTGTAAGGGGAAATAAATTGTGTCAATAGCTTGTCTCAACATTTGAGATTCCTATAGAGGCTTCCCTAGTATTGATGGAATAGTAGACATCCAATTCAAACACTCAAAAAAATTGGGTGGATGACATGGCTATCTTCTTACAAGAAGGTAGATATCCTCTAGGTTTGAATAGGACCAAGAGAAGAATTTCAAGTTGTAGTTCATTCCCTATGTCATACTGGATGGTATACTTTTTAGAAAGGATCTCAATTTGTTAAGATGCATTGAACCAAGTCATGCCAATAAATTGTTGGAGGAATTCCATGATGGTCCTTTAGGTGGCCATTTTTCTACAAGGACCAATTCTACTAAGATTATGAGGATAGGATATTATTGGCCAACCCTATTTAATAATACTCACAAGTAGGTGAGAAATTGCAAAAGATGTGTTTTCTTCTATGGAAAAAAAAGGATGTATACCCTACCCCTTCATCTCATTCAAGTTGATTAGCCATTCACATAGTTGGGGTTGGATTTTATTTGCATGATAAATCCACCATCTAGTGTTGGGAATAAATGGATTTTGGTAGCCATAGATTATTTCACCAAGTGGATAGAAGCAATTGACCTAAGGGATGCCACTGATGATTTAGTTTGGAATTCCTTGATGGAATAGTGATAAGGTTTGGTACCCCTTCCACCATAATCTCTACTAATTCCAAGGTTTTGTTAGCACTCAAATCATTGATTGGGAAATTAGGAATAACATATATTTAAAAATATCATCAAATTATTACCCTCAAAAGTAATGGTCAAGCTAAGTCTTCAAACAAAAACCTCATCGAGAGAATCAGAGTACCATTGAAGATAATCAAAGAACTTGGCATAGCAAGCTAAGGACAACCTTTTGGGTTGACAGGATAAGTCCCAAGAGAGACAAATTGGAAATTCTCCTTTTATGTTGGTTTATGGAAGGGAAGAAATGATACCATTATCATTAGAGTTTCCTTCTATTGAGTTGGAATAACAACTAAAATTAGACGAAATTGATGCTATGATAGTGAGGTTGGCTGAGCTAATGGAGCAATAAGAAACAAGGAACACAAATATGGTAGCCATAAAGACTCACCAAGCACAGGTCAAGAGAAATTTTGACAAGAAGGTAGTTCACAGAGTGTTCCAAGAGGGATATTTGGTGTTGAAGTGGGATGTTGATAGAGCCAAAGTAGGAAATCATACCAAATTTGATGTCATCTAGAGTTTCCCAATATTCATCACCAATTGTAAGGAAGCCAATGCTTTTCATATCTCTAGGCTAGATGGTGAAGTTCTTCCAATCTTAGTTAACATGATTCATCTCAAACCTTATTTCTAAGGGGTTTTGAGATTCTATGTACATATTAGTTTAGTTTTTTCTTCTTTTCAAGAAGTGTGGTTGCACACCTTACATTCTCCTTAAGGGAATGTATGGACTTAGATGTTTTATTTTCCTCCAAGTGTAAGTATGCACATGTTTTGTTTTTTGGGGGAAGCTAATTTTTGCAATTCCCCTTAGGACTTTATGCCAATGGACTAGTAAGAACCTTGAATTCCATGATTAGTAGGCAATCATCCCACATGAGTTGCCAAAATATTGTCACTTTTTGACACCCCTCTTTTTCTTTCATGACCCTATTATCACAAAGGATTGCACCCGAATGTGAAGCTAAAAAGCTTAGAAATCCCATGTAACATTGGAATATCCTCAGGTTGTGGGTACCCTATAATGAGGATAGACCTCCAGGTTATGGGCTGGTTCCCCTTTTGATCTCCTAGAAACTACTGACTTGAATGGGAAAAGGTAAGAAGGATAACTAAATTGAAATGGAAAGCTTTAATCTAGGAGGTGATGCACCAATAATGAAACTAAATGCAAACTGACTCATAACTAATAATCTCATAAAATTGTTAACACAACTCAAATTGAGCACCTTGATCACATAAATATTTCACTAAAAGGCTCTACTTAATTTTACCTTACTAAGGAAAACTAGGTTTTCATAAGTTAAGAGGAAAAATAAACTTTAAAAGAAAATTCAATGACCTGTGATAAACTGCAATTGTGTATATGCATCAATAGCTGAGACAAAAATTTAAAGGTTTCTATTTTGAAACAAATTAAACTTGCATCAAATCATTGAAAAAGATACAAAACACTAGAAGCTGTGAAGGTAAACTATATTTCTTTTGAATATTCTGAAGGAAAATTCTTCAAAATTTGAAACAATATGCTGAAAATAAAGTACTGTTGTATATTAATCAAATAAAAGTTGAGTTACAAGATATTCTCTTTGCAAAATGCAAAGGCAGAAAACAAGAATTGAGAAAAAGAACAAGTTTTTTCTCAATATATACAAAGTATGATAACTCCAATGTGCCGAGAGGTGGAAGAAATAGTCAACTGAAAGTGTAAAATATCTCAAAAATATCCTCTCACGAGTAAAGAAGAAAAGTCTCAAAAAGAAGGCCCACAACTAAAGTAAACTAAACAATGAATGCTGCAAACCGATCCCCATGTCATGCATGATTGAAAGACCCTCAAAACTAATGTGAAATTGAAGCAATATCGCAGGAATATCCACCATTTACTTCATTTAATCCTTGCATGATTAGTTGACTCAAGCATCACTTTAGTTATCACCTTTGCATGATTTTTTTGGAAAAGGTAACTGCATGATTAAATATTAAAGATAATTGACATGATTATTTTAATATTTAATATGTAGTTGTTCTTCCTTCTCCAATTACATGTTAAATATTAAGGTAACAATACCTTTAATATTTAATCATATTGTTATTTTTTTCCAATTATCATGAAAAAGTGACAAGCCAAGTGTTACATTAAATTTCCATCTCTCTTTGATAGCGAATTTCCTAAAACAATATTAAGGCAATATCATCTTGCACTTAACAATGTCTAGAATACAATATGCATGTAAAATTTAAAAGGGATTTTTAGAAGTCTAAAAATAATAACAAAATCCCTTTTAAATTCTCAAACTCCACCATAATTCACGAGCCACCTTTGATACTAGGTCGATTGAATTGATAAGTCAAGACCATGGAAACATTAGAATGAAATGATTTTATTAAAACTTAGGAAAAAATGCCTATCATTCGAATTAGGATTTTGAGTAAAATCCACTCGAACCCTAATCCAAAACTCATTTTCACTTTGAATTTTGAGAGCAAACTTTGTTGCACTGCCAATGGGTAGGGTTTGGAGCTTTCTTCACCATTTTTTGCTCTGTTCTAGTTTATTTTCTAAAGATTCTATAGAAAAAATGCAAGGTAAGCTACTCTCAATCAATAAATCTGGTTTTTCCCTTCATTTTGAAGCCATTTGTGGGCTTTTAGGCTATGACCATGCACATTTCTGATGTATTTTTTTTCTATGTTCATTCTCTCTGTGATATTTCCTCATCTCCTTGGCCACCATTAAGAGAATTGGTTGATCTTTCTGGAGAAAAGAAAATAGAGACCCACGTGGGTTTCTTCTTTGAATGACTTCTCTCTCAGCAAATAAAAGGCAATATTTTCTCTATGTAATATGTATTTCTTTGTGATTTCACTATGGAATATTCTTTATTTGAGCCCTCTAAGAGTATATTTGATTTTCTATGAAAGAAATTCATGATTTTTTTGTGTATTCTGCAATCTTGAATGTTGCCATGATTATACAGGTTTAAGCTTGATTTGGGCGTTCACATATTTCTATGGCCACAACCATGAGGATATTGATGGAATTTTCTAACAAAACTTAATATGGGTATTAAGTATTCATCTTCATTTCCAGAGCATATGCAAGATCTTCCACATAAACCCATAAGGCTCGACCATAAAGATAGCTCCTCAAGCTGTGACTTAAATGCTTTAACTGGGTTTCATATCTTGTGAATATGATGCAAATATGTTCATTTCCTTGTAACCCTACAATAATGTAGCGTTCGCTCATTTTCCTTTAGTGAAGTGTATACTTAGCTTATTTTCTATTCTTTGAAGAAAACAACATGACTTCACCTTTTTTAGTATATGCACTATAGCTCCATTTTTTCATCCCGCTCTTTGCAAACTCTACTTTGTTGTTAGCAAAATCTATAAGGCAACTTGCTTGTTGTTAGAGCATTGTTACTTGTATGTTGATCACTATTCTGTGGCCATGGGTTTGATTTATTTTGTATCTCTAGAAAGGAAAATGTTGCTTATTGAAATTGGGTATCTCTCTATGATATTCACTATCTTTCATTTCCTTAAACATAGAAATATCAATGGTCTTTTGTGTATGAAAAACATTGAATGCTCATGGTATATGATTAGTGCTTGATACTTAAATCAAGCACTGTTAACAATTGAGCTTCAATTTTGCTTTATGAGTTAATAAGAGACTCTCTTAACTCTGCTCTACTATGTAATTTGCATATCTATTTTGACACGTTCTCCCATATATTAGAAGCTTGTGTGGCATCTTCTTTTGCTTTCTGTGACAATCCATCATCTGAAGGCTATTCCATTTGCTTAGTTCTTGTCTATTATGTGCAAATATTGCTTGTAAGATACCTTAGTGGTTATGTATATGATGACACCTTCTTTTGGTATGTTATAAACAATATAAACAACAACACCTTGTTTGTTGTCCCTTGGTTGTGAGCATTATTATGTATGTTTGTTCACTTTCTCATCCATGATAATGTATTCCTTGCTGCTCCATCAGTCAAAATGACTTTGAATGCCTAGATTCTCTTACTATATGCATTACACATGATGAAAACAATAGGGATGTTATGAGAACAATGTATGATGCAAAACCATGATGCAAATGATGCATTTTCATCCAGTTTCTACTACATTCTACTTAGACATTCTAAATATGCCCATTGTTCATTTGTATTTTCCAATTTAAAGGACTGATTCATGCATCTTTTTGACTTGGTTGCTATGAATGATCAATACTTGAGGCTCTTATAGACACTTTATGAGTTGCTCCTTCAGCTGATGTAACACCCCGCCACACAACCCTAGAGGAAGTTGCAATTAACTACTCAAACGTACTAATTTTTTTTTTGTTTAAGTACAAACAACATGCAAGTTCACTATCCATTGCCAACAACCTCTAAGACTGAGATTACTTAAAAACCCAAACAAGAAACATGAATTGAAACCATAGCATCTAATTAATTAACGAATTAAGAAACACATACATTCCATACATGACAAATTACATCAAAGAATAAGAGATACCACATGATTTCAAATAACAATAATTTAACAATAAGATTACAACTCTCATTCCCCAAATGAGGTAAATCCAATAAAAATGGTTACAAATTACATCTTCCACCTCGATAACAAATGAGGGGTAATAAATTACAAGCTTCCAACTGAAATGAATAAAGCATGAAATGAAATTGGATTCCACGAGCTCTCCAACTGCAAATCTCGTCCACACAAACAAGAAAATGACCCAATGGATTAAGGTGCACGTTCCACCCAACCATGTGATACCCGAAGGCTCACCCCTCGTGCTAGGAGATAGTAACAAGGATTCCTAAACAAGACCATCTACCTCTAGACACAGGCTACACATAACTGAACTGAAATAAATACAAGTACAACATCACTTAACACAATGGTTACAATGCTTCTAGAGTTAAATAATCAATTGCTAACTTAGGAGAAGTGTCATCACGATGTCACATAGGATATCCTAGTAAGTCTTCCTAGGTCCCGGCCCCCATCTCGGGATATCCTGGAAACCTCTAACGACTCTCGGCCCCTCATGCAAACCAATGCAGAATTAGTTATCTCTTGTAAAGATGAGATAACGATATTGCCATTCCAGGCCTTCTCATCCCATCCCAAGTCTATACAAGCCCTTGCATCCATGAGCGAGGCAAAATTAATCTTATTAAGTGTTTAATACTACCTAAACCTCTAATAAGTTTATTTATGTTATCACTGGATTAACTAACTTACAAAGAGTTACCCTGATACCACTTTGTGTGTCAGCCCTCATTACAAGTCACTCCTCTAAGACAACACATGGAATAACTCCACAACCCAAGGGTACACAAGTGCGACCTAAGGATATTAAATCCTTATACCTAACATAAAGCCAACACATCCTGTTCGTGATAATCGGGTATCTAACTGGATGCATTTAGACGCACTACCCAAGACAATTCAAATGTTGACTAATACATTACGACAAGCCACGAGATTAAAAGAAAACCCAATCTGGAAGACTTACATAACATATAACTCCATTGCCCAACATCAAGAAAGAGAGATATCATGACGAAAGGAAAATCAAAAATTCAATAACCTACTTTAGGATTTCTTAAATCTAATTAACTCAATTAACATTACTTGTAAATACTCAAGAGTAAATAAAATTAAATTTGCAACATTGAGAAATTTAAAACAATAATTTAATTCCATGTTTCTCAATCATACATAATATTCAAAATCAAATTTTAAATAAAATCATTTTATTATAACATCAATATTTTCTTCCCAATCAATTATAATAAAATAACCATCTTAGAAAACTAAATTTAAATATAAACTACCATATATAATTGTCATGTTGAAAAGAAATTTGATTTTAATTTTATTTTAGAAAAACAAAATATCCTCCAAAATGGATAGAGGAGTAATAACTATGGTGGATGGGATATTTTGGGGAAGGTTGACTAAATTTGGGGAAGAGGTTTGAGTGGTCAGAGAAGTGTGAGGCAGCATTTCAGAATCTTAAGGAGAAGCTGGCTAGTGCACCAATACTTGTGATACTGGATCCGACTGGGGACTTTGTAGTTTGTACTTTAAAAAAAAAAAAAAAATAGTACATTTGAGTAGTTAATTGCAACTTCCTCTAGGGTTGTGTGGTGGGGCATTACAGCTGAGATGTTTCTTTTAAGCATTATATATATGTTTCCTTTCTAAAAAATTCCTCTTCAAGTTAAGGGGCAACATGTTGGGTTCAACCCTTGTGGGAGCCACATTTTACACCACATGCTAAAATACTGAACATGATGAACTGGTAATGAAACATGTACCTGTACCTACATAGTGTACAAACAAGTTAGATAAAAATAGTGAAATTCAACGTTCTTTCTGATGTTTTCCTTAGGATATCTTGGATTCAGCTATTCATTTTTCCTTTCCTGATCAGTTATAAAGTACCAAGTAGTTGGTTGATTAGAAATGCATGAGATTTGTATGGAACCCCGAACTCTAACATCTCCTTTTCTTGTAGATTTCTTTCTTAGAGCAGTAACTAGACAACCTCAACAATGCGGGCACAAACTCCAACAACGAGATTCGTCATTCACCAAGCAATGATGGGCCCCATATTTGATTTTATGCTTATTATTTTCCTTGTAATTACTTGCTATTTTATTTTTGATAGAATAGTTACTCCCACGACTTGTGTGGGATTATAGAAAAAATGCTTTTAATAAATCAACTATTTCATATCAAGTAATGACTTGTGTATCTTCATTTGAACTTGTTTTCAGTTACATAATATGAAATAACTAAATAAAACTATTTGAAGCATATGTTTTGTAATCATGATGAAAAGACAGTTTTTTTACATACCCCATTTTAGAACTGTTTTCCTTTTTCTGATAAACAACAATAACATATTCAAAACATAAACTGCAAAAAATAGTTTAGCTTCACAAAAACCTCCTTTGAATGTTTGCTTTCTTAATGAAGTCTGTTTTGTTGATTTTCCTAGATTGTTCAATAGTTTCACTCAAACTGTTGCTTAATTCTGATAAATCAATTCTTTTCAAAAAAACCTCCATTCAGAAAGCCGATGTTGATTGGATTATTTATACACCAAAGCTTTCCTACTCCATCGAACAAATGTCAGATAAAACTTTACTAATTTGAGCTGGAAGCTGAAAATTAGTAACATTTATAGTGACCTCATAGGGGTGTTTTCCTGCTAAACAAATAAGATCAATTTTCTTGCTTATCCATTGGGAATGGAGCCCATTTTTCTATCCTTTTAACTCAAAAAAATTATGTAACTCAGCAACAAACAAAACTGAAAGAAACTAGCATAACTCTATTTAAGACAGAGTCAAAAAACTGTGCAACATCTGCACTTATTAAAAACAAAACTAAACTGAAATGAAACTATTATGCACTAAGCACTTATTGAAAAAAAAACTTCTACTTTACTATATACATTTTCATTCTATGATAATTTATGGACCATCCCACATGGCATCAAACTTTGCATGTTTTCTTGGTCTACTCTTGAGTTCATCCCATTTAAATACCAGATCTCCCTCTTTGAAAATTCTCAGGACAAATTTTCTATCAAATATCCTTTTCATCTGAGCTTGATGAACTTACAAATCCCTTAATGCCTCTTTTCTTGTTTCTTCCATCTCCATTAGTTGTGCAAGCCTAATTTCCATAGGTTCTTCGTTAAGCAAATCTAGTTCTTTGATCATACTTAATGTAGGCAGCTCAACAGAGATAGCAATTTTAGCCTCTTTACCATATGTTGGAACATAAGGTGAATTACCTGTTTCTCTTTTAGGTGTTATCCTATCAGCTCAAAGGGCTAGTTTCAACTTCTCATGCTAGGTTCTCTTATTATCTTGGTTTGTCTTCTTTATGATCTTTATCAAGTTCTTGTTAGTGGACTCTGCTTGTCCATTACCTTGAGGGTAATAGCTTGAAGAAGTATTCAAATATATTATGCTTTACTGACCAATCCAAAAAAATTAAACCTATGAATGCTAAAGCATTATAAAAAATAATAGAATCTGGGGTACCAAACCTGGAAACCAAGTCTTGATAGAAATTCAAGACATATGTTTCATTTGCATCCTTTAGTGCAATTGCTTCAATCCACTTCGTGAAGTAATTTGTTGTTTTTAATATCTATCTATGCCCAACACTTAAAGGTGGGTTTATGAGACCAATGAAGTGAATTCCCCACTTGCCGAAAGGCTGCTCCACTTGAATTGGATGTAAAGGAAAAGTTGCAAGATTCTATTTTCCTGCAAACACTGCACATTTGTTACATTTTCTTACCCAAGCATGGGAATCTTTAAATAATTCAGGCCAATAATACCCAATTCTCATTATCTTCAAAGTTGTTGTTCTTGGTGCAAAGTGGCCTCCAGAGGGCCTGTCATGAAATTCTTTCAAAACTTTTTCAATTTGTTCTGGTTCAACACATCTGAGCAAAACATTATGAAAATCCTTTTTATACAAAATTCCATCTATTACAACATATGGGATGGCTTGAAGCCTGTAATACCTTCATTTGGACTTGTCCAAACCTTCAAGAAAATCACATGTGTGCAGGTAATGGGCCATTTGTTGAATCCAATTTGTTGTTGTAACTGGAACAACAATTTGTTCTTCATTATTAAGTATTGTTTCAACTTGTTGATCAGTTGTTTGGTTGTTTTCTTCATTAACAACAAGCTATTCACATAGGCCTTTTCCTCTAACTAGCTTTGTGACTTTAATTTCAATGCCATACTCCATCACTTTCGTGATCCAACCCGCTCTTTTGTCATTAATGTCCTTGATGAGTAGAAAATATTTGACTGTTGAATGAGCAACCAGTAGATGTATTATTTTATTTGAAAGCATATGCCTAAACTTATTTAGGCTTCTTACTATAACTAATACATTCTTCTCAACAAATGAATATTTAACTTCATAATCATGCAAAACTTGACTAAAGAAAGCCACAAGCTGCTCTAATCCTTCTTCATTTTGCTGACAGAGCATGGCTAAAATTGTATCAACACTCCCAAATGCATATAATATGAAATCCTTATCAAAATTTGGGTTAATAAGAGTTGGGGCTGCTGCAAGTGCCTCTTTAATTTGTTCAAAACTACTCTTACCTTCCTTAGTCTAGCTGAATGGAAATCAATGTTTTTTGTTGAGAAAGGGAAGCTACTTTAACCAAACAATAAATGGATTTGTTTGAGGCTTTCACGGTTGTTTGGTTAGGGTAGGGTAAGGTAGTTTCCTTTCAGTACTATTTTTTTTTCAATAAGTGCTATGTTGCACAGTTTTCCAACTCTGTCTTAAACAGAGTTATGCTAATTTATTTCAGTTTTGGTTTTGTTGTATAGTTCCTGACAGCTGAGGTACAGGTAGTTTTCTAAGTCACAAAAAAGAAAGAAAAGACTCCTATGCCCAATGGATTGTTTAAGGCTACTATTCTATATGCTTAGCAGGAAAGCACCCCTAAGATTTTGCCAAAATGTTACCCAACTTTTTCTTACAACTCAATCAGGTAGAGTTGGAATGAAGTTTGTATATTTTGGGAGTATTTAGGAGCATTTAGGAGCAAAAGAATTAATGCATTATTTGAAGCTTTCAGCTTCACTTTTTTGCTAACATGTTTGTTCACTGTGTAGATATAGGTGACATTTCATTTTTAAATTCATTTATTTTAATATTTCAGCATGTGGTGAAAAAATGGGCTCCCACAAGGGTTGAACCCAACATGCTACCCTCTCAAATTCAAAAGATGCAATGAAATTTTTTGTGAATGAAGTTTGCAAATAATGATGAATTTCATTTGTGAAAATAGACTATTAATGGTGATAACATTCAAAAGAAATATTTATGGACGAGAATATGAGCAAAAGAGTAACCATTCAAAGGCCCTGCATCACAAGAACATTGGTCACATGTTTCAATCATATCTCAAAAAATACGATCTAAGTTTTTGTGATTTTTGGATAAAAATTATAAAACAATGAGTTGAAAAAACCCTTTAAATTTCTCACTGACACATTTTGTACTTTTTGAAAACTTTTCACCAGTCTTAAGGAAGAGTAACCATTTGAAGACCCTGCACCACAAGAACAACAGTCACATGTTTCAATCATATCTCGAAAACTATGATCTCAGATCAATAGCTCTCTTTTTTGACCTCATATTGGTTGCAATGGAGGTAGATAACTGGTTATTCCCTTGTGCATGATTAACTCCACAAAATTCACTACCTAGCCAGTTCATCATGGCAATATCAAGATCGTTCTGTTGTGTTTGATCGTCTTGCTAATCAATGTTCTCCTTTGTTGTTTTCTTAGAAGCAGCAAAACTGCTCTGCACCATAAGAGCCTGATTAATCACCTCATTCATACAAGTAGCTTGATTATGAGGTTGATTACATGGATAACACCACATGTAATTGTGTGCCAAGTTGTTTTGCACAAGTACTAGCTTTTTAGAAGAGCTGGCAACATTCTTATTATATGGTTGATTAAGCCTAGTATTAAAATTTCTTCTTTGTCCTTAGTAGTCAGCCTAATAAGGTGGTCTATTTTCCTGAAAGGGTGCTTGATAAGGTTTGTAATTCTAGCCTTTCCAAATTTTGAGGCTAACTAAGTCATTGCTTATTGTTTGTAGCAATTTAGCCATTTGTTGTTGGGTACCCCTAAGCTCTTGCAAGCTTGAATTTGTTGGAAAACCACTCTTTTGAACAGTTGTTTGAAATCCTAAGGCTAGAACAATAGGTAACGGGGCTATAGGAGGTATTTGAGTTGGCATCAAAGGTTGAATATCAGGGAAAATAGGCATAGGAGGTCTGGGTGCAATTTTACCAGCCTATATTAAGTTTTTTTCAGCTCTAATGGCTATATCATAGGCTGTTGGCAGGGTTACTCCACCCATAGATTGGACATAACAACAACATCACTATTTATTGCTCTAAGATAATACAAGAAGGCATGATCTAGTGAAGGTCTTACCGTGGCTGGGATTTTGTCCCAAGTTCTCTGAAAATGGAAGTTAAAATTGGTTAGTTGTTCTTGTGGTGCTCTCTTGATAGTCGTCATTTGTTCAACTAGAGATAGATGATCAGATTTTTCAAAAAATTGCTTGCTTAACTTGTCTTCCAAGTCATCCCATAATGCAATAGAATTCACCAGTAAGCCTCTGAACCATTGGAGTGCCTTGCCCTTAAATGAAGCTGCTAAAAGCCTCAACACCACATTCTCTTTTGTAACATGATGAACTCCACAAAGTGAAGCTATGTCTCTTATATGTTCAATTGGTGTAGTCTGATCTTCACTAATGAAAATAGGCAGGCTTTTAAGTGTAGCCACTGGTATATCATTGTGTTGAGAAAAATTCAATGAGCTACCCCCATTAAACGGTATAAACGCATGTGCTCTGGCCATCAGAGGTGCTTGAACTCTTAGATTTGGTACTTGTAGTATAGGACATACTATTGGAAAAGCTGGTACATAACTTGAAAATCCGAGACTAGGAGGTGTAGAGTGGGATCTCAATGTTGAATGTGATATTTTTCAATCTCAACCTTTACTAGCACAAACAGAGGCTGATGTTCCGAAATTACAACAAAAGGTGAGTTTTCCAGCATTTAATATAGTTGATCATATGAGGAAAGAAACATTCAACATGTCCATGCTTGATGCATTGCACATACTTGGACAAAAAGACTTACTGTAGGAAGCATTGGCTAAAATTTCCATTTTTGATGAACATGCTAAGGAGAAGCCTAGATTTTTTGCAAGCAGTTTTGAACGCAAGAAAGAACAGCCAACACAAGAGGTAAAATCACCTCTGTTTTACAAAAGTCTAATTATTGGTGATAACATAGTGCATAATTGTATGATAGATTCAAGAGCAAGCAACTCAGTTATGCCCAAACATCTAGTAGATAAGTTAGGACTAGAGTATGAGCCATTGTCAAAAGGGGTAGTCCAATTAGACAGTACAACCATTAAGTCTGTTGGAGTGATTAAAATTCTACCTCTTACCTTGCATGCTTGTCTGAACTTTTCAATCCCACAAGATATATATGTCATTGATCTACCACCGTTCTTTGCCATTTTCCTTTCTAGATATTTTACAACAAAGTTAGGTGGTTATTTGTCATCAAATTGGTCACATATGTGTTTCAAGACCAGATATGGTACTAGAGAAATTGTCAAATCAGAACCACAAGCTAAAGACCATATTGAGCCTTATGTTGCAAATCCTATAAATGCAAACTTAGCTATCCACGAGTATGAGGATCAATCCATGACCTTTGACCCTAGTGTACCCATTGAAGGCATACTTGACATAAATTTAGATGAGTGGGAAGCCAAGAATCACAAGGTTGATCCATTTAGTCACATGGATGAAATAGGTTTGGGTATTTATATGATTCAGGAGCTTGATGCAATTGTTCCAAATCTGGTCAAAGAGAAAAACAACTAGAACAACAGATTAATCAGCTTTGGAAGCTTTACTATGATGGTTCAAGGAGTAAAGTAGGTGTAGGTGGAGAAGCTATGCTGATTTCACCTAAAGGAGAGAAGTATTTTTCAGCACTACACTTTGCTTTCAGCCGTTCAAACAATACAATTGTGTATGAGGCATTAATTCATGGCCTAGAGTAGGCCAGAAAGAAAGGTATCAAATGTCTGCAAATATTCGGTGAATCTAAGCTGATAACAAATCAGGTAAGAAACGTAAATGTAACTAAAAATGATTTGTTGAAGCTATATAAGCACAAAACTTGGAATTTAATAGAAGAATTTGATGCTTTTAATTTGTTTTCTATTCCTAGAAATCTAAATAAAGAGGCAGATAGGCTTACTGCCATAGGATCATAATATGACATACCAACTAATATACATAATATTGAGGTACAACAATATGTAAAGGTGGTAGTAATACCATTTGTACCTAATAATAATATTAGTTGGCAAGTTTTTGACAACAATGAGCAAATTATCAGGTTTTTGATGGAAGAAGTAGAGTTTTCTATTGGAAACCAACAAAAGCTTGAGCAACAATATGAGAATCAGATCTTGCAATTGAAGTCTAATAAGCTACCTAAAGGATTGGTGACTATTGAGTCAATTTTCAACACTGATGATTAGGTTAGAAAAGAAAGGTCCAACATAATAGTGAAAAAGGAACACTATGAACCAATTGAAATATTCAAAGACAAGCTTCTCAAGATTGGAAAAGTCTATACCAAAGAAGAACAACAAGCCTTTGTCTGGCTTTTCCAAGAATTCAATGATATATTTTCTTGGAAGTATGGAGATATGAGGGGTTTTAACCCTGAGTTGTCCCAACACACAATTGAGCTAAACCCAATGCAAAACCAATGCAACAAAAGAAAAGGACACTAAATCCCAAGCTGGAACACCTTATGAAAACAAAATTGAACAAGCTGATTGAAGGTAGTATTATCTTTCTGATAAAGCACACCTCTTGGGTTTCTAACTTGGTGCTTGTCAGGAAGAAAAATAGAGAGATAAGGTTGTGTGTGGATTTTTGTGATCTAAATAGAGCTTCATTCAAAGATCACTATCCACTGCCTTCAATGGAGCAAGTATTGCAAGTTGTTTCAGGTTCAAAAAGGTTCTCATTGTTGGATGGTTATTCAGGGTATACCCAGATTTTGGTTAAAGAAGAAGACTAGTTTAAGAGAACCTTTACCACCAAGTGGGGTACTATGGCTTACAAAAAGATGCCCTTCGGATTGTCTAATGCAAGGGAAATGTTTCAATGGGAAATGGATATGGCCTTTCAAGACCTTATCAATAGGTTTTTTCTTGTGTACTTAGATGATATTATTGTATTTTCAAAGAAAGTTGATGAAAACTTTGCTCATTTAAGGAAAATATTTGAAAGATGCAGAGAGTACAGGGTGTCACTAAACCCCAAAAAGAGCATTTTTGTAGTCCATGAGGGGAAGCTTCTAGGTCATATTGTTAAAAAATGAGTTGTTGATTTGAGATTCACTTTCATTGTGAGTTGTTGATCTGGGTCATTAAAGTAGCTTTCCCTTCTCAACAAAAAACACTAATTTACATGTTCATAAACCGCTGAAAAGCTCAGCAATCTCAATTATGAAGCTGAAAAGCTCAACAATCTTGTGTAACTTACTAATCAATAAAAACCAATATGAGAGATCCCAAATGGTTTATCATGCTCAAGAATGCCTCTAGTATTTGCATTACCCCCTTGCCAAGCTACAAAAAACTCATTTTGCAAAATTATCCAAAGCATGTCTATCTCTTCCTTCTTCCTTTTCTCTCCCAATCCTTTCAATGTTTTGGGCCTCAAATAGACATTTCAACCAAGGTCCAATTTTATCTTCATTCCTCGATTCCTCCTTTTCTTCTTTCGATCATTTCGGGATATCGGGCCCTGAAATTTTTTTTGGACCAAATTCTAAGTCTATTCGCAGTTCTTAGTTTTATTTCTTCTTTCGAGCTTTCGAGCTTTCAAGCTTTTTAGAACTTTGATCCCTAATAAAAATTTTGAACCAAGGACCAAATCCATTTCATTTCTTGACTTCCTTCTTTCCTCTTTCCTTTCTTTGATCATATCTTTTTAGAAATTTGGGTCTTGAACATACTTTTGGATCAAGTCCAAAAGTCAGAACTTTCCTCTCAAGTTCCCACTTTATTTTCTTCTTGTTCTCATTGAAATTTTGGCAACCAATTGGATATTTGCACATTTGGTCTAAATTTTTGTATCCTTTTCTCATCCTTGCTTATAATCTTTCTTGTTTTCATTAAAACTTCAAATCTCGATTGAACATTTGGATTTAGGTCCAAATGATCAAGTTCATTCTTGACTTCCATCCCCATTTATTCTTTGGTTATTTTCAGTCTTTCAAATCCTAGTTGGACTTTTGGAATTTTTTCCCAGATGTCCAAATTCTACTTTCTATTTCTGAACTCGATTCTTTCCTCTTCAAGATTTTAGACCCTTTTTGGACTTTTGGACTTCTTTCCAAATACCCAAGTCTAGTTTCTTTTCCCCAAGCCTAACTTCTTTCTTCGGATCTTCAAACTTCTTTTGGATTTTTAGACTTTTATCCAAATATCCAAGTTCATTTTTTATCCCCTCTCTCACCATCCTTTTCCCCTTTGCATTAGATTGGTTTCCACTTTTTCGTAGACAATATTTTTATTGAAGAAAAATTTAGGCATACAATCATAGAAAGGATGAAATCTATCATCTTTTCATTAGACTTCACATGCTTGTAGGAGTGATATTGCTAGAGATACAATAAAGTTGTGGAGGTGGGGAAGGACAACACATGTCATGTTCTCATTATTTCCACTAACCCGCAAGCTCCTCATAGTGGGTCCATAATTTTCAAGTCGTGGAAGTGTGGAAGGTTGACATGTGTCCATTGATGACACCATCTATATTTTCAATGATGCTCTCCTCAGCATGCCTTCTTTGATGATGTATCAAGGTGGATATGATTTGATGCTTTTTTATTTTTTGATACTTTTCAAGATCATTCAAAAAATTTCAAGGCATGTGATATATCGATTCTTTCATCCTCTCTATATATTTACAACCTGTATTCAAATTGGGCAACCGTTAGTGGTGCCATGTTTCATGGGAAACCAACATAATGTTGTACTGACATTCTCAACTACTAGATCATATTCAAGAGAAACTTTTATTGCATTTATTTTCAACTACAATAAGGGGAACCAAAAATATCTATCCTTGGCTAGTAGTTTTGAAGTGTGTCAAAAAAAATTATCCTCTTACAACCTATATTATTTCTTAGTTTGGCTATTTAGTAGCTACCAAATAAATGAAATTCAAAAAAATGTCAAACAATTCTTATTGTCAGATGAAAAAGGTAATAAGAAAAAAAATTTAAATGGGAATGGTGTTGCTTATACAAGTTGGAGGGAGGTCTAGGTTTGAGAGACTTAAAGAAACATGGCATCTCCTTAGCTGGTAAGTGGATCCTTAAAGAACTAAATGGAATTGAACCTTGGAAGATTTTAATAATGAATAACATCCAATCAATTGTTCCAAAACAAGAAAAAAATTGGAAACAACTCCCCATAAATTACAATTTTTTCGGTAAGTTTCTAATAGCTCATGTTGGATCCAATGTGTTCAAGAGTATATGGAAAGCTTGGGAGGTCATCAAAAATTATTTTAAAAACTAATTTTTTGATTCAAAACAAGGGGAATTTGAGCCCTAATAGGTCAATTTGGTAGAACCTTGAGAATAAAAACAAACCCCTTGCCTTATTGCAAGGTTTCTTAGCAAAAGAATGACATTTAAAAGGGATTAGATGCTTTAATGACATACTGTGTAATAACCAGCTAAAATATTGGATTGATTTGAGTGTTGAAATTAATCTCCCTCCATCTCATTAGAGGAATTACTCTATTCTTAGAGAAACTTGCAAGATCATTCAGTTTCTTGTTTGCAAAGTAAATGGAAAGGTGTTTCTAGATAATCTCACTTGCGGTGAAGGCACTAAGGTTCTAAATATAAAACCAAAAATAATTTATAAAGCATTATTTTACTCCTAGGACCTCCACAAACATCTAAATAGATCTTTAAATATTGATCTACTAGGGGCACAATGGTAAAAAAATATCAAAATCCTATGGTCTAATATCTTCAAACCAAATATTGCTTGCTTTAAATGGTTATTCCTATTGCAAAAGCTCCCCCTCACTCTATCTTCTTCCTTACTAAATATATGTGTCGTTTGTAAGAAACCTAAGAGTATAAAGCACATATTCTTTGATTTATTGTTTGTCAAAGAGATTTGGAACATGTTCATATCTGATCTAGTGGGATGGGGAGATAAAGGAAAAATTAATTGAAAAGAAATTATATATGGTTCTGTAGAAGGATTAAGTAATTCTTATAATATTTTTGGCTTATTTTTTCAGCTAATATTTTATGGGAAATCTAGAAGGCTAGAATGAGAAAATTTCAAGGGTACTACAAGAGTACTTGTTGAGTCTTTGAGAAGACTCATGTTTTACAATATTTTTATTCATGTGACAATCATAATGGAGATATCAAAAAACAAGTTTTTGAAGATGCTAAAGGAACAACAAATATCAATAAGATAGAAGTTAAATATGGAAGAAATTGGCCTTCCAATGAAGCAAATAATATTTTATACATGAAAAGCTATTTAGAGTTTAAAAAATAATATAACAAGAGATATGCAATTGAAACATTGGAGAAAGACCTTAACTTCAAACACAACTGAATTTTCATGTAAACCATGGGGAAGACTTCACTATAGAGGTGGTTAGATCCAATGAGGATATCTCATATATTAAAACAATATGCAATGAAAATGAATCGTATTGCAAAAGTAGGAACCTCTGAACAACAATGGGTAGAATATTCACATTTTTGTACTCTATCTTTGTTTGAAACCATTTCTACTCATAACTCTATTATGTTTATAGATCATTGCAAAAGACAACATATTATATATTTTTATGAAAAATTTCAATTATTATGATGCAAATGTATTGATCCATAATCGTATCAGGTTGATAAGACCCTACGTGGTTTGCTAACAATCAGATCTAGTTCTTCTGATAGTTTTCTTGTAAATCCTCTCTATACGATCCTTAATACAAAAAATTTCACGTATGACATACTTAAATCATTTCTATTGATTATTAATTAATATATTTATATAAATAGTATTTTTCTTATTAAAAGATCTTATAACCACCTAAAATAGTATTACATGGTTTCATACATATTTAAATAATCCCCTACAAGGAATTAAATATTTCATTTATACAAATTTGCCAATAAAATTTTGTAAGAGGTATTTTGAGGTTATGTTAATATTTGAGAAGAGAAGATGAGAGATTGAAAAGTATGATTCTCTAATTGTACTTTTTCTCAATATATCTAAATGATGATTTTTGTGGGGTTTTTTATTTTTACATTTCCCCACATAAATTTGGTGTACTATGTAATATTTTCTCCATTTTATTTCTATTTGATTCATTTTACTACATCATAATCAATAATTAATACAACTTAAATATATTAAAATCCTAACAAGAAACATACATGAATTATGGGTTTAGACCATTTGGATTGGAATGATTGAAGGATGATGAATTTTCTATATTTTGTCAACTTATGGACAAAATATACTAAAATAAATATTCAATTATATAATATCCTAGGACAAGGCCAAGAGTGAGTGTAGAATAAGTGGGGAAAAGAGAAAAGTAGACATTTTGTCCCTAGTTTGACATGCAATGAGCTACATGAATCATACATTCTAAAGTAATAAAAATAATAATTTAAATAAAAATAGGTTCTAAACGGATATATAATAGGTGATGCCTCACTTTTATTCATGTTCTGAATAGAGTTACATCTTAAAACATGAACTTATGCATATGACAAAGCTTAGTATCACCTATAAGAGATATTGATACCATGAAATTGTATCCATATTACATTTTTAATATGTTGTGTCATCTTTTCAAATGTAAAAATAATAGAAGGGGTGTAAAAACCAAGTTTAAATAAAAATATAGTGTAGGACCCATGAAGGGTCACTTCAACCCAAAATATATCAAGTGCAAGTGTAAGACCTATGATAGTGTCATTTTAACCATTTGTAATTTTAATGGCAGTGTAGGACACATAGAGGAAACTTTAACCCAAAAAGTATCAACATTGGTGTAGGACCATAAATGTATCATTTAAAAATATATAAAAAATTATAATGTATGCTCCTAAAATTAGATGCATAATAAAATGTGAATTTGAATTAAGGAGAGAAAAGTATAATGTAGCCACATATGTCAAGGTGTCAACCCTACTATGTCAAGCAAGTGATAAAACATGAAATATCATGTGAAGGGGAACATAAGATTACCCAAAAAATTTCCTCCAAGTGTAAGGACAAGTGTCATGTGAAAGATACAACATGTATTACAAGAATATATAAGTATGTCATGAATAATGTAAGCATGAAAGTGACATAGATCTAATAGTTAAAGATGTTACCATGCAAGTTATATAGAAAATTACCATTAAATATATCATCATTGACAAACATTAAAAACACATTGTGTAATATGTGATCACTATAATAATATAATATGTATCAAAAAAATATCCAAAGGGAGATTAAAGAAATTCACTTGGCTTGAAAGAGAGCATGAATAAATACCCCAACTAGGAAATCCAAACAATATGGTGCTTGAGTAATGGAAAATTCCATGAATGTTTAAATAAAAAATTGAGAGTTATAAAGGGTGTGCACAACATAAAATAAACACAACACAAATAAGTTTTTTCATACTATCCATTGATAGATGGTCAAATAGAGGTTCTCATTCAAGGAATTAGAAATCTACTCATATGTTTAGTGGGAGATAAACACACATAGTGGGACTCCATGTTGGTGTACACTAATTTTGCATAAAGTAACTTAGTCAACTTGTTTATAGAGAAGAAACTATTCTAGATGGTGTGGAAAACATCTCCAAAATGTATCATATATTTTTTGAGGACTAGAACTTGATAGTGCATTAGCATAGAGGCTAAAAATTTCACTCATCACATTATGGAATCATGCACAAATCATGAAGTAGCTAGAAGAAACAAACATAAAGTAAAAGTTGAACATAAGTGAGAATCAAATAGAATACTTCCTTGAAGGATGAGTTGATCATGATGTACTTGAGAAAATAAATATTCCACAAAGGAATGTATAATAAGTTGAAACTAATAAGGTGGAAAAATGAAACCCTAGGAATTCACCTTTGGATTTCAAAGCTTTTCCATAAATGTGGAGTTTTAACATTAAAATTTGAGATTGGCTAAGATATGAGATTGACTTACAACCTGAAAGGTGAGTCAATCAATCCTAAGATCTGAATTTAGGGATTTGGAAATGGATTTTGAAAGGAAAATGTAATGATTTGATTAATTATGTAAATGCGTTGTTCTAATGTAAATATAGAAAAACTAACAACAGATAGTCAAATTTAAGGATTAAATCTGAATAAAGCAGAGTATTGTGCACCTGTAGTTTGAATCAGAGCCAATTATAGGTGGACTAGGGTGGAAGGATGCCCTAGTCTAGGTGTCTGAAACTTGAATATGATTTTATAGGCCTCAATTATCTAATCTATAGCTTCTCTCCTCTGGATTTCGTTGTTGTATCTTCATCTATTGTTGAAATATTGTAGTTTCTAAATCTTGTCAAGTTGTAGGTTTTGAATGCATGAATGAGTGAATTATCCTCAAATATTCCTTTAATCCTCTTCAAATCTATACCTACACATTCAAAAGGAGAGGAAGGGTTGTTCCATATAGGGGCTTGCCTCAGTCAAACCCGTGTTGGTATTTCCACCTCCACAATGGAAAAATTAATAAAAGAGAGCTTATCCTTTTAAGGGATAGAGGCTAAAATGATAAATTAATGATGAATCAAAAATAAAATGCAACTCACCACTCAAATATAATTTCCTTGAAGGACTAAAGTCATGCACATCTCCTTAAGGTTTGATTGCAATTTGGCTTGAACTTTCTTTGAAAACCTATAAGGTTAGTCCCCACAAACAAAATGTATGCATAAACATGAACAAACTCACATAAAAATTGACATGATGCTTCAATGTTGAAATACTACAATGAATCTCTAAATTCTGCTCTTGATTTCTCTTGACTCGATAATAAGTGCTTGATAAAGCTCTTCACAATTGCCTTATAATAATTGTTGTTAATTGAAATTGTGAAAATACTTAGTATTAATATGAAATTGCTCTAATTTCCCAAAAATCAAATCTTGATGGTTGACAATCAAAATTTGAATTTCAAATATTAATTTACTACCGCCAACACTTTGAATTTTAGGGCCACTTTAAGGGGAATAGGGTGCAAGGATTCCCTAGTCCAAATCCCTCAATCTTTGGGATCCAAATTTCTAGGAGTAAAATATGAAATGTGTCTTTGGGTCTTATATATCTAATTTCTTGGTAAGTTAGAAGATGGTCCATGGAATGCATAATTTATGAAATTAGGAACACAATTAGGTCCAATCACTTGGGGGTGAAACACAGTGTGAACTTGTCAAGGGTGACAATTTATGATGCTACATTTAGCCCCCACTTTAGTGAGAGTATGAAATTACACTCAAGCTCACACTAAAGTAGAAAATATGTCAAGAGGGGTTCAATTATCCAAATGTTGAAGAGATAGGATGACAATGAATCTAGGGAGAGTGCACAAGCCCCTAGGATTCAAGATCCTATGGAAAGACAATATAAATAAAATGGAATAGACATGTATGTAATGTAACATGGAAACACAAAACATATATGAAAAAAACATAACATAATACATGAAAAAAACACAACACAATACAAAACATACATGGAAAAAAACACAACACAATACACCACGCAATGCAAACATAATGCCACATGATACAAACATAAGAAAACATAAAACATGAACACAAGATTAGTACTAAAATGATTTGAGCCAATAAGGAAAAGAGACCTTGATCTTAAATTTGTCTCAAATACCAACTATCATCCATCAAATGATTGTTATACAAGAGAATGCTCTCATGAGGACTAGAAAGTTGCATTATGCCATGTCACTCAGAAGCCACATGGGTCTACTAGCTAGCAAGCTATGTTATTCTAGGTGTCCATGCAATATGATGGGTTCCACAAAGCTAGCAAGTTGCATTATGCTAAGACACCTATAAAAAATATGGCTCCACTAGAAAACAAGGTGTGTTATGCTAAATGACCATGTTAAAAAGGGGATGCTCAAGTTCATGAATCAAAAAGTTGTGTTATGCAAAATACATGGTCTGTCTTACAAAATATCACATTTTAACGTCCAAGAGGATGCACAACAAACATCCAAGGTGATGAACAACAAACGTCCAATGGGACGAATGACAAACACCTTAGGGGGTGTAGAAATTTTAACATCCAAGGGGATGAATGACAAAGCCACACTTCCAAGGGTGCTATAACACCACCATGAAGAGTATCAAAGGGGAACTACTCAATACATGAAAGGTCACACCTTAGGGAATGCCATACATGATACTACCACTAAGAGAGGACAAGTTGTGGAACCAAATATCTCACTTTAGGGAATACAAGCCATAGTATTACCACCAAAAGGAACATCATATGCCATGAAAAGTCACACTCTTAGGGGATATCAAGTCTAACACCACCACAAAAGGAGACACTAACATAGATCAAGAAGGACACACTTTTAACAAGGTCACAATTACTAAGAGATGTATGATATATTCACTTAAAAATGACCATTTCTTATGTGAACAATATACATGGTACTATATGGCCCCCCTAAAATGTTAGTGTACTTGCTACACTAATATTTTAAGGAAATAGAAAGGGATCCCTTATGGTAAGAAATGCACCTAATGCAAGGCTATCTAAACCTTTTCCCCCAAGCATAAGGACAAATATGAGCCAAAAATGGATGACACATTGCTCCTTGAATACTGAATATGATTGCATAAAGCCTAATTTATACCCCCATGTATGGTAATGAGAATCATGTGACACTACAACTACCACATGACAAGGAGAAACACTGAATGTAGATTAATCTATTATCCTATCAAATTTATCATTGTTGAGATGTAATCCTTCCAACTTGCTCTTTAAAACATGAAATTCATCAGTAATGTGTCCAAATGTTCTATGATATGTGCAATAGGCTATTTTTTTATTCTTCTTTCTAGTATCTATTCTTTCCTCCATAGGTGGTAATATAATGAATCCCAATTGTAAAAGTGTAGCCAAATTACATTCAATCTCAGGAAAAGGATGTGGGGAGGGTAACAAACCTTTTCTAATAGGACCATAAATTTTGTGTGGTTTGGAAGAAAGAGAAAATGTTTGATGTAAAGGTGGAGGACCTTGGTAACCTATGCCTTTTGTGTCTTTGGATGGTTTTTGTTCCAAAAGGGAGTGGATTTCATGTCCATTCCTTATATCACATCCTTGTTTCAGCAAGATATGAAAGCCTAGGCCATAACATTATTCCAAGCTAACAAGTGTATTAGTAACTTTGTTTTCATAGGATGGCGGATCATTAGGTGGTATAAGCTTATTGTGATTGTTATCCATAGGTTCTTCTATATGCCTAGGTTGAGGTATGACTTGTAAATCACTTTCCCTATGCAATGTGTAAAACATTTCAAGTGGTGGTGTTGATTGTTGGTGTGGGTGATTAGGCCATTTCATTGAAGGATAAAGTATGGCATTGTTCTTAAGGTTACACAAGGTATTATTTATGAATTCAATCATGGTTTCCTCCTCTTGCCTCAAGATATCTTCATCAAGAAGATATACATTGGGAGATGAAGTAATATGAATTTCATCATCTAAATTAGAGTCATTCCCAAACACACAACATAAAACATCAACCAAAGATTTCAAGGAGGTCTATATTTTACCAAAGCACTTAGCCATTATATCAATTAGATGTATGTACCAAAATTCAAACTGTTATAACATAGTATTGTAAAAGAAATGAAGTTAGTTGTAGACAAAAGATACTGAGAGGATTTTGTCACAGGAAGATGAGTGAAAATAGCCTAGATAGGGGTGCAAGGATGCCCTAGTATAGAACATTTTCTTACAATACTTAAAGTTCCAGTGTCTATAATATTTTTTTTGATATTTTTGCTTTGTGAAAATGTAGGTCTAACAATGAATAATTTTCCAGAATTTAACTATTTTATGATTATGCAATGTAGAATGCAAGTTTGTAAGCAATTTTAAAATTTCAAAACAAGAAACTACAATTCTAAATGCAATTTGTAGATCTAGAGCGTAGCAATTTACTGATTCTAACTTGAAATTTTTGAAAATGAAGATTTTTATATGTTTTTGCAACAAAATAATGCACTTTTTCACCTTTTTGACTAAATACAAAAATACCTAAATGAATGCAATGAATACTTTCAAACTTGATTTCAGATGTAAAATGACCTAATGCAGATTTTTAAATACAATTAAGATGTAAATTTTACCTATGGTTATTGAAATTAATCCTAATTCAACCTATAATGTAATATGATATGCAATTTTTTTATTTTTTAAATTTTTTTGATGCAATAATGAATTCCTAAATGAACAATGCAATACTAATCATAGATCTAGATGATATGCTTTAGATTTTAGAAGGTCTATAATGTTAATGCATCGGGTTCACCAAAATGATAAGGTGGAAAAGTGAAACCCTAGGACTTCACCTTTGGATTTCAAGGATTTTCCACAAATGTGGAGTCTTCTCATTAAAATTTGAGATTAGCTAGGATATGAGATTGAATTACAACCTGAAAGGTGAGTCATTCAATCCTAACATCTACATTTGGGGATTTTAAAATGGATTTTGAGATGAAAATGTAATGATATGATTAACTAATTATGCAGATGTGTTGTTCTGATGCAAATACAAAAAAATTGACAATGAACATTTTGTTGTTGGATCTTCATCTATTGTCGAGATATTGTAGTTTATGAATCTTGTCAAGTTGCAGGGTTTGAATGCATGAATGAGTGAATTTTCTTAAAATCTTCCTTCAATCATCTTTATATATGTACCTACACATTCAAAAGGAGAGGAAGGGGTGTGCCATATATGGGCTTGCCTTAGTTCAACCCCTGTTGGTATTTCTACCTCCACAATGGAAAATTTGATAAAAGAGATCTTATCCTTTTGAGGGATATAGGCTAAAATGACAAATGAATGATGAATCAACAATGAACTGCAACTTACCACTCAAATATGATTCCCTTGAAGGACTAAATTCATGCACATCTCCTCAAGGTTTGATTGCAATATGGCTTGAACTTGCTTTGAAGACCTACAAGGGTTAGGCCTCACAAACAAAATGTATGCATAAACATAAACAAATTCACATAAAACTTGACATGATTCTTCAATGTTAAAATGCTCCAATAAATCTCTAAATTTTTCTCTTAACTACTATTGACTTGATAATTTAAGTGCTTGATAATGCTCTTCACAATTCCCTTCTAATATTTGGTGTTAACTGAAATCATGAAAATACTTAGTATTTATATGAAATTGCTCTAATTTCCTAAAAATTAAATCCTGATGGTTGACAATCAAAATTTGAATTTCAAATATTAATATACTACCGCCAACACTTTGAATTTTGGTACCATATTAAGGGGACTAGGGTGCAAGGCCCTAGTCCAGATCCCTCAATCTTCAAGATCCAAAGTACTAGCAAAAAAATATTAAATGTGCCTTTGGATCTTTCACATCTAATTTCTTGGTAAGTTTTAAGATGAGCCATAGAGTGCATGATTTAGGAAATTAGGAACAAAATTAGTTCCAAACATTTAGGGGGGAGCAAAACATAGTGTGAAATTGTCGAGGGTGATAATTTATGATGCTACATAAACCTAAGAAAATTGGTCCTTACAAATTTTTTCATAGGTTCTCTAAAAATTCATATGAACTTAAATTTCTTGAAGGGAGGTAAATTTCACTAATTTTTAGTGTCTCTTATTTATATTCCTAAAATGTGCATAATTATGAATATAGCATAAATACATAGAAATTACTAAATTGGAGAAATAGATAGAAATAACTAGTAAGATAATGCATAGATTTTGGACATGTATATTGAAAATAATTTATGGAATGAATACAAATAATATCCTTTGACAGAAAAATGAAGGACCTAAAAAAGATTCATGGATTTTTGAAGTAGAACTAGGTTGAATTGGGTGGCTGAAATAGTCTTTTCATAGCCTCAATTTTAAGAATCAAGATCAAAATTGTTCTCCTATAGGGTGTCCAATGCAAGATAGTAACATAGGACATGCAATTTTAAATTAACCAAAAATATTTTTACACACATGGTTTATTGGTTTTCTATTTGTCATGTGTTTTATGCATATGTTTGTTGGTCATGCATGTGTTGTGTAATTCAATAGGAGGTTTGGTTGGATTTATAATTATCAGTAGGCTTATTTTGAATGTCTAATCACCTTAGTTCTTGCACATAAGGTTTTAGCTCCACACAAATGCTTCCATCCAAACACACACACTTGGATATATACAAGGTTAATTTCATATTTTGTACGTGAGGTTAATATTTTGAACATAGGATGATCACACGTGTTGAATGAATATGTTAACATGGAAAAAATTATTTGACCTTTGACAAGGAAAAAATGTGTTGGGAAGCAAGGTAAAATACTATAATGAAAGGTAAAATACTATAATGAAAGCACATGAAAATAGTGAATAAATTTGATATGGTGTTTAAAGTAGTTTGTGATTAACCACTGAATTATATAAAGAGAAACACATATCAAAAGATTAAAATAAATAAAACTTATATGAAACATAACACTCGAATTTATTTGGAGAAAAATATTCAAGAAAAAATCCACCACCAAGGAGATCCTTGAGCTTATATTAATCATATACATATTATAGCATAATATAATCCACCCAAATCCTCAATCAAATAATATTTGAACATTGATCATTAATTTACTTCACCCTGTAAGACATCATAGAACATCTATCTCATGCCTCCAATTTATACAAAAATGGAAAGAGAAAATACCACAAATGGTTTCTCAAATCGAAGTGCCACAAAAACCATGGTCTAAGGTAAAATATCATACCATAATAATACATTTACATAAACACTCAAGATAGAAATCAATGACACAAGACATCTTTGATTCCATATGCCTAGTAGGCATCACTCCTAAGTATGGCACTCCAACATGAAGCCACTAACTCAAGTGGATATCACATGTCATACAAAGATGCTCTACGCTCATAAATGTAATTCCCTATTTCTTAGAAGAGAAATTTAATTTCCATTCAAGAATGATACTTGTAACTTACATTATTGACCTATTAATTATAACCTCCTTATTAATTTCATTACAACAATAGTTAGGATTCTCAATAAGATTAATCATAATAAAATATTATCTCTCAACACCTAATGGTCATCCACATAGTCATTCCAAGATTTTTGGAGACACATACACAATATGTAGGATTGCAAGGTTAATGAAACATGATCTCTATAGTGTCCTACTTGATATTATAAATTGTAATGACATAAATAGGAAAATATAAAATAATTAGATATAGGACAAAACAAGGCCCACAACCTTTTTACACCAATATAACTTAGTCTTTCTCACTAGTTTCACAGAGGAATCCAAAATAATATCAAGAGTATTTTTTTTTTTTGCCATTCTCAATAATATTGTGAGAAAAGTGATACTATATATTTATGTGATTTCTACAAGCATGGCACATGGTATTATTGGCCAAATAAATAACACCCTAACTATCACAACCAATTCTCACAATATTGTAACATGCAAACAAATTCTTAAGCACAACCTCTATAAAAAAAAACAACCTCTTTACAAGCATGTGTAGAAGCCACATGTACTCTAAATTTCTTATAGATAAATAAGTTTTGGGTTGCCTCTTATTCAATTAATAGCTATATGAAACAAAGAAAACAAATAACCTCTAATGAACCTCCTACTATCCAAGTCACTAACCTGATCTATACCAATTAAGACATGTATGTCCAACACATTACCCATACAATTAGTTCCATGATAACATAATAATAAAAAATTCTCACAAATATATGAAGAACTTCTTAACATAATTCTAATGCTCTCTACTAGGGTTAAACATAAAGCTACAAAGAATTCCCACTATAAGAGAAATATCTAATCTAGTACAAATTATTGCATGCATCAAGCTACCAAAATCACTATCATGACATGCATTATATATCCTCAAATTCATCATCTAAGATAGGACATCCTTCTAGTTAAATCCCAATTCTTATAGGTAAAAGAATACTCGTTGGTTTATAGTCCTATATATAACAAAACATTTCAAAATAATATCAACATACTTTGTTTGAGCCAAAGATTTTTGTGAACCCAATGCTTGCTAATTTTCATATACAAAATGAATTTACATCCTCTAAATCATTTATCTCAAATACACCAAAAATATGAGTTGTAATCTCTCTAACTATTGTCTTGTTTTTTTTTTCCAATAACATGTCATCAACATATAAGATAATAAATAGCAACTAATCAACAACAATTTTAAATATTCGCATTGATCTTCCTCACTTCTACTAAAGCATAACTTCAATGGAAAACAATAAAAATTATAATGCCACATATGTGGAGACAACTTGAAACCATACAAGAACATTTTAAATTACAAACCAATAATTCCTTTCCCTTCACAGTACAAAATCATTAGGTTATCACATATAAATTTATTCTTCAAGATCCCCATGAAAGGTATAATGTTAACATTTATTTTCTCTACTTAAAAATCACAAATAATAACAATATAAATTAGGAATCAAAAGGAGGTTATCTTAGTTGTAGGAGAAAATATGTCACAAAAATCAATATCTCTTTCTAGGAGTATGCTTTTGCCACTAATCTTACCTTCTACCATTTACTATATGATACTAATTTATTTTTAAGTACTCACTTGAAACTGGTGGGTTTTCTTAGACAAACTCACAAGATATTAGCTATCACAACTTTTTGAAGTCATCACCTCCTCCCGCATAGTCTCCATTAAAGATGCATGCTATTTTGAAGATTGATAAATCTAGGTTTGTCATTAGTGCAAGATAAAATAAGACACAGTAGAAATTTGGTGGGTTATATTTTTCTATGGGGTCCCACTATCTCTTGGATCTCATCAAGGATGGAGTAAGAGATTTTACTTGTTCTTCTACCTGTTCATTCACATAATAACTTTCTCCTAAATCTTCTTCTTCCTATCAATTCCTAGATCCACCCTCTTTTTTCTGTGTCATGTGTATATTCCTACTTCTTAGTCTTTGTATTAAAGTGCATTTCCTTCATTTTTATGGCTTGCTTAGTATAGTTTTCTTAATAGTAAAAATCATTTGCATGTGTTGGGAGGCAAAATACACCTTCTATCAACTCTAGATTGATGTCCAACATAACCTTGCTCGAGGGGCCAAAAAACTTCTTTTGTCTTTGATTGTAATGTCGGGCACAAGCTAATACTGACTCTCAAGACTATACTAAAACTAGAGAGGCAACTGCTTCAACTAACCCTGAGCTTGCCAAGCATTCTACTAGGTTGGTCCTATCTCCTTCCTTGTGCACCCTTTGTAAGAATTTTGTGACATCTGCATGCTCGAGGAGTATGCCATGTATCTCAATATAAAGAGAGAAAATTTTGGAAGGGGGATGATACCCCTTGAATTCATACTTCATCTTGTATTGCTCTCCTTGCATAATCCTACAAAATCCGCAAACATTATAATCAAAGATCATCATATAAAATTGGATGATATAAGAAAAATAATAATTATCATCTAATACTTAGTCAAAATTATAACATAATAATCTTGTATAAAGTGCACTAGAGATTGGGTGTCAAGAATATCGAGTAACTTACATGACAATAAGGTAATGAATCAAAAACATATTTGATGACCTAATCCCACATGTGAATCGTAGTGTATGATTTGGGGATTAAGTGTCGAGATAATTATGTGAGTTGTATTGAAAGGGTGACTCAATATCCCAATGAGATATAATGACAATGCCACAAATAACCTTGATTGCTATACCATGATCTAAAATGGATTTTAGATAGGCAAAATATGACAGAAAATAAAGAACTTTGAATCCAAAAGAAAAACATGAAACTAAAACAAAAGAAAGCCAACCAAAATAAAGAACTTTCAATCCAAAGGAAAAACATGAAACTAAAACAAAAGAAAACCAACCAAAATAAACAGGAAAATAGAGGAAACGACGAACACTAAAGGGAAACCATGAGAAAAACAAAGAACGCCATTAAGGGAGCAATCTACAGTTGAAACCCTACCTAGAGATGACTTGAGGAAGGATGCGGAACATGAATGACACATGATAGCAACACGGACTCAACATCAACACACCCATGCAAGCACTAACACCCAAACTCGACCGCCTCCTACATAATTGCGAACTCCAAAACGCACAATGAGAGGACTCAAAGACACGGAAGAAAAATGACTCAAAAACCAAGCCAAATTGCACGCAAAGGAGAATGCAGTCGTCAAATATCTTGTGCAACCTTGGCCCCATGCTAGGATGATAAACTGGAAAGTCTAACGATGAGACAAAACAAGGAAGAAACAAGGGAAGAAGACCAAACAAATGGAAAAAATAAATAAAGAGGAGGAAAAGGAAAAGTAAAAAGGGGGTTTCGCATTTAGCAAGGTGAAATGGGGTGTGGGTGCAAGGTCCAATACAATCATAGTACATAAAATTCTTCACCAAAACATAGTATTCTGATTATCAAAATTGATCTTCATGACTTTGCAATCAAAATCAATTCGTGAGCACAACCTCTATAACCAAACTACCTCCTTATATGCATATGTACTAACAATGTTTTATTCTTATATTATAGATAAATAAACAATTGATTGTCTCTTATTCATCCAACTAGATAGCTCCTTTAAATTAAGAAAACACATAGTCACTTGTGGACCTCTTACTATCCAAATCACTATTCCAACCCAAATCAAAATGTGATATATTTCCAATAACTTACCCACATAATTAGTCTAATGATTGCATAAATGATTATTAGAAGTTCCTCACAAATATGTGAAAACCTTTTAACATAATTTCAATCCTCTCTAACAGGTCTAGATATAAATCTATTGATAATTACCACTACTTAGCCACTATTTGTGTAATTTACATACCCTTGCATTTATGAGGATACCTATGTCACTAGCATAAGAAGTATTATACATATATTCAAAATTATTATCTAACTTAGGACATGCATCCAAAGATAAATTATTACCAACAAGAAAAGGAATACTCGTTACCTTATAATTCTACATATCAAACTAATTCAAAATAGTCTTGACATACTCACTTTAACAACCAAATTTTTTGTGAACCTAATCTCTAATCATTTCCATCCCTAAGATGTATTTGGTAGCCCCTCAATCCTTTATATCAAATACACTAAAAATTTGAGATTTGAGTTCCTTAATAATTTCCTTGTTTTTCTCAATAAACATTCCATCAACATACAAGACAATGATTAGTATCTAATCATCAATCAATTTAAAATAAGCATGATGATCTACCTCAATCCTAACAAACCCAAGCTTCAGTTTAAAATAATTAAACTTTAGACAACTTATCCAAAGTTACTACTTCAAAACATGCAAAGATGAATTCAACTTGCAAACATCCTCTTCAATATTTCTATGTAAAAATGTAATTTAACATCCATTTTCTCTAAAAAAAAAAAAATTTAAAGTATAAATTAGGAATCCACTAGAGCTAATTTTTACAACAGGAAAAAATATTTCACCAAAATCAACTAACTCTCTCAAGGGGAACCCTTTTTCCACCACTCTTCCCTTATACTATTTCAGCTTACCATATAATTTAATTTTTTTTTCTTAAACACCCATTTATATTGAATGGGATTCATTCCCTTAGGTAGACTTACTAGATTCCAAGTGTCACACTTTTCTAATTTCATCATCTCCTCATGCATGGATTCTAAACAAGACTCGTGTTCCTCTAAAGATTGAGCATACTTGACAAATATAGGTTACCATCAATACAAGATAAATAAAATATGCAATAAAAATTTAGTGAGTTATACTTGTCAATTGGAATCTATTGCCTAATGGATCCCCTTAGGGTGGAGTAAGATATTTTTCCTATTCAAGTTCAAATTCTTTAGATGTTTAGAACTCTCACCTAAATCTTCTTTTACCTCTCCATCCTCAAACCAGTAAGTATGGTTGTTCTTGTACCTGTACATCTTCTTGCTTCTTGACCTTTGTCTTAAAATGTATTTTTTCCTTTTCTTCTTCTCCAAGTTGTTGAAGATTTAAAATAACCCAAAAATTTTCATCCTTAGAGTACACCATTTTCAAGGTTCGAGGATTCCAAGTTTATAACCCCTATCATTCTTTCCAAAATTTTAAAAAAACACACCTATGACTTTTGAAATTATCTAATTTGGAGTGTTTTTCTATTAGCACATGAACATAATCCTCATGAAAAAAACTCTTAGATGTAGAATAGAGGGTTTCTTACCTATCCACACCTCATATCATATCTTATAAATCAAATTTAAACATGGAAATCTATTCACCAAGTAACAAATAGTATAAACAATCTCAACCTAAAAGCATTGATCCAACTCTACACCACTCAACATACTTCTAGTTCTATCCATTTATTTTGTAAACCCATATTAATGTGGTGTGTATGGTTTTTATTACACAATACATAAATTTTTACAAGAATTATCATTTATTCCCTAGAGAAATATTCACCTCCATTATCATATCTCAAAATTTCAATTTTCTTATTCAACTATTTCTCAACAAGTATCTTACATTTAGATCAAACTTAGAGAAAAATTAAAATTTATTTTAGAAAACATATACAATTAACTCTTGAGTAATCATATTTAAATGAAACATAATATCTAGATTTACCCATAGAATAAATATCCACTAGATCAAACACATCCAAATGAATAAACTCTTAAAAAATTCTCTAGTACTTTCCACAAGAAAATTAAATCTATTTTATTTTCCAAACTTGTAGTGCTCACAAAAAACAAGATTAATAGAATAATATGAAAGACCATCAACCACATTTTTATTAATCATAGTCCAAAGAACCTTTTCACCAATGGCTCAAATCTTTGGTGCCACAAAGTATACGAAGTTTTAGAATTTTTAATTACATTGGCATAAGCACAACAAGTAGATGTTTATAGCCTAAATAAAGTTTCATGCCAAGAGCCCTTAGCTAGCACTAAATTTCCTCTATCCAACCTACAACTATTAAAATTGGTATTTAAAATTAGGCATAACTGATTTTGAATATCAAAATTAAATTCCTTCTGAGCCCTAGAATGTGTAACACATCAATAAGAGTTTACATTCTCTCATCACTAAAAACTAGTTTTACCTTTTCTTGTTATTTCCAAGAAAAATCTGCCACTATTGTATGCTCTATAAAACTACTCATTTTAAGGATTCATATGGTATAAGGAATTAAATCATTTATCCATGAAACATCACTATAAATGTTAGTAGAGATAAATAATATATCAATAGCATTATCAAAGGTTTTTTCCATTTGGGAATCATTGAAGGTATTTGTCTTTTCTTGCATTCCTTCTTCATGCCTAGCCATGCTTCCCATATTCCCAACATTTCACTTATCTCTTCTTAGGGGTTTGCAATCATTCTTTTGATTTTGATCTATCCTTAGATTTTTATTGTTCCTATTTTGAATTATCTTTATCCATAAGATTTCTAGAGCATGATGTATTGCATCTTTCATACCCTCACCCATGAACTTTCTTGTAACGCCCCACCACACAACCCTAGAGGAAATTGCAATTAACTACTCAAACGTACTAATTTTTTTTTTTTTGTTTAAGTACAAATAACATGCAAGTGCACTACCCATTGCCAACAACCTCTAAGGTTACAAGACTGAGATTACTTAAAACCCAAACAAGAAACATGAATTGAAACCATAACATTTAATTACTTAATAAATTAAATGCACATAGATCCCATACATGATAAATTACATCAAAGAATAAGAGATACCACATGATTTCAAATAACAATCATTTATCAATAAGATTACAACTCTCATTCCCTGAATGAGGTAAATCCAATAAGCATGATTACATATTGCATATTCCACCTCAATAAAAAATGAGGGGTAATAAATTACATGATTCAACTGAAAAGAGTAAAGCATGAAATGAAACTGGATCCCATGAGCTCTCCAGCTGGAAATCTCGTCCACATGAACAAGAAGAAGACCCAATGGATTAAGGTGCACATTCCACCCAACCATGTGATACCCAAAGGCTCACCCCTCATGCTAGGAGATAGTAACAAGGATTCCTAGACAAGACCATCTACCTCTAGGCATAGGCTGATACATAAGTGAACTGAATTAAATACAAGTACAACTTCACTTAACACAATGGTTACAATGCTTCCAGAGTTAAATAATTAATTGCATCACTGATACAAACATATTGTTGACTTAGGATAAGTGTCATCACAATGTTACATGGGATATCTTGGTAAGTCTTCCTAGGTCCCGACCCCCATCTCGGGATATCCTGGAAACCTCTAACGACTCCCAGCCCCTTATGCAAACCAATGCAGAATTAGTTATCTCTCGTAAAGATGAGATAACGATCTTGCCATTCCAGGCCTTCTCATCCCATCCCAAGTCTATACAAGCCCTTGTGTCCATGAGTGAGGCAAAATTAATCTTATTAAGTGTTTGGTACTACCTAAACTCTAATAAGTTTATTTACGTTATCACTGGATTAACTAACTTACAATGAGTTACCCTGACACCACTTTGTGTGTCGGCCCTCATTGCAAGCCAGTCCTCTAAAACAACATGTGGAATAACTCCACAACCCAAGGGTACACAAGTGTGACCTAAGGATAATAACCCACTATCCATGACATAAAGTCAATACATCCTGTTCATGATAACCGGGTATATAACTGGATCCAATAAGACACACTACCCAAGGCAATTCAAAGGTTGACTATCACATTACGACAAGCCACACAAATAAATGAAAACCCCATCTGGAAGACTTACATAGACAGATAACTCCATTTACCCAACATCAAGAATGAGAGAAATCACATAATGAAAAGACAATTTTAGCAATTTATTAATCTACTTAGGATTTCCTAAATCCACGCAAAGCACTATTTACGCATGTAGACAATTAAAATAATTAACATCATTTGTAATAAGAAGCTTAAACTAACTGTTTTATTTTAACTTCCTCAATTACAATGAATGTTAAAATCAATTTCTTAATAGCATCATTCTCTTATGAAATTAATAATTGCATCAATAATAAATCATTATAGAAAAAACTATAATTAAATATAATTTAAACTATTTAAATTTTCATTCACAATTATTTTCCAAAATTTAATTAAAACCAATTATTTAAAGATACATAATATATACATTATATATATATAATATATATGCATGTTATATATATAAATAATAATAAAAATTTATTTAAATAATAATATAATATATATATATAATATAAAATAAAATAAATAAAAATAAAAGCAATTTTTTTTAAACCTGCACCCCAAAGGGAGGAGGACGCCATAGTAGGCTAGCCTCCTGCCTATGGCAGCACTTCCCCCACACACAATGTGGGGAGCGCTGCCACAACAACACCCTCCAGTGGGGGGCGCGGCTATGTGCAGCCACAGCTGCTCTCCTCCACATGAAAATAAATAATAATTTTATATTTTTTTTCTGTCAAATACACATTTTTTAAATAAAAACAGAGCACATAAAATCCTTTGTTCTGGTAAATTCTAGAGCATGATTTTTTTGCCAAAAATTTTAACAGGAAACAATTTTTTTTTAAATAACCCATACCCAATATGAAAAATATATGTATATAGAATATATACAAATATATAAACATAAAATCTCCATTTTACACTCAAATTGAACCAATTTTCTACAAAAAATTTACAATAAAACTAATTTTCAAACATAGTTTCCTGATTTCAATTTCTAATTTGATATGAACCATTTCAACTCCCAAACAGAAGTTTTCAAATTTCATTTTGTTCCTTTTCAAATTTTCTATTGTTAAACTTGAAAGTTTTTGTTGAAAGATTTTGTTTTTTTTTACAAACATCTAAATTTCTTCCATGATTCAACAGGATTTTCAAATATGTTTGCAACAAGTTTTCAAAACTAAAAAAAAAATAGATTTTCAAAACAATAAAAAAACAAGAAGAACCTACTTGAAGCTTGAAGAAGAAAAGTTTAGCTTCCCTACAAGATGATTTTTTCAAAGATCTTCCAAAGTCTTCACCCAAATCCAATAATGCATTCACACAAGAGAAAATCCTTCCTTCTTCACAGCCAAATTTTTCAAGAATGAAAATATCCCTCTATTTTTCCCCAAATTTGGTCAATATCCTCTAAAATATTTCATCCACCATAGTTATTACTCCCTCTATGCATTTTGGAGATATTTTGTTTTTTTTGAAAATTTAAAACTAAAATTTCTTTTCAACATGACTTTATTACCTTTTTTCAAAAAAAAAAATCTATTTCAAAAAGCATTTGAAACTTTTTAAATTTTCTTTTCAAAAGAATTTAAACTTTTAAAATTTTCTTTTTCAAAAATCATTTAACACTTCTAATTCCCAAAATGGATAACTTAATTCATTTCAACACAATTAATTTAATTAATCAATAAAATAAATCTAATCCGATATTAGATAATTTTATTAATTAAATTAAATAACATTTCTAGCATTATAACCAGATAAATTTAATAAACTTAAATACATAGAGCCATTTATTTACCTTTTCCAACTTGCAATTAAATAAAATCAAGGAGATATGAACAAAAAAGGAGCAACTTAATCCAACGACACACTATGACTAGGGTGATGACTTGGCACAGAAAACCTAGCTACTATCTCCCAATTGAATACCGTTGGCCAATGGACACACTCAAACCTGTGAAACCAAGTGGAGTCGATGTCCTGTACCTGTCAACTTGCGAACAAAGAGTATATCGAACATGCATATATATAACATAATAAAACACACTGTGAAGAGAAAATCTCAAAATCATAGGGCGCTCGCAAGCAAGTGGTACAACCCCGTCTCCTTCACCAATACAGAATTACTAACTGATGAATCTAACATTAATAATATACTCAAAAGCATAAAGCATCATTAATTAAATATTTTCTAAGCTAATTCAAAGCATGCCATAATGATAACATCAGAGTAAAATACCATCACATCAAAATATCGCATTCACATCGCTTTACAGTTTGCGATCAAATAGTAACCAAGTACCATAGTCAAAGTATAAACATAAACAAACATAACAAAGAAAAACACTATACGATCAAAAGAGCCAAAATGGAGGGGCGCTACATTTCTCCTCACTTATTCTATAAGAATATTAGCAACAAGGGTTTCCATCTCGGGCTCTATAGTATTGTTTTACTCACCTAAGAGAAATCTCAAGGGGCAAGTGATAGTGAACCAAGTTATTAGAAAATTTATCTAGGGTGAGTAAAAGAGTTGACTCACACATATTGAATCAATTTGATCCCTAGATTTATTAGATTATATCTACCCTATGCAAGTGATTGAACACTTTGGGTTATTAGAATGGTAGTGATGAGGTCAATGGAACTATTATTTGTTAGGAAGAGAATGTGAAAGCAAAACCAAAATATTTATATCCACCAATAGTACTTCCCCCCACCCACCCTAGGGTGGCAGCTTTTCTCCCCACCATCCCACCCTTGGATGCTTGTCGAACTGGTCAACTATCTCCCCCCACCCACCACAAAGTTAGGGTTATGGAATATTTCACAGAGGATCATGTATGAAACAAATATGTTCAAGGGGTCAATGCATGGCATGATTGATGAAGGAAGGGTTTTCCCCTCCTTCGTTGGATGGATTTCCCCACTTGAGGGAGAGTACTCCCTCTCCCCAAATGCTTAAGATATTTGGATTCATGTCCTAGGTCTATACAATTTAATCCTGCATGACCAAGAAAGGATTAAACATTTGGATTGCTTATCCCTCTCCCACTCTACCCAATAGGACCTTCACCAGATGCTTAATCTCCCTCCCACCCAAATATAGATTTATTCCTCTCACGTGAACTAAATTTCAAGGGGGAGAATTACATTTCAAATATTTTCTTTAGCTTGGATGAAATAAAATAGGGTTGGCATGGGGTCATCAATCACATATGTATATTAAAATATGAACTTTAAGTATCATTGTACAATCTATTGGACCTAGCCAATTGATTTGATTATGAACCAAGGATAGGGGTTCATAAATACATAGATAGTCACATCCAATGGAAAGTTGGGGTTGGATGGGAATTGAAGAACAAGGGATTGGGAGATTAGACATGTGCATAGTACTAGCTCTATTGGGAGAGGGGTGAGCTTCATAAGACCAAAAGGAAGATGGGTTGGTACAACTCGATATCAAGAAAGGAATGAAAGGTTGAATCCCACCTCTTAGAACCAAGAATTGTACAATCAAGTGGTTGTTTTTTGGTCACAAATGAATAATGTAGGTATAGGAGGGTATATCACGAGGAATGACCACTAGGCATAATAGTGGGAATAATAAGGCCCTAGCAACAACCTTGAGAAATCAATCTCGATTGAATAAACCTAATATGGATTGAAAATACTATTCCTCCTCTCTAAATCCCTATAGTCGAGTGTTTCAAAGCTCGTATCTATCTCCATCAAAATTTATAGAAACAATTAAATTTTCCCATGGTTCGATAAAATAAAAATCAATAAAATATTTATCCTCCTCATCTATCATAACATTTGTAGACGTAGATCCTAACCAATCCAAAATCAAATTAAAAGTATTAATATCCTCAATAACAAGTCTCATTCCCTTATTTTCAAAGAATACAATCTTCTCCTTATGTATAATCTATTCATCAAATTCTTTATTTGATGAATATTACCTATTCTCTTCCATGGATCAAATGTAGAATCCTCTTCTAAGATATTCAAGAGAATTAAACCGACCGAGGCACAATTGTATGGTCCCTCATAAAAAAATTTCCAAAGTTTTAAATAGTTCATCATCCATATTTGTAGGCTTTCCTTTTTTTATAATAGCTCTATATTGATCCCTTTCTTCCAATAGATATTCCATTTTAATTTTCCACATAAATACCCAAATCCATTGAATTCTCATTATTTGAATCGAATGTGATATGCATGGCTTCAATCAAATATGAATCTACTAAACCATTAAATCGAAGTCTCCCACTAGAACCTCAAGAACCTATAATACACGAATATAAAGGTGTTCTCTCTTTGATCAATTTATAACTCTAATGCTAAATTTTGAAAATAGGGTAAATAAATAGAGTGAAAATATAAATAAATAGTTCTTAAATTTGATTGGCCAATTAGTGCATATGATCAAACCATCAAATAAAACATGGAGAAACATAAATAAAAATAACAATAAGACATAACACCATATTTGCACGAATAAACCCTTTTGAAAAATAATCCACCACCAAAGAGATATCAAGTTTATATTGATCTTATGAACAAGATTACATCAATACAATCCACTTAATTTTCTATAGTCTAACAAATTTTTGGCTAGATAACAATACTTCAATTGCATAACACTATGAAACATGAATCTCATACACTTAATTTATAGAACAAACTGGAAACATCAAACAACCAAGTGATTTATATAAGCTATTGGCTACCAAAATCATGGTCCACAAGCAAAAGCTCATTCCCCGTGCTATGAAATTAAAACATACTTGATATAGAAACCAATTAATGACAAGATGATCCACTCATCCCAATGTAACACTACCCATTGATCTTTTATTATGGCATCCTTATACAATTCCATTGCAATAATATCTCAAGTATCTCTATATCTTTATTTGTAGCTCAAATATATAGCCTTCTTAAGGATTTTGATCTAGATTCTTTATATTTCTTAGATATCATATTGTAAAATTTTAGAATTTATTTTCTCATGTTTTTAAGGGGTTTTTAGGGTCCTAATAATCTCCAAACTAATTTTTTATCATTAAATATGTCTATCTCATTGAGAACTTCATTTTTTTAGCCATCAAAATTAGATCTCTAGATCAAAAGTTATGCCCTTTAGAAAGTATTTGGGGAGAACAATATTAGACATAAGATTGCAATTGAGTATTGCACTAATCAAGCTAATACTTGTTGGTATGTGGTGATTGATCATGTTATACTATACACTCTTCATGTAAAAATTTTGTCCTATTTTTTGCTTCGTCACAGACAAGATAAAAAATGACTTTGTAAAACCCTAATTCTAGAAGCTTCTAAAAAGCTTGTTATAAGTGGTCGGGATGCAAGTTGCAATATGGCATTATTCATGAGATTGTAATATGTTTTGCACTAGATAATAAAATCATTGGATGGCTGCGGTTTTGTGGATGTATCCCATATTGGGTGAACCACGTTAAATTCCCTGTGTTGTCTTATTGTTAGTATAATTTTTTGTGTTTTATTTCTTTGATTTATTGATCAAATATGCATTTAACTATTAGATATCTGTCTTCTAACCCTAACAATACTAACCCTTGGTTCCAAATCAAAAAAGTATAAATTATACATGTTCTCCAACAAATTATCTATTAAAATAATATTACTATTTTAAAAATATTTAATAAATAGTAAATATTATTTTATATTGACTATGCAAATAATAGAATACAAATACTTCAAAATTTATTATCTAATCCCACAAGTGTGAAAGTTGTTAAGCTAAAAAAATAGCTTAAATTAATTTGATAAAATAAGCTTAGAATTTCATGGTCTATGGGTCATTTTTCAATAGTAGACCATATTTTATTATTTTAATATTTGTTAGGTCATATAATACTTTCAACCTTTTATATTCTATATAATTGTATACTTGGAATTTTAAAGTATTAGTAAACTATAAATACTTTTGTAGGGATCATATGTAAATTATTTTAATTTATAATATATTATTTTATAAACAAATATAATAAGGTGGTTTGGAATAGCTAATTTTATTGTTGCGTTGATTTTCCAAGGACCCTCAACTCATCAAATATCATAGGATGATGTGAGATAATAATGAACTTGGCATAATGTGAAGGTATATACATCCTCTTACATTGTAAGGATATATTTGAATGAAAGAATGATGTGGTTTGCAACAATCATTTTAGATTTTATTATTTTCTTTGTCAACTATTGGTATGATTTTCGTTAAACTTCATATTATGAATAGAGAAATGATGTTTTAAAAGGAAAAGAAAATAGAACTATATATGGGTAGGGATTTGAGAAGTGTTTTGATCAAAATTACATTACCAAATATGTCATTCTGAGGGAAGAGTTTATAAATAGGGATGAGACAGCATAAATTTACATGAATATGAATACACATTTCACCATAGATATATGATTTTATACATTAGAGATAAATTTATAATTCATTATCTTATAATTCACTACATCAAGCTAGAGTTGCATGGGTGGTTGAGACTAGTGTTGGCACATGCAAAGATGATGTCTAGTGATAACAATCCTAATACCAACTATATCTATACTAGTCCATCAATCCATTGTAGATAGATTCAACACATTGGGAACTCAAATGGAAATTATTTCTCCCCACTTGACTCATGACATGGTTGGTTCTTAGCCTAGGTGTAATTAATTGGTTATCAAGGCTCTAATCAAAATGGTGGAGATGGACAAACTAGGTGACATGAATGTCATTCATGTTGTGATCAAAACTCTCACCTATGAAGTATATATGGAGGTTATCATGGTGTTTTTTTCCAATGACTTGATTCAAGATATGTATCTAAATCCTATTGTGGTGTGAATTCAATATTAGGTGTGTCTAGTAATACCTTATTGATACATGCAAAATATTGTTAGTTTTTTTGTCTTTCTAATGAGTCTAGTGTTATGCAAGGATGATAGTTTGATACTATTGGTTGCAATGTCAAATAATGTATGTTTCTTTCTATTTTGTCATGGATTAGGGGTAGAGTTTTCGGTATAGGATCTAAATATACTTGTCACTACCAAAGCAATTGTTGAAGCTAAAATTTTATTTTGCATATTAATAAAAAGGAGTGGACCCTACCACAATTTAAAAATGAATTATATGAGAATATAACTTTAAAATAAATTATATGAGAATGTAATTTAAAAATAAATATTTTAAGACAAAATATTTTTCAAACATAAAATATAAGATTTTTAATTATGAATGGCTTTTTTTTTAAATTGTAATAATAGATATATTAATTAGAAACTTGTTTTTAATTATATTAACAATTTTTCTTTTTTCTTTTTGTGTAATTTTTAAAAGTCAATCATTGTTGTTCACTTTTCAAAATTCTACTTCTTATCTTTTTCATGTTATTTTTTTTAAAATTAGTTTGGAGGCTATATTGAAATTTAAATTCTATTTTTTAAAACTCTTATTCATTTTGGGTTTGAGAAACTAGTCTTCTAAAAGTAAAATTAAAATAAAATAAAATTAGGGTGTAAGATAAGATATTATTTGCTTGATGGTAGATCGTAAAATTGAAATTTATTAGGGCGAACTTTTAAACACTCTATTCCATAATGTATAGATAGAAAATACATTGATTTTTATATCATTAAGAAGAAAAGGAAATTATAAACATGTGATTGACAAATAAAAGGTTGGAATCTTAAATATTGTATAAAAATAATTGATACTTGAATTTGGACTTCTCCTTTATATATTTGAATCTTTATTTTCAAATGTATTGTACAATGTAAACAATGAAGAAGATAATGTGTAGGTCTATTGATCTTTATGCACTGTATGCAAATTATTCCAAAAAAATATATCTTTGTTATGTTGTATTTGTCAATACAATTTAAACCATCTTTTATACATTTTTTAGATATATTTTTATCTTTGTTGTCAAAAATTCATATGAAACATTTGAACTATCCTTACTAACATCCCCTAAAAAAACATTAATAATATTTTATATCATACTCTTTACATATTAATTTTCTCACTTACTTACATACCATAATAAATTATAAAACCAAGATAGAATCCTTATAAAAACTTGGCATTTTAATAAGAATCTTCTCAAAATTATCAAAAGGACTATGGAAGATAATCAAAGAGCTTGGCATACCAAGTTGAAATCAGCCTTGTGGGCTGATAGAATTACGCCAAAAAGATCAACAGGACTATCACCATACATGCTTGTGTATGGAAAAGAGGCAAGGCTGCTTATTTCACTTGAACTTCCAGCCCTTGATCTAGTCAACCAGCTTGACATGATTGAAGAGGAGCCTATGACAACAAGATTGACTTAGTTGATTGAGATGGAAGAGATTAGAGCTGAAGCAATGAAGAAAATTGAGCAACTTGAAGCTCAAGTGAAGAGGTCATTTGATAAGAGAGCATCTCCAAGAGTATTCCAAGAAGGTAACATAGTTCTAAAGTGGGATGAACTTAAAAGCAAACCTGGAAAGCATTCTAAGTTTGATGCATTCTAGATTGGACCTTACATTATAACTAGACAAAAACAGCATAATGCCTTCCAATTATCTAAGTTGGATGGTGAAGTGGAGCCAATCCCAGTGAATGGGATTCACCTCAAGCATTGCTTTTGAGGTATGATCTAAATTTGTACATATTGTCTCCTATTTTTCAATAAAAAGCTTATTTCCTTCTCCATTATTCTTTGGTCTTTAGTATTGATTGTGAGTTATATGATAGAATATTGTGTCATCCTTTATTGTCATCTTTTATTTTCATCTGATTCCTTCAATGCTTAATGCAAAGAATAGCATGTCATAGTGCAGGTCTATGTAAGTGTTTTCATTCTCTTGGATAAAAAATTGTGAAAACTTTACTGTTTTCCTTTTTTGAACATAAGAAAAGTCAAAGCCTTTCATAAGAATTATTTTTGCAAGCATGAATAACAGATTTGTGAGATTGTATAGCTTTATTTGTTGAATCATCATGTAGGATTTTAAAAGCATATTCAAATCATTTATCAGTTGGTGAATCACTTAGTAGTTGGGCTTAAATTTGATGGCCGTATGACTGTATTTAGAGATTTTTGCCGTAAAATACAATCAAAATTTTAAGAAGATTGTATGAGATGAAAGGAGAGATTTTGGATATAGACTGTCAAAATTTATATATATATATATATAAATGATTTATATATAATTTTACTTACACTAAGGTATATCATAATATTTTAAGGGCACCTTTGAATAGATAACCGTCATTAAAAAAATTGTTGACAACAAGGTCAACCGTCAAATTTAAGCCCTGCTTAGTAGAGAGAACGAAAAAACAAAAACACTTGGTTTCAAAACCCTTCTATTCTTATATTTTATTAAAATAAATTGTATACTTATTTTAGAAGAAAATGACAAAAGCGTCCTAAATATAAATTAGATTTCATACGAAACAAAAATCCGACATATAAGCTAAATTTCAGGTAGAGGGTTATAAGGTCAAATATGGTGGGGACAGTGGGGCCCTCCAAATTTGAACCTATGATGTTTGCCCACGTTCCGTTCACGGCGTGCAAAAAGATTCCCCACAACGAAGTATAGAAATCATCGCCCGTACCGTTATGGCGCTTACATATTCCGCCACAAAGAGCCGTTGATCTGCATTTGCAACCGTTTGATTTTAAATCATAGTATTCAGTGCTACCCAGAATAATAATAACTGCCCCCCAATTAGCGCTGAGATTTCTGGACTGCCCCCCCAACGTTCACCTCGAATAATAACTAGCACTGTTTTATGGCCGTTAATCCCATCACAACTGCTTAAAGCGGACCCTGCACTCCATTTTTGCAGAATCCCCAAAAAAAGCCTGTTTGTTATTCCCGTGAACTTTCCTCGTGTTTTACTTCAATACTGATATATACGTTTCTAAATTTTGAATCTGCGTATTGAATTCAGAGCGTACTCAGCTTTTTTGTGTGATGTTTTCATGAATGAATGACTGAAGAAGGCCCGCTCTTGATTTCAAATTTGGTCTGATTTAAAGCAGAGGATGGAGATGGCTCAGCAAGATCACTGATTAGCAGAAGTCGGGAAAATCTGTTAATTGAGGGGAAAATGGCGAGCCCTAAAGTTCAGCATGTACCGAAGGATGCATCGGACAAGCTTCTGGTGAAATTCTCAGACGTTTCGGTTTATGATTATGTGTATAATCAGAGCGGGGTTTCGTCTCCCAAAGCGAAGAAGAATGGCTTGAAGAAACGGATGGGAGCTGTCACTGAGGGGATTCGAACGCAGAACCCCAAGCACACAAAGAATAGTAATAATAGTAGTGTCTCTGCGTCAAGGGAACTGGAGTCCATTGTCACTTGGAAAACTCCTCTGAATGGCAACAGTGGTGTGCGTAAGATGGGTTTGTTGAGATCCGTGGGGAGCCTCAAGAGCTCGCACCGAACGGTCGCACAGATTAAAACTTACGCTCTGCTTTCTACAGCTGCCGAAAAGGTAAATAATCTTTCTTTGCTGTATGTATAATACTTCTGCTTCCAATGTTAAAAGCGGCCAAATGGTTTCACATTTCTCAGAGCTGTCATAAGTAATCTTATCCATCGGACATGTTCATAAGATCTATTTAAATCATTTTTCTCACTTTTTTTCCCCCTGATTTCTCCGTAACCTCTGTCTCTCAAATATTTTAAATGAACTGTCATTTCTCATTCTCTTACTCTCTTCATATCGATGATGGATCAAGTGAACTGAAATATTGATCATAAAAGTTAATTACAGAAAATTGTGAAAATTTGATATCTTAAAAAAATTTGGATCAATTTTCTACAAATGATGCCATTGTTATAATTTTCTCGAAACAAGACTTAACTAGTAGCTTTCTTCAAGGCTTATGATCAGAACATACTATCTTAAAATTCTGAGAAGAATAGATCTGAAACTTGAGTCTATTTTCTACTCTCATTGAGGGTTAACCGAGGAAAAAGCATTGGTAGGGTGTAGGTGTCGTTTGGAGCATTGAACTGTTAAACTGCCAAATATACGGGCCATAGTAGAAAATAAACAGTAGATATATGAAAAATACAATATTTTTATAGTTTATATTAGTAAATAAAAATGTTTTTAGATTTTATTGTGTGCATATTTTTATATCATCTTTTGAATCATACTAAAATATGATCTAAAACGATAATGTAAAAAATTATGAAATATGAAGTATGATCTACAAAACTCTCATACAATTAAATCCAATTCAGGAAACATGTGTTTTTTAATTAAAAGATTCAAGTTTCAAATAACACAAGCAGTCTTGTTTAGGCTCTTCTCAGTCCATACCTGTTTAAAATTTCATTATTTTGTATCCAACTTAAATAGTCTACATTATATAATGGGAACCCCTGCTTACATTGAACATAGCTTACCACTGTTTAAGCCTTATCATTATTTTGGGGCCAGATCCTAAACCAACCTATCGGCTATCACTGTGTTGTCACTGTGTTGTGTTTTACATTCCTGTCGCTCAGCGCGACAAGAGAAAAAAAGGGTGTTTGATGTGGAATACAAAAGCGGTGCCAATCCCTGGTAAGCCGGAATTATTGCAATCAAATTTCAAAGCTGTACAAACTTGAATTATAGATAAGGCAAGCGACTTTGTGGATTTGGACAGGCCGGTAACATCATTTCAAATTTTATTTTTTACTTTGTATTTAGAAAATAAGATTATTTTATTTTAAATATATTTGATATAACAAATAGTATTGATTAATAGGAGGTAAAACTAAATAGTATTGATTCAATCATACAGTTTAAAATTAATCTACACTATTCCAGAAACTAAAATTTTCCTTATCTTGTTTTCATAATTTTATTTTCAACAGTTAAAAACTAATTGTTAACTTTTTTAATGACCTTTCCCTCCTTATCTTGTCTACTCTGTTAACTAAGGATTCAAATGATTTTTTTTTTTAATTTTATTTCTAACAGTAAAAAGCTAATTGTTAACTTTTTTAATGACCTTTCCCTCCCCGACAAACTACCCTAATGCCAACCAGGCTGTTTGTCCTATACTTCTATCTTTTAGTCCTCTTCAAGGTATAGGATAGGATCATAACATTCTAGACTCTGAAGAGTGGTCTAGAAAATAAACCCAAAGTTACATTTTTTTATTTTCCTCTGGTTATGTTAATTTGGTGTTGTAATTTTGGGGTTTTGGTTACAGGCATGGCAGAAGGCCTTAAGAGGGGCTTCCAAGTTCCTAATGGACAAAAGCGCAGTGCAGCCGGTTCGGCTTCGTAAAGAGCTTCTCTAGTCTTTAGATATTACTACTTTTCAATAAATAGAGGTGTGAATGCGGTTCGATCTGGTGGACTCTGCTACCAACCATTCATTGAATGCCTCATTGTGCCATCTTTTATTCTCCTTCCTAAATAACTATCTATAACACATATAGATCCCCTTCTGTGTAACAGGAGATGCTGTGAATAAGTCATTTTATATCAATCTATATTGATCGCTCTGTTTTTCTATACTACTGTTCCATTGAAAGGAAACTTGGCTCGTTTGGACCATAGTACTTATTTTACGCATGAAACTTTCATTGTATATTTAGATTCAAAGGTTGTAATTTAATGGTTGAGTATAATTGATGAGGGTGATGGTATATCTATTGGTTATCTCATCCACCAACGTTCAGGAGTATAAGGGATGAGGTCAAGATTTTGTGTTTCATATGACTTTGGCAAAATGGAAACACTTCAATACCTGAATCCTTGACTCTCAGCCACAGAAGTATCAACATCAATTCATGTTTCTGTATCGAATAACAAAATGATCTAGAGGATGATATAAAATTTTCTCCCAAAAAAAGATCTAGGTTTATCATTTCGCACATGCATTAAGTGATAATAGAATTGGGAAGCTACTTAGTTTTGTGAGAGGATAATTTACACTTACATAAATTTATTTAAATAAATAAAGTGATTAGTTTAGATTTGTGAATTGGGATTGTAATAATAAATATAAAATTAATTAAGAATTTAATAAATTTAATTTAATATTTTTTAGAATTTATTATAAATGATGTCAAGAATTGATTTGTAATTTTTTTGGAATTTCAGGGTCAATATTTGTAAATTGACTATATTGTGCTATGGTTCATATTTGTGCCTATAAAAGATATTTATAGAATGGATTTGGTGCATGGAACTATCTAGACAAACCTAAACCACAAAAATGAACTAGTAAGGAATTATTGTAATAGGTTCACCTTAACTTGTTGTCCCCATGTCTAAAGTGGGGTGGTGTTTATAAACATAGAGGATTTCCTAAGTGAGAAACACAATTCTATGGCTTTGGAACAATGATTGAAGATTACTACAAGCACACAATATGCCTAAAATGATGGCGTGAGTAGGATACTCTAAGATTATGAGATAATGCTCTCTTGTGAATGTTATTCAAAAATGATTTCAATCTCCAAACATAATTTCAAATGAATAAATGAAAAATATCCTTAAATATAACAACATAGCACAAACATTAACACAAATGAGACACAACAATGAGCAAGGTTCACTTATAATAGCATAAAGGAGTTAACAAAGTTCAAAATTTGAAATTTGAATATAAATTTTGAGTTGTAGATCCACAACTATATAAATGACATGGGTCAATTTCGTACCCTAGGATTTGATCTAGAGTAGTTAATGGGAGAACTACATATCAAGATCAATTTTGGGGATGATTCATGATAGGATAATGTCATGAACCAAATTCACACAAGAGGTGTCACTTGTAGACTTATTATTGCATAAAAGACACTATAAATTGAAGTGAGCCCAAAACATGAAAATTAAATATTTTTCAAACACATGAAGATTATGAATATGGTTGACAATTCTTAAATTATTATTGCAATGAATGCTTCATTGAAAACCTCCAAAATAAAAGAATGTAGTTAGTAGCATTTGGAAAATATTTAAATAGGCACTAACTACAATTTGCTTAAAAAATATCTTCAAAAATAGTAAAATTAAAAAGGAGAATAGTAAATCTCTAATTAAGTGGAAAACTAATAAAGACTTCAACTAAGTGAAAGGTTTTGACAAATTACAAGGACTAATAAAGCTTTCTTCAACATAGGAATGACTATAGGCCTATCACTCCAAAAGATAACTTACAAATAGAATGTTGCATATCATGTTAATATTGCAAAAAATACCATGTGATGTACACATGTAAAAATAAAGGCAATATATAATCATTGAAGTACATTTAACTATTATCAAAGTTGAATACACCCTAGAGAGAATAATTAATTAAATCTCTCTTTAGTTAATATCATGGAAACACTCCAAGATCATGGACCTTGCTTGCAAATTGGAGTGAATATCTAGAGATGGTTGGTTCCCTTAGTGTTTCACCTAAACTAATCTACCCTACTGTTGTTCTTAGGAAAAAGGGAAAAAAGTGACATGAAATTGAAATCTAAAACCTAAAGGAGGTGATACACCATATGTTTATGACATGTATTTGTTTTGGCATACATAATTCATTCAATAGGTGAGCTAGATCATGCACAACTAAGGTTTTGATATACTTATGCATCAATATTTCATAAAGAATTTCAAGTTTAAATAGATTTAGGAGGAAATCATATGTTTTTCACAACTAAAAGTTACATAAACTAGTAACATAACTATGACCTACATAACATATATATTTCTACATAAAGGTTCTTAGAAATGAGACATGAAATAATGGATTGTTCATGCTATCACAAAACTACATCAATCACTTCATAATTTTTACACAATATATAGATTTGAGAAGGAAAAAAATGCTTGTTTTATTGATAAAAATGTATAAAAAATCATATACAAATCTCAGTATTTTCTTGAAATCAAGTCTTTACAAAAAATCCTCTTGAAGTTTGAGTTACAATACTTAGTTTTCAAACTAGAAAGAACTCTCTAAAACTAACCCTAGGTGTCATTTTACTCTATCCTAATTCATAGGAGAGAATCTAGGACATTACCTTAAGACAATTAATAATTTTTTGACTTCTTTAAATGGTGATTTGACCTTCATCTGGGGGCTAAAAATTGATTTGTTAGACACACGACAACTGAGAGGGGGGGTGAATCAGTTGTGCATTAAAACCTTCAAACCGTTATTAAGCATTAACATGAAAGTAATCAAATGAACAACACATCTACACTCATTCACAATAAAACACTAGATTTTTACATGGAAAACCCTATAAGGGAAAGCCATGGTCAAGATTAACTCACTATATGAAAACAAAAATCGATTATAAGAGGCTCATTGCCTAGGGCTCACTGCCTGGAGGACTCACTGTCCAAAAAGAAAAAGGCTCACTTCCCAGGAAGATCACTTCTTTTGGATTACAAAGAAAAAGTTACAAGGAGGTTCACTACCTCAAAGCAACTGGAGAAACCACCATAATGTCTCTATACCATCCACAACCTTCAATTCACTACCTCCAACAACTTCTAGCACACTAAATTGTAGACACCTTCTGCTCATTGCTTCTAGTATTCTTAGGTGTTCATGCTTGCATTCAAATCTCAACAAACGATCACGCTTGCATCACTCCACACCACACACATCTCCAAAAACTTTACCTTGCATATATACCTTCTGCAACCTTGAATAATCTTCTTTAGGTTGGCTCCAAGGAAATCTATGCACCTCAAACATGCAACCACCAAATAGGTCAACATCAAACACTTCTATGGTGGAAAGAAGTGAGGGTGGACCACATCAAGGGTTAACCAGGACCCAAATCTACACCAACACGCTACACCAAGCTTCCACAAACCATGAAGCTAGTCCATAAATAGTGCTAACACACCAAGTCAGCCAAACCAACATTAACACTATCAAGCAACCACATTCACACTTAACCAAGGTCGATAAACATCTTTTGGACCGTGCAACAACATTACACAACACATTGAATACTCCAACACCAACAAAATATTCAAAAACATTGGCACAAACACATGAAACTTGAGAATACTATCATCTTGTGCAACCAATCAAACTGCCATTGAGATACAACTCAAAGAACCAAGCTTGAAGAACAACTAAACACTAAACAAACCAAGGGAGGGTAGGCATAGGAAATATTTTCACATTCCCAAATCCGTAAGACAAGAAAATTCAATGTGAAGAAATGCGAAGCAATTCCATTTCTCCCAGATATCCTTTTTAACAAGCCAAAGACAGTCCAACACACTGTCAAACATATCTTCCATTGTCGCATGATCCAAAACTTGAACCTCTGGATATAACACCTTCAAAGACCTCTTGTCATCACTTTCAAACCACACAAGCACATCTTCAAGAATGAATAAATGTGAAGCACAATACAGAACACTTCCCAGTCACCTTATACAATCTTTATGCAAATTTTCTCAAAAGCACTTGGAAACCAAGTGACACAGTTGCATCTGCAACACCTGCTCAACACCATACACACCTTCTCAACATATCCATACCAGATGTTAACATCAATGACAACATTGATGACAACATAGTGTAAAAATCTCCCCCTTTGTCATTGATGGAAACATCTACTAAAAAATCATCAACAACAAAGACAACACTCAAGTAGCTCTCCCCCTTGAACATTTTCATACTTGTCTCTCCCTTTCTTAAATATTTCTTTCCTTTTTTTCAAACTCCTTCACTCTCCCCTTTGACATCAATGGAAAAGGAAAACACTTGCACACTCCACTTCACACACAAGACAAAGAATACAACTCTTCTCTCTCCCCCTAACTACACCAACCAAAGACACGACTACCTACTCCCCCTGAGAGGTAGCCTCCATCAATCTAGGACAAATAATTTATCTTGAATTGTTCCCCTAGACAGATGCACAATCTTATGCATGTAGTTGAAAGGAGGGGAAATAACCCCTAGCTTATGTCTGAGATACTCAAATGTATCTTTTGGAAGATCCTTTGTAAAAATGTTTGCTATTTTATCCTTTACATAGGCACATACTCCAACTTCACTTTCTTCTCAAGAAATTTCTCTCTTAGAAAGTGATATTGGTAAAGATATGCTTTGTTCTTGAATACATCACTAGATTTTTTGAAATATTTATAGCACTTGTATTATCATACAAGATGGGAATAGGTTCATCATATGATATTCAGATATCCTTCAATGTCTGCTTCATCCATAGCACTTGTGTATAAAAATATGTAGCAATATATTCTACCTCTGCAGTAGATAATGACACTAGTTCTTGCTTCCTACTTATCCAAGAAACTAGTTTGTTTCCAAGGAAGAAAGAACCTCCACTTGTAATTCTTTTTCCATTAGTACATGTCCAATATTCACCTATATAATCACTCAAAGAGAAGTTCGTATACTTAGAATACCATAAACCATAGTCCAAAGTGCCTTTCAAATATCTGAATATCCTTTTGACTATTGCCACATGTGACTCTCTAGGATCTTCTTGAAATCTTGCCACAAAACATACTGCATGCATAATATCAAGTCTAATTGCAGTTAGATATAGTAATCCACCAATCATGGATCTATACTTAGCCTGATCTATCTTAGGAGATTCATCATTTTTTCTTAAATTACAACCAGTAACCATGGGAGTACATACTAGTTTAGAATCCTCCATCCCAAACTTCTTTAACATTTCTTTTACATATTTTGATTGTGAAATGAATATACCATTTTTTGATTGACTAATTTTTAGCCCAAGGAAGAAGGTCATCTCCCTAAGCATTGACATTTCAAAGGGTGTTGCCACAATAATGGGTTACACTTTTTGGGACATCCTAATTTTTGCCTGAAATCACACATTTTTAGAAAATACAATGATTTAAGACTTTAAAGGTTCCATTTAAATGATTTTAATTAAAGACGAATTGGTAAAACCCCCTTAGTTCAAACCCCCTTGGATAGAACCTTGTTAGATTTAAACCATACCTATAATCGAAACTCCTCTACACTTATCAAAATGCTGATAAAAAACCACTTTTGATTTACCTTTTGGGTGATCAAATGAATTAATTTAAAATTTATGTTTTGTAAGCATGTAGCACTTATTATAAGCTTCCCAAAAACTATAATTTAAAAAAAAAAAAAATTGAAATTATTATATTTATTTTTTTATTTCTTGTGAATGTAGGATTTTCAATGAACACCAAGTTTTTTGTTTCACACATACGAAAAAATAGAAAAATATAGAGAAAAAAAATCTTAAAAATACAGGTGCACTAGGTAATTTTATGTCCTTATTCCAACAAAAAAAGAATAAGTTAATTCAAATGAATACAAAAAAAGTTATGCGGGCCGAAGTACACCTTTGTCCAAATTATAATTACTCTGACTTGAAAAATTAATTTAAAAAAATTATGAAAAAATATCCATGCACTATATATTGGTGTGAAAAAACTATATTTAAAAAATTAGAATTGTATCCTATCTATAAAAAAAGTTATGCGGTCCAAAGTAAACATCACTTTTTAAAAATGTTGATTAGTAGAAAAAATAAGTTATTAAAAATTACATAAAATGATTCACAATTTATTTTAAAAAATATGATTAGAATCTGCACAAAAGATCTAACAAATAACTAGTTTGATTCATCTTCAAATTCTTAATGGTTTAGCTGCTATAGGTGTAAGAAAGTGAATATCTAGTGAAAAATATTGATTTTAATGTCAAGTTTGGCCAAAAACTATAACCCATTATTGTGGGATCGCCCCAAACTCTTTTTGCATCTCCTCTACAAACTTCTTACACATGGCCTCATTTCCTCTAAAGATTATATCATTAACATACACAACCACAATCAAGATTTGATTTTTCCCAACTTTGAAGTAAAGGTTATTGTTTGCAATACCCTTTCTGAATCCCTGTTGTAGTAAGTATTTGTCCAATCTTGCATACCCGGCTCTAGGAGCCTGTTTGAGCTCATATAGTGCCTTCTTCAACCTACAGGCCATATCAAGATCATCTAATAACTAAAAACCTTTCAATTTTTCAATGTACACTTCTTCTCACCATTCAAAAATGAAAACTTTACATCCATCTAATATGCCTTGAAGTCTTTATGTGCCAAAAAAGCTAAAAAAATCCTAATAGCCTCCATTCTTGCTACTGGAGCAAAAGTCTCAGGTGCTGGCAAAAAGTTGAGTCCACTTTTTGGCCAAAAAGTGGAAGTGTTTTCCTTGATTTTTAAAATTTGACACATTTGACCTTAAAATTTGAAGCACTTAGAGATGGAATCTTGAAAAAATTCACCAATCATAAAATGTAGAACTCAAATTCTAGTTTCCAAATATGTAATTTATTTCAATACCCAGATGCTACAAACTAATTTTCAATAGGCGTTTCTAAAAACCACTATTTAAAAGTCTCTTTTTTTACCATACCATGTACGTGTACGTCATCCATATTTTGACCTAAATTATCGTATTTTTCTAAATCCTTTTGGGAAAATATTTGTAACTCATTGAAGCACGTTTTCGATATTGTTTTGTAATTTTTTATTGATTTTTTTTTTTTGTTAATTTTTTAGTAGCCATATTTGTCGTTTTGAAAAATCATCGTGTACGTCACGCATAAGATGACCTAAAATTATCATTTTTTGATTTTTTTTAAATTGAAAAGAATTGTCTGAAGTACATTTTCATGCAATTCATTTTACAAAAAATATTTTAATAAAAAAGTTATTAAAATAGTTTTAAAAACCCTAATATTTCAAGTTTATGGACCAGTTTCATCATAAATTAATTGAAAAATAGAAAAAATGGTCCAATTGTAAAAAAAATTACATATTTAGAATCTATAATGGTTTTTAATTTCATCAAAAAATTCTGCAAAAAAATTTTTCAAACGTATGCCCAAAGTCATTATTTTCTTGTGACATTGTCAGGACTTTCAACTTGTAGGTCAAACCAGGTCCAAAGCTTAGGTGTGGGTCGCCAAGCCTTTTCCCAAACTGAAAAACAAAGCAAAAATTTGACCAAAAAATCAAATTTTAAAAAATGAGATCCTGTTTAATAAAAAAATATTTTTTTATGATTTTAAGAAATGGATCTTTTTCAAATGGGATCCCTTTTTAAAAAGCTGGATCCTATTTTGAAACAGGATACTGTTTTTTAAAATCATAAAAAAAATATTTTTTTATGATTTAGGTTCCCATTTTTTTAAAAGCAGGATCCTGTTTTTTTTAAAAATGGTATCCTATTTTTGGTTCGAGGTTCCAAACCTAAATGAGATCTCATTTATTAAAAAATGGGATCCCATTTTGTTGAAGCCGATTTCGGATTTTTTCTAAGGCAAAAACTTCCATGTTTCGTGGACTCATCTTCTTGCATTTACCCTCTCTTCAAAATATATTCCTTCCACTTGTGCTTGTAGCCTTTACACACAAGCCTAGCCTTGTTTCTGATAACTTCTACATCATCATTCAACTTGTTCCTAAAAACCTATTTAGTTCCTATCATATTCTTGTTTGTTGGTCTTGGGACAAGTTACCATGTCCAATTATTCTCAATCTGCCTCAGTTCTTCTTCCATAGCCTTGATTTAATTTTCATCCATGCATGCTTTAGCAACTATCTTAGGTTCTATCTTAGAAAGTAAACAAAAATTTACCTATTCCTCTACCATAGCAACTTGTATTCTTGTCAACACACGTTTTCTCTTGTCTCCAATTATTAGATCCTTAGAATTATTTTTATGCACATACTTAGGAGTCTTAGGACTCTTTTTTGGAGCTTCTTCCTCTTCCACTAGCATCTCTTTTCTTCTTCTCTACAAAGGGGTTCATCAGATTCATATCCTTCTATTAGCACTAAGCTATGTTGTGGTTCTTCATCCACTTTGACACTTGCACTTTCAATTATCTTCTTTAGTCTCTTGTTGTAGCACTTGTATGCCTTGCTCATTGTAGAGTATCCAAGGAAGATTCCTTCATCTAATCTTACATCAAACTTTCCCAAGTTTTCTTCATCTCTCATGATATAACATTTACTTCCAAACACTCTGAGATATTTCACAATAGGATTTTTTCCATACCATAGCTCACAGAGGGTCTTTGAACTATTCACTCTTTCTTGTCCTCTGTTGAGAATGTAAACTGCAGTATGAATAGCTTCTCTCTAATAGGCATCTGATAGATTTTCTTCCTTCAACGTGGTTCTTGTTGCCTCCTGAACTATCATGTTCTTCCTCTCCACAACCTCATTCTACTACAAAGTCCTAGGAGTTGATAAATGCCTTTTTATTCCACAATCTTCACAAAAGTTATTAAACTCATTTGAGGTGAACTCACCACCTTTTTTAGACCTTAAGCACTTGATTTTAAAATCATTTTCATTCTCAGCCATAGATTTAAATGCTTTAAACTTATCTAGAGCTTCTATTTTTTCTTTGAGAAAGGTCACCCAAGTCATTCTAGAGTAATCATCTAAATTTAACAACATGAAATACCTATCGCCTTGAGGGCTTTTTGAAATTTGGTAGGTCCACATAGGTCTATATGCACCAACTCTAAAGGTCATGTAGTAGAATGTTCCTTAGTTTTGAAATTTTTCTTCTATTTTCCAAACTGACACTCCTTGCAAATTGCATTGATAAGCGGGTCAATGTAGGGTCATGGAGGGCCAAACTAGGCCCCTAAGTGGCAATGAAAATTAAAAAAAAAAAGAGTTACGTAACTTGACATAAAAATTTGAATAAGTTATTAACATAATTTGAAAAATATGTGAAAACATAATTTGTGGCAAATTAAATCTAGTTTCTAAGCTACTAGTCCTTTTTTGAAAAAAAATGAATCTATTTAGTGAAAAATTGAAATTTCAATGCAGTAAGGGAGAGGGGCCCATAGTAAGGCACCCTAACTTTGGAGGTCCATGTGGAGTTCCATGTGGACCAAAAAACCAAAAAAAAATTCCCACCTCATCACCCTACCACTTGTGCATTTTCCAATTTATCTTTTAAAAAAAATTGAGCACCCCGCCACTTGTCACACACCGATTCATCCAAGTCATTCATTACGGGCCCATTTTGTGGTCTTCCTGATAGTGGGGCAGGTCCACCCCCTTTCTACATGCCAAAACAAATGTGTATTAGTTTGGAGGGATGTGTGACCTATGAGCACTTCACCACCCTAAACGTCCAGTTGAGAGCATTAATTGCTCGCCTCCTCCTTCATTACCTCCACTGAGCAACTTTCCTTACGCTTCCCTTCGTAGTTACTCGGCCTGAAAAGTGCATAAATCAGAGATCAAGGTTCATTTAGTGTTCCAAATTCTTGCATATCCCGCTCATTGTCATTCCTTTTTTTGTGTTTATTCTAGAGCATGTTTGTTTGGTTATGCACCCATATATATTGGTTCGACTCTCCACTATTCATTGTTCACCTATACACACATCATTGTTTGGCTTTGCACTCTCAAAAGCCCCCTTTCTCTTTCAGGTGAAGTTTTTAACCTCACTCAACTTATACCATTATCTTTCATTTTGATGATATTTTGCCATGCACTTATATCATTTTGTTCTTTGTTGCACAAACTTGCACTAGATGAAAATTTATCTTTAAAAAGTATTGATACTACGAAATATGTGGAGGGTTTCAGTGGTTTTCATTTTGTCTATAGTCGTCCATGAACTTGTAATCTTTTGTTTGTCATTGCATGATGTTTTACTTTGCATTTTTCTTTTAATATTTGCTTCCTACGGAAAAATATGAAAAGGGTTTCATTGACATCAATTATGATAAGGTTTTAACTAGTTTGTCATTTTTATTTCATTGTTATGACGAAATATGCAAAGGATTTGACTGGTTCTCATTTATTAGGTTTTATGCCATGCACTTCTATTCGTGTGTTTGTCATTGCACAAACTTTAACTTTGTGATTCAAGATTTTAATATTTGTTTGTTGTTCTAAAAAATCTAAATTATTTCACTAGTTTTCATTTCGAAGATATTCTGACATGAAATTATATCATTCTATTCTTCATTGCATAATAATTCACTTTGCAATATGCTTTTTATATTTGATTATTACTACAAAATATGGGAAGGGTTTTAGTGGTTCTCATTTCTAGAGTTCTTTTCCATGCATTTCTATTCATGTGTTCATCAATGCACAAACTTTAACTCTACAATTTGATTTTTATATTTGTTTGTTATTCAGAAATATGAAAATGGTTTCACTAGTTTTTATTTCGTAGATATTTTTCCATGCAATTGTATTTATTCTATTCTTCGTTGCACAATAATTAACTCTACAATTTACTTTTTTATATTTGATTGTTACTATGAAATATGAAAATGGTTTTACTGGTTCTCATTTATTGCCCAGTTTTCTACCATGCACTTCTATTCGTGTGCTCATCATTGCACAAACTTTAACTCTACAATTTTCCTTTAATATTTGTTTGTTATTTTGAAATATGAAAATGGTTTCATTGGTTTTCATTTCAAAGATATTTTTCCATGCAATTGTATCATTATGTTCTTTGTTGCACAATAATTCACTCTGCAATTTTCTTTTTATATTTGATTGTTACTATGAAATATGGGAATGGTTTTAGTGGTTCAAAGTGAGCTGCTCAGCTGCTGAAGAGATGGCAATAACATTTGAAGAATGCAGCAGCGAATATCAGGATTATACTCCATGCACAGACCCACAGGTTTCTATTTTCAGATACATCATGTTGTAATTGTTTTAGATTTTTGGTGTGCAGTTTGGACAATTTGTTTCATTTCATGTTGTGAGCTATTGCACTCCAGTAGCTTAATACGATCCACAAAGTAGGAGCAGTTCCAGGTGATTGCATGGGTTTACAAGGGAACTTAATGACTGATACTAATAGACAATCAAAGTGCATTTCATCTGCATATGGAAATAGGTGTAAATGTAGAAACCAAAGGAAAAGTAGATAGATCCATATACGGTGAAAGTGTTTATTACATTCATTACAACATTATGTTTGGTTGAGAACTTGAGATATACCATGCATGAAAATCCTGAAGTTATAAACAAACCTTTGTCAGAATGTTTTTTCCATATCATCCTTGGGTAAGCTCTGTGGTCTCTTATGTTTGAATGCGACAAAAGAGACCTCTTTTACTTGTAGGTTGTAATACTTCTGCAAAGCATTCTACCTGGAACCTGGAACAGGTTTAGGAGGGGACTTCCAAATTTCTCTGAACTCTCTGATCTTCCATGTTTCTTGTTTTGTGCTCATCTTCAAATATATCTTTCTAGTGAACTTGGATTCTTAACTGTCATGCATACTTGAATATGCCATTCCATTTTTAGGTAACATGTTTCACTGTCATCTTTGCAGAGATGGAGGAAGTATGATATGCACAGGTTAGCATTTAGGGAGCGACACTGTCCACCAATTTCTGAAAGAATTGAGTGCCTAATCCCTCCACCAGAAGGTTACAAGCTACCTATTAGATGGCCAACAAGCAAGGATGAGTGTTGGTACAGGTAAATGCTTGCTGCATTTTTATTCTATCCTATATCCACTGTAAAAGAAGAAATTGCAATGCCATTTCAAGTTACTTTTATAATTTGATCTTTATAATTCTGACTTTGTTGCTCATGCATGAAATAATGGATTCTGTTATGAAGAGTTTGCATCATTTTATGATTTTTAAGTTCTAAAAGATGTTTCTGCTGCAGGAATGTTCCCTATGAATGGATTACTAATGAAAAATCAAATCAGAATTGGGTGAGGAAGGAAGGGGAGAAATTTCTGTTTCCAGGTGGAGGTACAATGTTTCCCAGAGGAGTCAGTGAATATGTGGATCGAATGGAAGCTTTGATTCCAGGAATGAAAGATGGTACTGTTCGAACTGCACTTGATACTGGATGTGGGGTGCGTAAGATTCTCTCTTGTTTATCCAGCTATATGTCAAACTGAAATAGATTATATCTAATCTTATAGAAGGGTTTTAGTTTCATTTCATATCATCAATTAAAAGACATAGTCAGATAACATGCATATGAGCCATAAAGTACCAGTACCAACCCACCATCATGCTTAGGGCCTTCACATGAATAAAAGACTTGCTGAAATGTCTTGCATAAGATAAGTTTAGGGTACTAAAAGAGGGATGAATTGATATGTATCTAACTTGTAACATATTTAAAACAAGTGAACCTTCCTTTCAGCATGGTCTAACAGCAGAAACATGAATGACGATTTGTCTGGAATTAACTATATAGGTATTTTGTGTATCAACATTTTGGGTCTTACGGAGTTAATTCCAGAAGCATACTAATTGACTTACATGGACTGAGGAAACATCATGTCTACTATCATAAGCATGTTTTAGAGCTAAGTTTTAATCCATGGTCAGAAAGATAATTGCTTTCATGATGTGACAGTTCAGTTCAATACACATAGACAATAAGAGAATGTACTATGCTCCCATTGCCAAAAAGAAGTACAGCTGCAGATTTGCATTAGAAGCTATTTTAGAAATAACTGAGTGACATTTATATATTTTATGTGTACTTGTTAGCGCTATATGTGTGTTGATAATTCAGCAAGATGAGATTGAAGAAGAGTGCTTGTCGTGAATTGTTGTCAAATTGTTGTTTGAGTAATGAACAAATATGGTTTACCATGTGTAATAACAAGCCATTTTCTATCTAAATGGATGCCTTTCTTCTCTAGGTTGCAAGTTGGGGTGGTGATTTGCTGGGTCGTGGAATTATCACATTGTCTCTGGCACCCAGAGATAATCATGAAGCTCAGGTGCAGTTTGCACTTGAACGGGGAATTCCTGCAATTCTTGGTATCATCTCCACACAGCGGCTTCCATATCCATCCAATGCATTTGACATGGCTCACTGCTCTCGCTGTCTTATTCCATGGACAGAATTTGGTAAGTTAGACAATGATATTATATTGCAGTAAGATTGATTTTCATGTCACTAAGAAGTTTGCTTTGAAATTTGAATTGGGCTATGGATCTAATCACCCAGATTAGAAAAAGAGTAGTGTTCTGAGATGTCTAATCACCCCAGGGCCCAGATAACATGGGTCACAGTTGGTATGCCCAAGGTTTTTGAAATCCATCTTATTGGTATGCATTTTATTTGAGCTAGTAATATTTTCCTTATAGAAATTGACTTGAGCATCCCAGTTAAGCTGTCAACGTACCATGTTTCTCACTTTAGTACTGTTGCTCAAAAGAAAAACCCTCACAATATCTGATCCTCAGGTAAGTGAAGAATGCGAGAAAGAAACAAAAACAGTTTTGGAAGCCCTTGTACCTATAGAGAATGGCATAATGTTAGATGCATTCTTGGGGAGTTTAGTAATGGCAATTGTGCATTTATTTTGCAAGGGAAAACCCAAAATTCTGAATTCAGTGTTGCTTTTGTCCTATTGCAGGTGGAGTATACCTTTTGGAAATAGATAGAATACTGCGGCCAGGGGGTTTCTGGGTGCTATCTGGACCGCCAGTTAACTATGAAAATAGATGGCGAGGATGGAACACAACTATAGAGGATCAGAAGGCTGACTATGATACCCTCCAAGATCTCTTAACTAAGATGTGCTATACGCTATACAATAAAAAGGATGACATTGCTGTATGGCAGAAGCCATTGGACAATGACTGCTATGCTAGCCGTGGTGAAACAGTCTATCCCCCAAAATGTGATGATAGCATTGAACCAGATGCAGCATGGTATGTTCCTATGCGGGCTTGTATAGCTACAAGAAATCCAAACTTCAAGCGCTTGGGAGTAGGGCAGACTCCGAAGTGGCCACAACGGTTGCAGATAGCCCCAGAGCGAGTTCGTACAGTGTCTGGTGGTAGTGATGGTGCATTCAAGCAGGACACAGCCAAATGGGTTAAACGTGTTAAGTATTATAAGAGACTGGTGCCTGATCTAGGAACAGACAAGATAAGGAATATTATGGACATGAACACCCTTTATGGAGGTTTTGCTGCAGCTCTGATAGATGATCCTGTGTGGGTCATGAATGTGGTCTCCTCGTATGGTCTGAATTCCTTGAATGTTGTCTATGATCGAGGATTAATTGGTGCTATTAATGACTGGTAAGATGCTTTCTTTTGAATCTTTAATTGCATAATTCAGTATAGCACGATCACAATCTTTGAATTTACCAATACCCTACTTTTCGGTGTGCAGGTGTGAAGCATTTTCAACCTATCCTCGAACCTATGATCTCTTGCATCTTGATGGTCTTTTCAGTGCAGAAAGTCACAGGTAGGCACAAATTTTATGATATTGATGGAAAATTTATAGTAATGTCCACAATTGTCAGGGGACCCTGAAGGATCTGTGGGAGGACACAACGTAATATACAATTTGAGCCATAATGTTTTCACAGTAACTTTTTTTCAAATCCTAATTCTAATCTTGGAAAATCCTTAATGAACTAAATGTTGTACATAAATATGGAGATGATGCTATATTTTGACGATTTTGTTTTTGTATTGTTTTTTATTGGGGAATTTTTGACAGATGAGCACATGCTTATGCTTGATTGTTTAAACCAGGTGTGAGATGAAATTCGTTTTGCTGGAAATGGACCGAATACTCAGACCTACTGGTTTTGTCATAATGCGTGAATCCCCACATTTTGTGAATAGTGTATACAATCTAGCCACAGGAATGAAATGGAGTTGCCAGAAGAAGGATACAGAAGATGGTGAAAATGAGAAAGAAAGGATTCTCATTTGTCAGAAAAAGAATTGGCGGTCTTCAAAAGCAGCTCAATGATCAAGACCTAAAATTGTAAGGTCAACATTTAATGGCAACCAGTTTGGCATCAGTAAACCTGATTGCGAATTTAATAATGGTAAAGTGGATGCCTTGCGGAAGACCCTGGTTTGGCTTTTTGTTTAGGACCAATATCTGCAAGTACCATAGCAGTGTCAATTTATGAGTTTCATAAGATGCATTTCTGAGCCATTATAATGCCAATAATCTGTTTCATTGACTTGCGATGCCAAATGTATTCTACTTCCAGTGGGATATGACGATGTGTACTGGAAGATCTCCTGAAGATAGGAGCTATTAAATCTTATTCATTCATTTTATTTTGAAGTTGTAAGGTATTCTTTATATTTGCAGCCTTCCAAAAAGAGGAAGGGATTTGGGCCTGCACATCCCTTTGCACTGTAATATGTTTGAGAACTATTATTGGTTTCAATGCTTAATATATATTTCGAAGGTGGTTTAGACATGGTATATGACAAATTATTATGTAGAGTAGTTTATATTGGTATTATGTGTTACATTGGGCGGCTGAACAATTGATTTCTTTTATGGCATTGCTTTTGAGACGCGTGCCACATAAGTTGAATTTATAAACAGTTAGTTCTAGGGAAAGATTTTTGCCTGACAAAGAGTGTTCAGCAATCAAAGCAATTACTTTCATTTGTGGCAAAGATTTATGCTCATAAACTTTCTTTTGCGGCAAGTTTTATGCTCATAAAATCATTCTCTTGCTTTACTTTGTTCCCTCCTGCATTGGAATTTATGTTGGAAAGAAAGTAAAAGTAACTTGATGAGAACATCAGGGTTTGGAGGAATACAAAACTGCATAAAGTTTTAGTTATACAAGAAAATTAGTTATTAGAATATTCTTAAATGTAATTCCTCCTGATTGTTCATCTCATATGCTCAGAAAAGTAATTCTCCAGATTGTTCATCTTACATGCTCAGAAGAGTGAGCATTTGATATTGTGTTCTGTATTATGAATAGGGATTAAAGCTAAACAAACAAAAAAGCTAAACAGACAAAAAAAGAATGTGATCTGATGATGGATTACAGTCGCGAAACATCAATTCAAAGACATACACAGTGGATTTCAGAAGTAATCATTTGAATACATGAATTATGGAAAACTAACGGCAACAGAAAAAAGAATGTTGTATATACCAATTTTGGTTTGAAACATGCTTAGCTACTTTTCAGGATTAAGCCTTTAAGATTGATTTTCCTTGGCTATTCTTCAGGTTTAAGCCTTTAAGGATTGATTTTCATTGAAGCGGCTTCAAAAAGAGAGATGGGACAAGCAAACATGATCTTCCTTTGACAACGGGAAGAAATGCACTAATTAAAGATGTGCAGAAAATGAAAAGAAAATTCGGCACCTGCATAGCAAAGTACAACAGCTTCTAGTAAGACTTGCAACCCTAGCTGAGCTTTCTTCTTACCTATACAGCTGTAATTTTATATGTTCACGGGTTAAACGAGGTTACAATTAATCTAAGTTATATCTGAGGGGAAATCATAAATTTGCTCAGTGGACAACACCTCAGAATTGTCTCTTCCAAAGCTGTAAACCACCTTCGATAGTGCCAATATTGGCTAGTGGCTCTTTCTTCACAGGGATTTGGAATTTCCCAGTACAAAGTTCCAACAGATCCGCTTTTCATTATAAGTCCAAAATGGTACTATGCATAAAATAAAATAAAATGTTTATATTGAATTTAAAATTCAAACGGCACAAATATACAAGGTTCCAAAAGAGAGAATATTACTGCCAAGAATTCTTTGGCCGTGAGCCAAATATTAAAAGATACGCTCAAATCATTCAACCTGGACAGCTTTCCAAGGTATCGTGTACTGTGCTTTATAAAAGACAAATTATATTGTTGTTTATGTATTAATAATTACAATGGGTTGATGGGATTGAAAGAGATAAATTTTAGAAAGAAACAAAAACGGAATATATATAGATTACCTAGGGAGATATTGTCAAAATTAATGTACGAATTGGATGCAATTTCTTATATTTGTTCCTATAAAATTAAAAAACTTAAGCAACAATTCTATAGTTATAATTATTTTTTTATTTGATAATTTTGAAAAAGTCATTTATCTACATAAATGAAATTCTTATTATATTTTCAATCTTTCAACTATATCAATAATGTAAGTCTTATTCAAACATTAATTTGAGGTTCAAATTTCAACTTTATTAATGTTTTGTATTTGCTTGAATGACATTGAACATTGGTATAACCATCATAATAGTCCTTATGTATTAATACACTTAATTATATGTTTGCCAAAATTAATTTACACTCAAACTATTATCTAATATCATATTAGTCTTTATGTACTAAATATATTTAATTATATGTTTGCCAACATTAATTTACACTCGGGGCTTTGGTTTTTTGACTGGTGCTGAATCAGCCTTCGTTTATGTTTTATTTTGCGAAAGACATTGTTAATGTTCTTATGTTACCTTATGACTGGTATGACCCTTGGTGGTCCATGGTTAAGACGGTTGTAAGTCATGTTTTCATGATGGACATAACTAGTATAACTAACATACTTCCAATTTACAAAACAATATTTCTATAATTTTTTTTTTAAAATAATTTTTTTTTTTTTTTTAATTAATAAAATTTGAAATGATAAATATAAAAAAAGTGAACACAAAATCTAGAACTTATTAAATTTATTTCATTCCATTATTTAACATTTATTATTAATTGTTTAATCCAACAACATAGAACTATAATTTATATATATAAACACATATTCTCTAACATATAACATACATATATTTTTCTATTTACGTAATCTTTGAATCTCTTTTAAATATGTACTAGTTTTTAAATTAAATAATAAATTTAGTGTCTCTTTTAAATTGCAATCAAAATTTCAAATCTTAAACTACAACCTAATGTATTATTTTATATAAAAAATTAATTGAAAAATTAAACCACAACGAATAGCTCGGAACTAAATCCCCAATGTTTGACAAAGTTAATGTGCCTTTTGGGAAGACGTGGTAACCACTAAACGAATCTTTTTCACTGTGCAAAATATCTTTCCCACTCCTTCCTATAGTTGAGAGTACATTAGATTAGATAATTATGTTTCACCTACAAAATCATATCTTCAAATCAAATGATTTTGATTATATCTACACGATTAAAATGGTTTATCAGAACATTAATTATGTAACGTTACAATCATTTAAAGATTCATAGATATTTAGTGTCCACGTTCAATTGTTGTTATCATATTGTACAACAAAGTTTTTATTTACTTTTACATATTCTCTCTAGGGTTAAATATTAGTAATTGGTATGTCTACATAAAAATATTAATTTTTTTTTACACTAAATCTGTTAAAGAAGGTCATTTCCACAAGAAGGATCACTTATCGGTGGGAAATGATGGATGGCGTTTCACGGAGCTCTGGTGCGAGCTAGGGCCCGTGTGCCCTAGCTTGCCTCGCTGGTTTTCTACGTGCGCCGGTGGCTGCTTTCGCTCGCCAAGGGGTTTCTGTGTTTGCAGGGATCTGGAGGGGATTGGACAGGGGTTTGATCTCCTCTCTTCTGTGGCTAGGATTTTTCTGGCCGCTGTCTTTGGTGCGTGAATCTTTTGGACGCGGGACACGAAGTCGTTTGGGCATTTGGGCCGTCTGCCTTGCCTCTTTCCGTCTTCTTTTTGGTGCTTGGGCTTGTTTTGCCATGGAGATTCCGGGCCTGGCTTCTTCCTTGGATTTGGAGATGGCAGATCCATCCTCTTTGTTGCATGTCAGTAACAAGGATCGGACTGAGCTTCCTCCTTCTGGGGAGGGTACCTCCTCGTCAAAAGGGGCTTTTCGAATTAAAAAAGTGAATGGATGTTTGGAAAGATCGGAGGATAGACCAGTTTTAGTTATTCAGCCTGAGCAGGTTTTAGAGGATGTTGATTACTGGTGCAAGCATGCCCTTATTTGCAAATTTTTGGGCCTTCGCCTTTCTCTTCCTGTGTTGGAGTCCTGGGCACGTCGGGTTTGGAACCCTGAAGGAGATATGGAGATTCTTTTAGCGGCTAATAACTATTTCCTGGTTATTTTCTCAAGCATGTCAGACAGGAATAGGGCTTTTGAGGGTGGCCCTTATTTCTTTAACCAGGTTGGACTCTTTATCAAGCCTTGGCATATGGGCTTCAACTCTGCTGAAGAGATCCCGTCGCGGGTGCCTGTGTGGGTTCGTTTGCCGAGGCTTCCGTTGGAATTCTGGAGGGAAGATATCCTCCACTCAATTTCTTTACTTCTTGGGAAACCTGTTGGTTCGGCTTCTCAAACTCAAGATCGTAAGGTAATTTCTTTTGCTCGTATTTGTGTTGAAGTTGATTTGAATAATCCATTACCAGACTCTATGGAAATTTGCATGGGTTCCTCCTCCTGGATTCAACAGCTAGATTACGAAACCCTTCCGTTCAGATGCAGAATTTGCCATGAATATGGTCATCTACATCGCAGATGCCCTAGATTGAATTCTTCCCCCTTGCCTGCCTCTAGACCTCCTAGGTTGAACAAGGGGAAAGCTCCTGTGTCTGATGGGCCTGTGGATAAGGAGGGATTTATCCCGGTTAAAACCCGTAATAAGGGCAAAGGCAAGAAGAGACCCTGGATGGATAGACAGGAGGATGACACATTTAACAGGTTTGAGGTTCTAGATAGCGTAGTCCAGGAAGATGGTATTCCAATTGAGCTTTCTTCTAGGGTTATGGGTCAGGTAGAGAATCAGGAGGTGGATGCAAGGAAGGAGGAGCCGATTCTATCGTCAGGGGCTCAACAAGTCTGTCAGCCGGCCTTGGACTTGCCCTCTCAAGTTCAGAATATTGGTGGCATCCAGGAGTCACAGATTATGGTGGGTAATGTTAGGTTGGATCCTTGTCCCGATGTTGTGAAGGCATCCGCAGATCCTGTGAAGGGTGTTAAGGCCCCTCCTGCCTTAGGCCTGCATCAAAAATCTTTTAAAAAGGGACCTCTAGATAAACAGTCAAGGAGTGGAAGGAAGACTGATCAAGAGAAGGTTAAGATAATGGGTGATACGTTGGTTGAGTCTGGGTCTGTGAAACCCATTGATTCCCATTTCTCCCACCCCCCTAAATGTTAGTTTTATCATGGAATGTAAGGGGGTTGAACAGCATCCCCAGACAAAAGGCTGTTTGCAGATTAATCGAGTCTCAGGCTCCGGATGTGGTCTTCATACAGGAAACCAAGCTTACAGTGGATGGTTTGAATAATTGTGCTTTGCGTATCTGGCCCCATGGCTATTGGCAGGGGGTTGGGGCATTCGGCAGTTCTGGGGGGGTGGCTTGCTTCTGGAACCCGAGGAAAGTCACCCCCTTATGGTGGGTTTCTAGTCAGTCTTCTATCTCTATGGTTGCCTCCATTTTTGAAACTGGAGAAAGATGTCTTTTCTCCAATATTTATGCTCCTTCTGACCTTCCAGGTAAGACCCACCTTTGGGATCATATCAAGTTTGTCCGTTCTCTGGACCCATTTCTCCCTTGGATTTTGGCTGGTGACTTTAATGCTGTTATTAGTATGGATGAAAAACGAGGAGGGTTAGCCAGGATTGATCCTTCTTCTCTTTTGCTCAGAGATAATATCAGTCTCCTTAATCTCATTGACGTGAAGCCAACCAATGGAATTTTTACTTGGAATAATAGGAGGTGTGGTGATGAGGCTATCTCAGAACGACTTGATAGATTTTTGGTGTCCTGTTACTGGATGAGCAGTAGGTGGACTACCGTTTCTGATATCCTGGATTGGAGGGGATCTGATCACTGGCCTATCAAACTCTGTGTCTCCTCTTATGGGGTCACCAAAAATCCTTCTTTCAAATTTCAATTGATGTGGTTACCGGATCACTCTCTTCGGGATCTGGTGCTGGATTGGTGGTACGAAGGGCTTCCTGCCCATGGGAGGGCCATGTACACTTTTTGTAAACGGCTCCAACATGTGAAGTATAGGCTTAAGAGGTGGAATAAACAATGCTTTGGGAACCTGCATGCTCAGAAACTTGCTGCTCAGTCCAAGCTGGGTAGTGTCACTCGTCAGATTCGAGACCATGGGCTGTCCTCTGACCTTTTGAATGCTGAATCCTTGGCCCTTAAGGGCTTAGAAGAGTGGGAGCTTCGGGAGGAGATTTTCTGGAAGCAAAAATCTCGTATTGATTGGCTTCAGGAGGGGGACAGGAACACATCTTTCTTTCATAATTCGGTTAAGGCCCGTAGGCAGGGGAGCTCTCTTTCCACGCTTGTCTCGAGTGATGGAACCCTTCTCTCGTCCGGTGGTGAAATTTCCAGGGAAGCTGTCAACTATTTTTCTAATCTTTTTACTAAGGAGGATATTGCTGCTAGAACCGAGGAGAGGGCTATCTTGGATTCTATTCCTCGCTTGGTCTCGGATGAGATGAATGGGGCTCTTTTGGGTCCAATCTTGTTGCCTAAATTGGAGAAAGTGGTGTTTAGTATGAAAAAAGGCAAAGCTCCTGGCCCAGATGGGTTTCCGATTGAGTTCTTCCAGGAATTTTGGGAAATAATAAAGTCTGATCTCCTTGAGGTGGTTCAGGAATCCCTTAGGAACAAACAAATGCTTAAGTCTTTGAACTCGACTTTTTTGGCCCTCATACCTAAGAAGGAGGGGGCTAACCGGATGGAGCAATTCAGGCCTATTGCTTTATGCAACGTTGTCTACAAGATTATCACCAAATTAATTGCTGAGAGACTCAAACCTCTCCTTGGTGCTTTGATTTCAGCTGAGCAGGGAGGTTTTGTGGAAGGGAGACAAATCTTGGATGGTGTCGTGATTGCTACGGAGGTTATTCACTCTATGGCTTCCTCTAAGGAGAGGGCGATGTTCATTAAGCTTGACATGGCTAAAGCTTATGATCGGGTGAGCTGGGAGTTCCTTCATAATATCCTCTTGGTCTTTGGCTTTAAAGAGGAATGGGTGAGTTGGGTCCTCAGTTGTGTTACCTCATCCTCCTTCTCCGTTCTCATTAATGGGGAATCTTCAGATTGGTTTAGTGCTTCTCGGGGACTTCGGCAAGGGGACCCTCTTTCCCCTTACCTTTTCATTATCATGGCAGAAGGTCTTGGTAGATTTATTAAATCTCAGGTGCGGCAGGGTCGTATTCATGGCTGGAGCTGGAACAATGATCTCCCTCCTTGTTCTCACCTTCAATTTGTGGATGATACTGGACTGATGGGCTTGGCTAGAATTAGCGAGGCTGTGAATTTCAGGAGAACTTTAGACATCTACTTGAAAGCTTCTGGTCAGAGTATTAATGATGATAAATCTTCCATTTATTTCTTTAACACTCCTCGTCTCATTCAGAACAGGATTGCCAGGATTCTAAGATTCCAAATTGGATCTCTTCCCCTGATGTACCTAGGGATTCCTTTGGCTTTGGGACCTCAGCGGAGAAATTTTTGGCAGGGGATATTGGATAAGTTCCGGAGTAAGGTCAGTCATTGGACTTACAGATGGCTCTCATCTGCTGGTAGGGTGCTTCTCCTAAAAGCTGTGGTGCAGGCTCTCCCTATTTATAGGTGTTGTGTGCAGATTCCTCCTGCCTCCTTTATGAGGGATTTTGATGCTCTTTCCCGACAATTCCTTTGGTCGGGTAACCTTCTTTCCTCGAAGTGGAGTTTAGTCAAGTGGGACTCTGTTTGTAGGCCGAAGCATGTTGGGGGCCTTGGCCTTAGGTCTTTGGCTCTTGTGGTTACGGCTTTGGCGGCTAAGCTGTATTGGAGATGGTGCAACAACCAGGATCAGGATTGGGCCAAGATTCTTGCTTTCAAGTATGTTCCTGGTGTTGAGAGCCAGGATGTGCCACGGATTACCCTGTTGGGCAAAGGTTCTTGCATTTGAGATATTCTTAAGAAGGGAGCTCAGCTTGTTAGGAATGGTCTCTTCTGGATCTGTAATAATGGCTCTGATGCTCTATTTTGGTTGGACTCTTGGGATGGTCACCCTCCCATCCTATCTAGTTTCCCTCAGCTTCTGCCTCTCTGCCAGATGTTCTCTGATGCTGGTTGGATTAAGGTGGAGCATTTTAAAACTGTTAAGCGTATCGGTCATCTAGAGGTGTCTTGCTGGAAGGATCCGCAAGAGTGGCCTGTGGGTGGTTCTGAGGAGGATCGGGCAGCCTTGTGTAAGGTCTTGGAGGGCAGGCTCTGCAGCTCTCTGAAGGAGAGGGATAAATTGGCTTGGAGTCCTAGCCCAAAAGGTAATTATACTGTTGCTCAAGGCTATGCTGTGCTTGATAGGAATTTACATGGTCCTGCTGAGGTACCTTGGTGGAGGAAGGTTTGGAACAACTTTTCTTGGCCCAAGTGTAACTTCTTTTTATGGTTGGCTACCCAGAGGAAATGTCTTACTTGGGAGAACCTTCGCAAAAGGGGGTTTCAGGGACCTTCCATTTGTGTTCTTTGTTTGAGCAGTGAAGAGTGTTCTCCCCACTTGTTCTTTCATTGCCCCTATTCTCGTGAGATTTGGCACAGATGGTGGGAGGCTTGGCATCATGGCTGCATTCATGCTTCCTCTCTTATTGAGTTTTGGGAGAGCCTGGGCAGGCCTCCTGCGAAGACTCCTTTTCTTCAGGTGGCCTGGTTCATTGGGCCTATTTTCATTCTTTGGAACCTTTGGCTGGAAAGGAACCGTAGAGTTTTTTGTGATTCCAGATTAGACAGGGGGCAAATGTGGAAGAAGATTATAAGTAGGCTTCAGGAGACTATTCATGCCAAATGTGATATGTCTGAAAGTATTGATCCTGGGGATGTTGCAGTTGTGCGCGATCTGAGCTTGGGTGTTAATAGTAGGGGTTGCGCTGCTGGTATTATGCCCCGTCGTGTCAAGAAACGGGTCTACCGTGATGGGAGATGGGCACCTCCTCCTGATGGGGTCCTGAAGATTAATACTGATGGATCTTCTCGTGGGAATCTTGGGCATGCTGGCATTGGGGGTGTTGGTAGAAGTAAAGATGGTGATGTTGTTTTTTGCTTCTCTGTGTACAAAGGGCTTTACTCTAATAACCTGATGGAGGCCCTGGCTATTAAGATTGCTGTTGAGAGGAGTTGTTCTCTTGGCTGGAGGAGGATTATCTGTGAGTCTGACTCTTAGATTGTTGTGGATATGTTGAACAACCAGAGGTTGGATGGTGTTAGTTGGCATTTAGCTTCGATGGTCAAACAAATTCTAAGTGTTTGCGGTTCCTTGGAATCTGTCTCTTTCTGTCACATCCCTAGAGAATGGAATACTGTGGCTGACTACTTGGCGAAGTGGGCCTCGGAGAAAGGGGATGGTTGGGATATCAGTGGTAGGGATGAGTTACCTTCTGATTATCAGGGGACTTTGGAGAGAGCTTTATTGGAAGACAGGACTATGTAGTGTTGTAGTTTGGTTTGTTGGTTGTTCGCCTTTTTATTGAGCCTGTGGCTCTTTCCTTGTAATTCGCTTTGGTTTGAATAAATTTTTTCCCCTTCTTAAAAAAAAATAAAAAAAAAATAAAAATTAATTTTTTAAATTATATAAAATAAATAATCAATTATATATAAGAGTTAGTATTATATGTGTTATATTATTTATATTTTAGAATTTAAAATAATAATTTAAAGTTTTTAATTCATATAAGAATATGTGGAAATTTTTGTAAATATATAAATCTAATTATTATAAACTCAAGAAACAATAAGACAATTTGATTTGATACTTATTTTTAAAATTTAAAATATATCTTATTAATTTAAATATTTTTTTAAAAATAACAGTCATTTAATAGTATTATTCATATGTAGTTTTATGGTATTACATATTTGTTTATTAGATCAATACAAAAATATTTAATAATTTTTTAAAATAATATTATGATAAGGTAATATTAACACAATATTAATTGTAAACATAAATAAAATTTAATCACTCAAAATTATAAATGAGATATACTATAGAAAATTATTGTATGTAGTACACAAGTGAAGCCTACTAATAAACTATATACTTTACTATTTTTTTTTTTGGATAGTGAGGTGGGTTGAAAATTCAAAGTAATATTAGTTTTTAAAAATTATGGACCCAACAAACTTGTAATTATTGGCATTTAAGAGTTTTAATACTCTTTTACTTACTCCTAAGAAGAATTTTAATTTAACAAAAAAAATATAATAAAAAATTAGTATAAGCTATCTTGGAGGGATTTATCAATTACAACTTATAATATAATTGGAAGTCTCACCTCCTCATTTGCTTTTATACATAATTATATACACAAATGTTTAAACTTATACTAAATCAAATATATTTGATTTCAACATTATTTAAATTAGAATTACATTATAATTTTACATATGGTAAATTATGTTAAATCCTATCAATCAATTAAATAAAAAATATTACTCAAAATTCATGTTAAAATATTTATTAGACAAACATTCTAATGAAAAAATAATAAATAATTAATTAATCCATTTACATCTACTTAACCTAAAATGACACACCTTCAACTAACTTATTATTATTTATAATTCATCTTTATGATTGAATTCCATAAATATTTTTTTATGAATTTATAATTGAATGCTTCTATAGTAATGTTTAGCCACATATGATGAAATATCAGTATTTCTAGACATATACATATAGTTTCCTCTATAGTTGATTAGACAAAAAGTGAGAAAATATTTTATATCTAAGGCTCAAAAGCTCATCCCTATAAGATAGAATTGAAATTGCAAAAATACGTGTGTATGTTGAGTTGATTGTTGAACCTCACCTACAACCAAAACGTTCATCACATGAAGAGAGAAAAACAAACATATGCTATGTGACCTTGAAAATTGAATTGAGAAAAAAATCCATGATGAGCTAATTCAATACATTTGGATTATGGATGTTGGATGATTATAATGATGAATAATGAATCTTTATAATAAGAAGAAAGTAAAAAATGACTCTAGGTGAAATCTTAGGTGGGGACTAAATTAGATCATGACAAGTGTCCTCATCCTATGTTATGAGACAAAAAAAACACATGACTTAAATATAAAAAGACACTCTTAAGTTTAGCTTAAGTGTAATAAAATAAAAATAGGACCTAATTAATTAATTATGTTATTTTTCTATTTTACTCTAGCACCCCCAACTTAGGGAGAAGCTAGACACCTAATGATGAATACATAGATCGATGCATAGTGGGTCTTCACTACAAGGCTTGATGAGGTACCCATATACAAATAAACAAATCTCTCATAACCAGAGAAAATAAAAAAACCTCATGGGAAAAAACTCATCTCCAAAATAGAGAAAAATAAAATGAATATGTACTAGTGAAAAAAGGAGAGGACTCAATATGCCCCCAAGGACTACTTCTATTACATAAGTACAATAGATGTTCCCCAATAGGAGAGAGAAGATGAGAATCTGAATCCTCCCAAAAAGAAGTAGCTCCTATGCCAATGATGAAAGTATAAAGATAAAATATGATCCACTATCTACAAACATATCTCCTCTCAAGAAGAAATATATCCATTAGTGATTGGATAAGCCATTCCTATAAGCTAGATGAATAAGGAATCCAAATCTAAATGATGTGTGCCTTTGAAAATTGCTCAAATGTCCACATGTCAGAATGAGATGATGTTAATCCAAAATCTCGTGAAGAATAATATAGAACAAGCTCCAAAGACAATGATGATGAGTTAACAATGATGATGTGGCTGTCATGAAAGAGGAGACGAATTTCCTCAAAATAATCCTCCAAATCTGCAATATGAGACTCTACAAACAACGATGATATGTTTGATAGATATGAATCCCAAGTAATTAAGTCTTAAAAGGATGAATGCCCTGTTGCATTGAATCGATATGGGTCATGGATGTGCTGATACTGATCTAATAAGGAATAATAGAAGATGGATATTTTATCTTGATACGAAGAGCAAAAACAAGGAGAAAAGCCTCTAAACCATCAAAACATGTAAGACCTATGATATACTCAAGATTCTCTAAAGTTTTATCATCAAAGGATATGCTATCTGCATCATCAAGGGGAATGAGACAATTTGTAGTAGGATGCCCTAGGAATGTAGAGCTATGAGGGTTTCCATGAATCTCCCAAAGTCTAGTCCAAAGTTTGTGGGGATAGTAAATATTTGATACAACACACATAATGTCATAATCAACATTGGAACAAATCATTCTTACAATATGATCAAAGATATTAGCCCATGTTGATCTACTCCATATTCTGTCTAGTTTAGGTATGAGTCCATAAAGATAAGACAAAATATTAAACCACCTAAGATGTATTAGAATACTATTTTTCCAAGACTCATATGTATCCTTTTCTAAGATTATCACACAAGGATGAACAAAAAAAACCTATGAGACCTCCTCAAATAATAAAATTAGAGACCAATAATCTCAAGGCATGTAAAACAAATCAAATGAAGTCATATCATGCAAACAAAACATTTCTAGGTTCCAAGATGTCCAATTAATTAACCATAATGTGAAATAGTGATAGAGTGAATAAAAAATACCTAGGGTAGATTTTGAAAAAAATACATGGATATATTTGAGGAGCTTTGAAACACCTTTCCAATGCCACAAGAATTGTGAAAATTGAAGATACACAAAAATAGTTATGAGTTCGAAAGAAAAAAATGATGATATGATTTCGATAGGTGATAAGATAGACTGACAATAAAAACCAATGAGACCTCCTCAAATAATAAAATTAGAGACCAATAATCTCAAGGCATGTAAAAAAAATCAAATGAAGTCATATCATGCAAACAAAACATTTCTAGGTTCCAAGATGTCCAATTAATTAACCATAATGTGAAATAGTGATAGAGTTGAAAAAAAAATGCCTAGGGTAGATTTTGAAAAAAAATATGGATATATTTGAAGAGCTCTAAAATACCTTTCCAATGCCACAAGAATTGTGAAAATTGAAGATACAATAAAATAGTTATGAGCTCGAAAGAAAAGAATGATGATATGATTTCAATAGATGATAAGATAGACCGACAATAAAATCTAACCATGAGACTTACACCATTCGAAAGTCCATATGCCGTAGTTATGCTAAAGAAAAAAATAGCTCATTTAAGACACGATTGGTAGGGCTAAAGGGCAAGTGGATGTCGAGTAGTTGGAAGGCAGTGATTCAACGATGCCACTCATCTTGGCGCTGACCTAGTTTTAAATGGGTGGTGATGGATCTAGGAGCGTAACGATCTGGTTGAAATAAAAGCAATTGGGTAGAGCTTCCTTGGTGGCATCACTAGATTTGGAAATAATAGGATGAATTGTTAGTGGCATGTCAAATGAGCTAGGTTTTGGTGGTACCATCCTTTGCGCACCTCTCGATGGTGGTGGCCTAACTTCAACCCCCTATCGCTCGCAATGACTAGGAGTTCTTGGTTAATGTGATTAGGGGTTGTATATTATTATACTCCTTGCTTGGAAAAACCCGTACAAATTTCAATGTCGATCAGTAAAAAACATGGCAATGGGAAATTTTAAAATCATCAAAAAGTTAATAAAATTATCATTGTGACTTTAATGTTATTGCTACCATATGCTGCCACTAGGATATTGCGTAAAATGCTAGATTTTGATGTAGACTAGTATAGTAATAGTGAGTACCGTATAGTACAAATGTACAACTATAATTGATTATATGGATCCATATGGTTGTACGTATTATTCTCTAGATTTTGTGCCCTTAAAAATGACATTTTTATTGCTTGGATTCGAGTGTTTGAAGAGGTGATCTTAGGGTTTTTGGGTATTTTAGATGTAATGGTGATGCTTGTTTCACTCTAGGATGTGTCATTTTTTTCTTCAAGGCCGAATCTCTCAAAAAATAGATAGGAAGTCATATATCTAGTGATTTGATACCATGTTGGAGTTGGTTGTTGAACCTCACAACTCCCATAAATCACCTGCAACCAAAACACCTATAAAATGAAGAGAGAAAACAAAGATAGTGTGCTATGCAATCTTGAGAATTGAATTGATCTAAAAAGGCTCCATGATTGAGCTTATGTATTCATTGCATCTAGATAATGGATGTTGGATGATTACAATAATGAATAAATAATTTTTATAATAAGGAAAAAAACCCCTAGGTGAGGATTAAATTAGATCACGACAAGTGTCTTCATCTTATGTTATGAGAAAAAACACATGATCTAAATATGAAAAACACTCCTAAGTTTAGCTTAAATGTAATAAAATAAAAATGGGACTAATTAACTAATTGGTTAATAATTTTCCTATTTTACTTTAACATGATGAATAATGAATTCTTATAAAAGCAAAAAGCAACCCTAGATGAAACCCTAGATGAGGATTAACTTAGATTATGACAAGTGTCTTCATGGTATAAGAAAAAAAAAACCCATAACCTAAATATAAAAGAACACTCTAAAGTTTAGCTTAAGTGTAATAAAATAAAAATAGGACTTTTAATTTGAATCACTTAAAAGGTGAAACAACAAACAAAACACTCACTGCTTTTTATTCATAAAGAGTTTACAAATTTATAGATGTAATTGATTTCAACAACTTTCTATAATCACGACAACTAATTTGACAACAAACTAAAATTATTGACATGCAACTAGACTCTTGACAACTAATTGGACATCTAATGACAAAAAACTAGACAAGACTAGACACATCTGCTACTCTCTATTGACATGTTGATGACACATAGTTTTGTTAAATTATTGTTGGAGTGTTATATTCCAACACCCCCTCTTAACACTACAGCATAAAAATAAAAGGAAATACATTATGAGGAAGCTATTCTTTGTAAATATTTCTCAAACTAGTAATAATTATTCAAGTTGCTCCCAAGCATAGTCACCTAGCTATAATCCAAGTTCCCAACATCATTGGACACCATTTGCACATGAAGTGTCTCATTACCCTCGTAAAGGTATAATGTTGAACTTCCAAATTTTTGGATCTCCCCTGAACTATTAGACACTAACCCTCACATGTATGTATCATAACCCCAATGAGGTATAGTTTCTTTGATCCACTAGCACCTCAAATTATTGAGAATCTATCTATCCTCTATTGCATCATTCCCTATCTTCAAAGTGTTGGCCTCTTCAAAATAGAACAACTACTTCATCTTCAATGAAGTCATCATTACTATCATCTAGTGGTTCTTCAACAATTACTGACATTCTCTCAGCTCTTATGGTTGCAACAAAATTCTTTTCAAAATCTTCCACAACACACAACATCAAACTTGACATAGACTCAAGGTGATCCCACAATACCGATTTACAATTTTTGACCAAACTAGACACTGAATTGATTTTTTTAACTAAATCTTCAATTTCAAGCACCTATAGCGGCTAAACTGTGATGAATTTGAAGATGCTGCAAACTAGTGATTTGTGACATTTTGTCTATAGATTCTAAATATTTTTCTCAATTTTTTTAGAATCAGTTTGCACTTCTTTTTCCATCTCCTTCAAAAACTAGTTTTTATCAGTAAACACCATTTTTAAGGAGTGATGCTCAATGTATACAACATAATTTTTTTTCTATGAAGGATAAAATTCTATTTTTTTCAAATTTAGATTTGTAACCACAATGTCTAACCAATTCATTTGGTTTCATATTATTTTATTGAATATTTTTTCCTTAATCAAGTTTCAAAGTCAAACCAATTACAATTCAGACATAGGTGGACTGTATACAACATAATTTTTTTGGTATGTATTAAAATTCAATTTTTTTTATTGGATCAAGGACATCAATACCTAGCCTGAACATATTTTTCAAAATTTCATTTTGATAATTTGTTATTTTTCCACATGTGCAGAACAAAGAGCTTGATTTTTGGTGAAAAACCTATGTTTAATCAAACTAAAAAACCAAATACATAATAAAACCAAAACATATTGAAATTATATTCGATGGTTAGCTCGTTCCGAGGACTACCATCATCTAGTTGGGTCTATGAAGTCTCATCCATTTTCATCCTCAACTCGAGCTTCGAAGGGAATTTTTTTGCAGAAATTTGGTGCTAGAGGGGAGAAGGGGGAAAAATGGGGGTTCTAACAAACCAATGTTAGCTAGAACCCCCCCTTCTAGCGAACCCCCCTTTAATGCAATTAAAAAATAAAACCCATTAAAGGGGGGTTCACTATAAGGGGGGGGAGGGGGCTTCGAGCGAACCCCCTAAAGTGTTTTCCATCTAAAAATGCATTTTTCCTTCCTCAATGGAATTGTAAACTAATTTTGTGGG
>VDFB02072274.1:73207538-73352647 GCA_007258455.2 Sequoia sempervirens | reverse complement strand
CCCACAAGGAATCTATTCTTACATGTTTTTGAATTCTTACATGTTTTTGAAATAATATAGATAACTTATTCAAATTTTTACATCAAGTTGCCTAACTCTAATTGTTCTGAATTTTCATTGCCACTTAAGGGCTTGTTTGGCATACCATGATCCTGCACATACCCCTATACAATGTTAGTTTTTAATCCAATCTTAATTTGATCTTCAATTTCCTCATTTAACTCACGTACATATTATATATATATACAAATTTTGGTATATTTAGCTGACACTTGTTGTAAATTTGTGACTTGTTCAATCTGCTTGGATGGTGTGCAATTTCAATTCATGTTTGGCTCACCCCATTCTCCCTTCAACGGCTTGGCGATGGTGAATTGCACTTCAAAGGTATACACTTTACTTACCATACTTTCTCTCATAAGGTAAACACTACTACATGTCTTTGATTAATGCATCATTTCATTTCTTATTGTAGGATTGAGATGGAGAAATTCACCATATCATTGGCCATCTCCATTTCATATAAATGAGGATTTTAACCTCACTAAGGTTGTACCATTGTCTCATGTCAATTGTTGCTTCTTTCTTCATATTATTTATTTTATTTTTTATGGGCGTGTTGTGTTACTTGAGTTGAAGGTTATTTTTTTGTTGCTAATTTTCAACAGAATTTTTTAAGTGTTTATGTGGTTATCCATAGTTTGAAGGTTCTCTTGCTTTCTAGGTGCATCCGCAATATGCTTGATGATGTATATGGCATCTAGGGTGTTTATGAACACTTCCAATTTTTGTGTTCATAAACACAATCACTTTGTCAAGGAAAAATATGGTTCTCTTCATGCATCAAGTTGTAAATTTAATGGGTTTAATCTTTTCATTTAATTTCTATTTATACCTATATATCTATATAACTTTCAATCTATCTATCAATATATGTATCTATATATCTATTTATATGTATATATGTATATATGTATATATTTATATATATATATATGTACATGGCAGATACATACATACATACATACATACATATATATATAGATATAGATAGATACATTTATATATACATATATATATGCACATACATATATATGTACATGCGTATTGGCATAGACATATATATGTACATACATATGCACATAGATATATATTTACATATGTATTGACATAGATATACATGTTCATACATATGCACATAGATATATATGTACATACATATTGACATAGACATACATGTACATACTTATGCACATAAATATATATGTACATATGTATGTGCACATACATATATATGTACATACGTATGCACATACATAGATATGTACATATGTATGCACATACAAATACATATATGCACTACACAATTGTGAAATACATAACTGGAAAATGAATTATTGTGCAATGAAGAAAAAAATAATGTAATTGCATGGCAGAATATCCTCGAAATGAAAACTAGTGAAACCTTTTTCATATTTCAGAATAACAAACAAATATTAAAAGCAAATTGCAAAGTTAAAGTTTGTGCAATGATGAACACAATAATATGGGAGAGCACCCCATAGTGTAATGATAAAATTGTCTGACACATTATCTATGAGACATGCTACAGTCCAATTGGTCCAACTTGTTCGTGACGTGCTTGTTTCAATGTTTAATATATATATATATATATATATATATATATATATATATATATATATATATATATATATATATATATATATATATCAAACTAGCTTCATACTATAGTTTTCATTTATTCCCATTATATTTTTGTATTCATCCATCCAAACATAGCTCACATTCATCTCTACCCTTCACTCCTTCAACCTCCCTTGGCATGCCTCCATCATAATCAACTATTATTATGTTTTGAGTGTTGACCAATATAATCTAATTAGTATTTACTAAATTGAATCGTATAATTTTTTTTACATTATAAACATCTACAATAAATCTAATGTGGTTTTTGGTTTACAAAAATAGTGAACTCTTATAATTGATAAAAACTATATATGTTTTTTTAAGATGTGAACCCAAACAAATAATCTTGAGATAAGACATGGAAAAATGTTAAATTTTGCAAAGATAGAGACTCAAATTATATTTCAATTGACCTATTAATATAAAAAAGGATAGATTACATCTAGTATTTATTTATGAAGTGCTTTGTGCATGGTATTATTTTGTTATATTATTGTGTGAGATTATTGTACTTTGTTTATAGACTTTATCAATCCAATAGTCTTGTACATGTATTTTTTGAGATATTGTATAAGATTGAGTTCCTTGGAATGTTATATCTTATAATTATTTATCTTTGGATCTAGGATGAGATTATGTATGTTGGAATTGTCAATGTGGCAAGTTAGCTATTATAAGCATAATAATTGTTGTAAACAAAATTGCATCAGATTTCAATCCTTGTTCAATTTAGACATGTCTAGTAGACCTTTTGAGTGACTATATGAAATGTCTTCTTATGCAGTTTCAAATGTTAGATTATCAACATATAGACTATATTTTCTAAAATATTATATAAGATTGAGTTCCTTGGAATGTTATATATTATATTTAATTATCTTTGAATCTAGGATAAGATTATATTTTTTGGAATTGTCAATGTGACAAGCTATGTATTATAAACAAAATAAATGATGTAAAAAAAATTGAATCAGATTTCAATCCTTGTTCAATTTAGACATGTCTAGTAGACCTTTGAGTGACTATATGAAATGTCTTCTTATGCAGTTTCAAATGTTAGATTATCAACATAAACTGTATTTTAAAAAATATTGTATTATAAAATTGAGTTCCTTGGAATGTTATATCTTATATTTCATTATGTTTGAATCTAGGACAAGATTATAGATGTTGGAATTGTCAATGTGGCAAGTTAGGTATTATAAACATAATAATTGTTGTAAACAAAATTGAATCAGATTTCAATCCTTGTTGAATGTAGACATGTCTAGTAGACCTTTTGAGTGACAATATTAAATGTCTTCTTATGTAATTTCAAATGTTAGATTATCAACATAGAATGTATTTTCTGAAATGTAGATATAATGATAGAAAAAGTACTCCCTAACATGGCCTTGATTTAGTGTTGTAATATGTCTAACATATTCACATTAGGTCTTGGGCTCTCGTGAACTAAATGAGCTTAATTGTACCTTATTTGGAGTGTTGTAAAGTGTTATAACACACTTTCACACTTTTCTAGGGTTTTATTAAATAAATGGGCTTCTTTATGCTTTAATTGGCCTCATTTTGCATCCACAAGCCTCATTTAATGCATCTTTTCGAGGATAATCCTAACATAAATCAACATCCAATCATAATTCAAGTCTTTTTAGGTTATGTGGCCCATATTTAGTGATTTGGGACTCATATGAGTCCCACCTAGGGTTTTGGTTCTCGACCTAGATTTTACACCTTTCTAAGCATTTTTGAAAATGGTCACATAATTTATAATGTCTAATTGGACTCATACACCACCTTGGGCGTATGAGTCCCGTGTGGCCCAAAATAAAAATTAATTCAAATTATTGGTAGGATTTTATCCTCCTAGATTTTATGTCAGCTTGTAGTGTTGTAATTTCGAGAATTTTTGCGTAATTAAGTATAAATACAAGTTTATTTCACTCATTTCACACCTAGCAAGTTGAATGAGCATCCTTATAGCAAAGTTGAGTTCACAAGAGCATTCAAGTGTTTACGAGAGCATTCAAGAGTTTACAAGAGCATTCAAGAGTCTTCAAGAGGTGATTATCAAGTGTTTTGGAGCATTATTCAAGTATCAAGCATCATGTCAAAGGCATCATGCATCAGGTTTATTTTTGAGCTAACATTTGTGATGTAGGGTTTTATGATTCAAGCTAGCATTCAATTCAAGATCTACAACATTCAAGCAAGAATTAAAAGATCTACATCCATTGGATCCATATCATACATGTTTGCAGCCTCTTATTGCTAGGGTTTGGTGAGTCGTAGCATTGCATGTTGTTCATTCTTCATTCTCTATTCCTATTTCATTTCATTTCAAGGTTTGATTACCAAAACGGGGTTTGACCAAGGAAAACCCCCGCTAACAAAACAACATTTTTCCTTCTCTTTTGTGTGTGATTTGTAGGTTTAGGTTGAAGACACATTGAAGAGAAATTTTGGAGAAAGTTATCAAAGTTTTCAAAGTTGTCACCTTGCATTGAAGATCATTTGAAGACTTCTACAGGTTGCAAATCAAGGTTTCAGATCCAGAAATCAATTGGAAGGGATAGAGAAAACATTGAGGAGCAGATTTAGACTTTGAAGTTTCAAAAAAACCTAACTAGACTGATACACCAGTTTTGGCGTATGAGTCCTAGTATAGGTCATTTTTCAGATCTTTGCAGTTATAGTTACCCTTTTGCTAGATTTTAGCCTCTGCCCAAAAACCCTAATCTGGGACTAAATTGCCTAGACTAGCATATGAGTCCCAGTAGGCTTTAAAATTAGTTTTTTCAACATTTCAAAGCTTCATCCAATCTTCTTTAGATTTCCAGGTGCACATATTTAATCTCTCAACTTTTTGTTTTGATTTACATTCATTTTTAGATCATTTAGTGAAGTTTTGCATCATATTAGGTTTAAGCATTTTGATTTGCATGTCATTAGTCTTTCCAATCCCTATCTTGGTGGTGAACCCCTCATTATTTTACAATCAAACCTTAGGATAGCCCTATTGCAAGATCTATTTCTCCTTTGCATACTTTAGATTGAGATCTCTAGGGTTTCCCTTCAATGAAATGATTGGGAAGTGTGTTTTCTCTGTCCTAAACCATAAGGATCAAATCCATTTTTTAGTTATTTTAGTATATTATATGACAATCATAAAAAGGTAATCACATAGTATGGGTCTGGTAGTCGCCAATGGGCCCTACAGTGGAGCCCCTTATATCCAATTGTAAAGTAATTTTTATCCATAAAGTAAACATAAGTAGTCGAATCACTATACCAAACATAAATAAGTTCAACCAAATTATGCATGTCATGAACATGTTGGTCATATTGAAATGAAATAATTGGTAGGCATTAAGAATTGAACTCAAAGCAACTGATCAATTGCAGCTAGAGTAGGCTAGGTGTAACAATCACAATTTATGGAACAAATTTACATTGACTTTCATATAGACTACAAGTTGACTAACATTTAAATTGCATACATCAAATTGTAGTGGGTAACAAAATAACATTGTATAACAATCACATTGTATAGAACAACATGTCATTTAAATTGATAAACAGTTTAAGTTCACACCCAAAAATGATAGAGTTGCAGCACATTGACATTGGCATTCTCAACGACAAACATGATCTTCCTATGCACAACCAAAACAAACCAAAATATGGTGGAATTTTATTGTTGGTCCCTCCTAGCCTCAGTCAAACACACCAAGAAAAGAATTTGAAGACGTATTATCATCTCTTGTTGCTACATTTTGAATTTTCATTAAATGATTTGCATTTGTGTTTATAAATTATGTGCAACTTACATGTGATGGGGTTACTGGTGAACAAGTCAATCCAATTGGACATTGAGTGCATTGTGATTTTCATATAAGGGGGTTGCAAGATTGCTTAATCGTATATCTCACAGTAATGCTCTATGGGTAGCCTCGATCTCTCTTTCCTTCGTGTCTTGTTCTTTTTAAACCCTTTGTTTCTCCTTCTTCTACTCTCTTTCCTTTCTTTGTAATTGTTTGAGCTGCTCTCTTTCCTTGCACTAGATTTCCTTGTCAATTTTCCTTTGTTCCTTCAACTCCAAGGCCACAATTTGTGATGACTCTTTCTCCTCATTTTGTTGAGCTTCTTTTTAATTTTTATTTCCTCTAGCTTTTGTTTCCTTTGCTCCTGCTCCAATATGAGAGTCATGTAATTGTCATTTATCAACAACTGAGACTGTTGGCTCACCCGAAGAGTCCCATCAACATAATTTCTCATCCTTGCATTAAGATTGTGAATTGGTAGCTTCAGGAATTTATTGATTCTCAAACTAGTTTGGGATTCAATTGTTTTAGTGATTTGGGATTCAATGAACTCCTCTTTCTCGGCTATACCTTGAATTTCCTGGCTTCCATCTACATAGTAATACATATTGTTTTGTTTGGAGGTGTGGCAGTTGGAGATGAGCATGTAAAATTCCCCATATCTTCTTCACAATGTAAGTCAAGAATGAGACCATTGGTAAATTTCTCGGGCTGGTTGTCCACCATGTCATGAAATTGTTGTTATGCACCTTCCTGCACTTGAATTTTTGTTGCACTCTGCAATATCTGTGCAACTTCATCTATTGAAACAACTCTCGAGAGACTAAGGATGTTTTGCATTACAAAAGCATCCTCTGTGCCATTGATCTGATATGTCTCACTCATATGCATGTTGTATTCCAGGGTATCAGGATTGAGGGGCCATATCCCCATCCTTTTAAAACCATATTTTACATGTTTGATGGTTTCAATTCTCTTTACAGTGCCTTGCTACCTAGCTCTGCCAATTTTTACCTTCTGATTTCAATGTTTGGTTATCTAGTCAAAAATACAACTCATTCATCTTTTAATATGACTTGAAAGGTGAGAACACGCTAATATCCAAAGGTTGTAGCATGTGTGATGTATGTGCAGGCAATGTAAGGTGGTCAATGCCTAACCTCCTTGCCTCCTGGATAGTTGTCACTACAACATGGATTCCATGGCCATCAAAAATGAGAAGGTGCCTATTATTTGGTGACATCCCCCTAGAACCGAATTAGAAAAATGTTTAAGTTAGTCCATAAAATTTATTTTGTCATCCATGTGTGTGTTTGGGTTACCATACAAGCAAGTGGTTCACAATTAACAATGTAATTTTGCATCTTTGTCTTTCCCTTGAACAAATAGAACCCTTGTATACTTTGACCAGCTGCATTAACATAGCAAAGAATTATTTTCCATTGTCAAATTTTGGGAATTATGTACAAGACGTTCTTGCTACCTTGTTGTGCCAACACCCTCATTATTCCATTTCAGCCTACTTTAATCCTCATTTCATCATAGTTCCATTTTCTTTCTGGACCATGTGGGTTATTTTCATAGACTGCTAACAGTGTTTTGTAAGATCCAGCTACAACTGTGGGTCTCAGGTTTACTGCCCTATCCTTGTCGAGACCTTCTACTGTGTGCAATGTCAATTCAGGATGATACCTCTTTAATCTAGTTCACCATGATTTTCTAGGTAGCCCATCCTCGAAATGGTTGGGTCTAGTCTAGAAAATCTAGGAAACCTCTTGCTTGAGATTGATAATCTCAAGGCCATGGCCGACATCTTCCATTATTGTGCACGCATCTACAATGAGACCCTCATCCTCTTCGGTGAAGACTATTGGAGGACCCTTCTTTGAAGTTGTTGTGAGGCTGCCCAAGGGTAAAAGCAAGAAGTTGGGTCCATGAAGAGGGGAAATTTTGGCCAAAAAAATCTCGCAGGAAACACGTACGCGTTATTAAGAAAATGTGTATGCATTATGCTTCGGATACTCGAGCATAAAAAATGTGTGTGTTATGCTTCGGGTACGCACTAAAAAATGTGTACAAGTTATTTATTTAAAAAATTAAATACCTTTTAGAAACACGTATGTTTTTTAACATGTACGCGTTATAACACATACACTTTTTGTAACGCATATGAGTTTCTAAAAGGTAATTATTATTTTTAAATAAACAAGCAAATAAAGAACGCATATGCATTTCATAACGCATATGCATTTTTAAAATTTTTAATTCCAAAACCACATATTGCCTCGATTTTAGGCTCAGGAAAGGCTTGGCAACCCAACCCTTAGCCTTTGACCTGCAACTAAAAAACTAAGGCAGGTTCAAGAGAAATGTCCAAATTTAACAATATAGCTGATGGATTTTTTTTCGAATTAATCCATGAAATTAAAACCCATTATAAAACATGATGTTTAGTTTCCAAATATATAATTTTCGTTAAGATTGGATTATTTTTTTATTTTTTATTAATTTCTAAGCAAACTGGTCCATAAACTTGAAATGTCAAGCTTTTTTTGTCTAGGGATTAAGGTGTATGGATTGGTAGGGTGGGAGGAATAGAGAGAAAAAATGAAATAGATATTAGTAGAGAGAGAGAGATGGATTGGTAGGGTGGGAGAGAGAGAGAGAGAGAGAATATATGGATTGGTGGGTGGGAGAGAGAGAGAGAGAGAAGGAGATAGGGATTGGTAGGGTGGGAAGGAGAGAGAGAAGGAGATAAGGATTGGTATGGTGGAGGAAGAGAGATAAGGAGATAGGGATTGGTAGGGTGGGAGGGGGAGAGAGAGAGAGAAGAAGATAGGGATTGGTAGGGTATAGGGTATAGGGATGGGGGTTGAGGGTGTAGGGTTTATAGTTTAAGGTTTAAGGTATAGGGTTGAGGGTTGAGGGATAATGTTCAAGGATGAGGGTATAAGGTTTTAAGTGTATCTAGGGTATAGGGATAGAGGGTTTAAGGCATAGGTTGAAGGGTTGAGAATTTATGGTTTAAGGTTTAAGTATAGTGTTGAGGGAAAATGTTCAAGGTTTAGTGTATAAGGTTGAGGGTATAGGATATAGGGATGAGGGTTGACGGTGTAGGATTTACTATTTAAGGTATAAGGTTGAGGGCTGAGGGTGTAGGGTTTAAGTATAGGGTTGAGGGTTTAGGGTTGAGTGTGTAATATTATGTGTTTAGGTTATAGGTATTAGGGTTTATGATATTGGGTATAGGGTTTACGGTATGGATTTTTGGTATAAGGAATAAGGTTAAGGGTTTAGAGTGTAGGGTTTAGGGTTTAATTATATGGTTGAGGGTTGAGGGTTGAGGGTTGAGGATTGAGGGACAATGTTGAAGGTTTAGGGTATAAGGTTGATGGTATTTGGTATAGGGATAAGGGTTGAGTGTGTAGGGTTTGGGGTTTAAGGTATATGGTTTATGGTACAATGTTCAAGGTTTAGGCTATAAGGTTGAGGGTATAGGGATTAAGGTATATGGCTGAGTGTTGAGGGTTGAGGGATTAGGGCTTAAGTATAGGGTTGAGGGTTTAGGGATTAAGGTATATGGATTGGTAGGGTGGAGGGGAGAGAGAGGGAAGGAGGGAGATAGGGAGTGGTAGGGTGGGAGGAATGGAGAGAAAGAAGGAGATAGAGGTTGGTAGTGTGGGAGGAAGAGATATGGAGAGAAGGAAATAAGGATTGGTAGGGTGGGAGAGAGAGAAGGAGATAGGGATTGGTAGGGTTGGAGGGAGAGAGGGAGAGAGAGGAGATAGGGATTGGTAGGGTATATGGTATAGGGATGGGGGTTGAGGGTGTAGGGTTTAGGGTTTATGGTATAGGGTTGAGGGATAGTGTTCAAGGATGAGGGTATAAGGTTAAGTGTATCTAGGGTATAGGGATTGAGGGTATAAGGCATAGGATGAAGGGTTGAGAATGTATGGTTTAGCATTTAAGTATAGTGTTGATGGAAAATGCTCAGGGTTTATTATATAAGGTTGAGGGTATATGATATAGGGATGAGGTTTGACGGTGAAAGATTTAGTGTTTAATGTTGAAGGTTGAGGGTTGAGGGTTGAGGGACAATGTTGAAGGTTTAGGGTATTTGGTAGGGTGGGAGGGAGAGAGAGAGAGAGGAGATAGGGATTGGTAGGGTATAGGGTATAGGGTATAGTGATGGGGGTTGAGGGTGTAGGGTTTAGGGTTTAAGGTATAGGGTTGAGGGTTGAGGTGTAACGCCCACCGTGCAAACCCCAAAGAACAACCACATAAAAAGCACACATTTTTTTTTTAAGAGAAATAAATAGTCGATATGCAAATATTAAATAATCATATACATAATCATATACTTCATTTCCTTACAACACAAATGACATAACCATCTTGTTCTTTGGGGCACGTGAGGTCACATCAAATTAAACATTATGAATATCAACGCAAAGATACCATACGAACAATAAGGAACTATAAATTCCAACATACCATGAATTCATAGATTCCATCATAAAGTAATGCCATGAGGAATCACATAGCCAAATAAAGATACAAAGTTGATAACTACATTACAACATCTTTCAAATTATACATCATATTCATATAGTTTACATCATGGTTCCCAATCATGTGGGATGAATACAATATACAAGATTTATCAACAGAGTAAAAAGATCTTCTGATACAAAACTTCAACAGGGTGAGACTGGCCAACGAACGCTGATGGGGAACCCAACGGTGTGTGGAGCACGTTCCACTTGACCACCCCCATGCTAAGAGGTGACAGAGAAGTACCTCTGACCAAGACTATCAACTGACAAAACCCGAAGTACAAACATACAAGAAGTACCAAACATAGAGCCATAACACAATACTCCAAATTGCAATGAAACAAAACATTAACATCATAACACAGTACCATAAGAGTACAAAGTCATAAGTCAAATATCAATGAGATTGTACAAGACCACAAAGTACAGCAACGATGTATCAAGACAATATTCCATAAATCAAAATAAATCCATTTAACAACAATCTAAACCAACTCCCATAACATACTTCTAGAGGAACACAATAAAGTAAAACACCTGGGCAACTAGGGGAGAGTGTCATCGCATAGTCCTACATGGGCTATCCTGTGCTTTTCCTCCCAACTGGAGGCGTCGGTCTCATCTATGGCTATCCTGTGCCCTTCCTCCCAACTGGAGGCGACGGTCCATAGGGTGACTAATGCGGAGCCGTACACCTCTCGTTAAGACAAGGTCACGACCTTGCCGACCACAGCCTTCTCAGCCTTCCATTAGTCTGCGGAAGCACTCATGAAGACGAGGCATCCATTTTTTAAATCTTATAATGATATTACTACCCAACCCTCCTAAGTTAATTATTAGGTTTTCACTTGATTACTAACTCACTCGTGGGTTATCCTATTCCCTTCCCCTTAAGCAGGGTGCCGGCCCCCACGAGGAGCCACTCTCCCTAGAGACCCAACCAAAACTAAAAAGAAACAGGGGTGAACCATCACAAACATGCACATTGAAATACAACAACAATAACACGCGAGGCATAGCCCATCTCGCTAAATGAGTACATTATCAAAATCTCACAAGTCTATGCACCCCATTCTCAAATAATGACATATCAAATACTCATAAAGAAAAGGCATAATTCAACAAAAATCACAATCCTCTGGAAGATTACAGTTTCAGAATACTTTCATAACATTAACAGGGTTCCCTCACCAATGAACTAACAATGTCTCAAACCCAACAAGTCTACCAGACTCAACTTCATAAAAAGATAACTTATTTAATTCCATAATAAATTCCATTTCCACAATATACACACTAAAAACAAGAATTGAATAATCAATGCTGACATATATTCGTAAATTGCCTTTTTACTATATTATCCTATCAAAATTCATAATTTAACAAATTAATAAAAATTCCTTTCTATTTTCATATTTTCACTATAATAAAATCTTGTTTTATTCATACCAGAAAAAGAAGCAATCTGTTTACAGATAGAATTAATTAAATTAATTTAACAGTGAAATTGTGACTTACAAAATATAATTAAACGAATTAATAAATATATATATATATAAATGCATACCATACGTTATAATTTAAAAAAGAATTCTCGTTTTTAAAAAAACACATATTGGAAACTCCTTTCAAATGGAAAATGGACCATCCAAAGGCACAAAATTTTACCAGTCGTGGACAGTCTACGGACTGTCACAACAGTCTGAAGGACTACCGTGGGTAGTCCGCAGTCTGCCGCACAGTACAACGATCGGCTGGGTGGTGGGTACGGTCGAGGCCAAACCATCACTCAATCAGGATTTTATAATACCAGAAATAACATCAATAAAGCCAACGGAGGTACGGTGAAATTTGAAACTTTGGAATTAAATTTTCATTCAATATTTATATATATATGTGTGTGTGTGTATATATATATATCTAATATATTTATATATACATATATATATACTGTATTTAAAATATTTGAAAAATAGAGAATGATAATCAATTGTACCAGTTACTGTATGTATATACATTTATACATAAAATGTATTTGTAAAATATATATATATATAAACGAGAATATACACAACCCTGAATTCATAGTAAGGGAATTATTCTTTAATTGATTTATTATTATTTTTAAAACAAAACTAGAGTAATACTATTTAATTCTAGAATCCCAACAAAATTTTGTTTTGAATAAACAACAATCCTGAACCCCAGTAAAATTTTCTTTGATTGAATAACAGTCCAAAACATTTCTAAAGATTCGAAGATTTTCTTTCCACACGCATTAAATTTCAAACCCTAGGAGGAAATTTCATTCCCAAAGAACAATTCTTATTTCATTTGTTGCTACAAAAGAAGATAATTAAAAAGGAGAAGGAGAACCTGGTGTCCTGTGCCTGAAGAAAAACTGTGGAAGCTTTATCCTTTTTGCAGAGCAAATCCTTCGCTGTCGATTGTCTCCAGCAACAAATCTAGAACCTCCCTCAAACTGAACCTTCTTCTTCAATAAATTCTCTAGAATTATAGAAAGAGAATGCAATACTCCTCCAGATTGACAGAAAAAGTGATTGCAAAATTTCTCCAGAATCGGCAAGAAAAGAGAATGCAACACCATACAAAGAAAAATCCCCTAAATAAAATCAATACTCAGAAAGTCTCTTCCATTTCCTCTTCCCGTGAATACCAGAAGTCACTTCTCCAAAAATAAAATTTAAATATATTCAAATCCACAAAATTTATCTTTTTATTTATTTATTTATTTATCACCTCCACAAACACTTTATTAAAATAATCACATGCCCATTAAAATAATTGAAATCAACCATTTGCAAGATTTTCTCAAAATAAATTTAATATTTTCACAAACTACTACTAACATTTATTTATTTATTTATTTATTAATTATTTTATGCTTTATTTTATTAATTGTTTAATTATTTAAATCACAACATAAAACCATACACCACATTAGATAAGTCATAAAATCACAATAACATACAAAGACCAACGTAACAACAAAATGGCTATGACCAAGACGAACAAACCAAGAAGATACAAGACAGTTGACACCTTGGAACGGAGTTACTTCCATGTCACCTTTGTTCAACTTTCTGCTATTGGGTTGGTACAATGCTCACCCAGACCTATCGAAATAGGTGGAATCGAGTCTTATTCTTGCAAAGCCTGCATCCAACAAGGTGATACACAACATACATACATATAATCAATTACAAAGCATCGTGAGAAGGATTTGCAATGTAGTAGGGCGCTCACGAACGAGTGATGCTACCTGTCCCCTCACCAAATCATATCATCATCTATTGCATTATAAAATTACATTAATTTACATCAACATCATCAATTACTATTCTCTAGTCTACTACATTCCAATTAACTCCATCAAAACAATCGTAAATAAAAATATCATTATAATATCCATGACATCATAAGAGTAATATAATCAGTAACAATCTAAGCTACCACAACATAATATCAACAGTATCATCAAAACCACAATGTGCCAAACAAAACCACAGAGAATGACAAGAACAAGCAGTAACATGAGAGGTATTACATGAGGGTTGAGGGATAGTTTTCAGGGATGAGGGTATAAGGTTAAGTGTATCTAGGGTATAGGGATTGAGGGTATATGGTATGTGGATGAGGGTTGAGGGTGTAGGGTTTAGGGATTAAGGTATATGGTTAAGTGTTGAGGGTTGAGGGATTAGGGCTTAAGTATAGGGTTGAGGGATTGAATGTATAAGGCATAGGGTGAAGGGTTGAGAGTGTATGGTTTTGGTTTTAAGTATAATGTTGAGGGACAATGTTCATAGTTTAGGGTATAAGGTTGAGGATTTAGGGTATAGGGATGAGGGTTGAGGTTGTAGGGTTTAGGGTTTAAGGTATAGGGTTGAGGGGTGAGGGGTGAGGGCTTAAGTATTGAGTCGATGGTATAGGGTTGAGGGTTGAGGGTTAAGGGTTTACAATTGAAGGATAATGTTCAAGGTTGAGTATCTAAATTTAAGTGTACATAGGGTATATAGGGTATAGGGATGAGGGTTGAGGTTGTAGGGTTTAGGGTTTAATGTTTAGGGTTGAGGTTTGAGGGATTAGGGTTAAGGTTTGAGGTTGTACAATTTAGGGTTTATTGTGTAGGGTTGAGGATTGATGGATTAAGGTTGAATGGTTGTGTGTATGGTTTGGGGTTTAATTATAGTGTCGAGGGAGAATTTTCAAGGTTTAGGGTATAAGGTTGAGGGTTTCTAAGGGTATAGGGATGAGGGTTGAGGTTGTAGGGTTTAAAGTTTATAGTTTAGGGATTAAATTTTATGGTGAATTGTTGAGGGGATATGGTATAGGGATGAGGGTTGAGGTTTTAGTGTTTAGGGTTGAAGGTATAAGATTGAGGGTTGATGGATTGGAGCTTAAGTATTGGGTTGATCATATAGTGTGTAGGGTTGAGGGATTGAGGGTATAAGGAATAGGGTGAAGGTTTGAGAGTGTATGGTCTAGGGTTGAGGGTTAGGGCTTACTTGCATAGGGTTGAGGGTATAAGGTATAGGGTTTAGGGTATGGATTGAGGCTATAAGGCATAGGGTTAAGGGTTGGGATGAGGGTATAAGGTATATGGTTGAGGGATTAGGGCTTATGTATTGGGTTGAGGGTATAGGGTTGAGAGTTGAGGGTGTTCTATCCCTCCCTCTAACTCCACCTACCCCTTCCCTTCCCCCTTAACTCTCTCTACCTCTCTCTCCCTATCTCCATTTAGTTTTCTAGATTTTTTAATAATATTACAATATATATTATATATTAAAATACATAAATATAATATAAATACATTAGTATATATAAGTATTAAAATAAATTAATATATATATATATTAAAATATAATAATATATATAAATATACTAAATAATATATATTAAAAAAATATGTAATATATATATACAATATAATATATAATACATTTTATATAATATAATTTATAAGTTATACTATATAATATAATATAATATAATATTTAATATATAATAGAATTTTTAAGATTGATATAATGGATATAAATTTTAAAAATAGATATTCGTTATGGACAACACAACTTCCCCACATTTTGAAACAACCAATTTTGGTTTGTTCTAGGCATAACGAATATTCGTTTGGGGCAGAACAACTTTCCCTTCATAAAAACAAGCTCGCTATGTTGGGACGTTTGCATAATGGATATCCATTATTGAGAACATATACCTACTCAGATTTTTTGATTTATAAATTTATATATATATAATATAACATAACATAACATAAATAATATAATATTTTAATATTATATACATTAATAAAATATTCTATATTAATATTTTGTATAATATATTATATGAAAAAATTCTATTATATTTTTATATTAATATAGAATTCTTAAAATAACGGGTATACATTTTTGAAAGAAAAACGGACATCCAATTTTGAAAGAAAAACAGACATCCGATTTTGAAAGAAAAACGGATATTCATTTTTGAAAGAAAAACAGATATCCATTTTCCAGACCACCTGCCACACATTGTGCAAACCCGTGAACAACTCTAATCGGAACAGATATTTGTTCTTTTGAACAAAACAAATATCTGTTTTCCTTTACAAAATGAATATCCATTTTGTGAGAGTGGACAAAATGGATAAAAGTCATTTTTTCTGGTTCCAAGAGCCCCCACATTCTTTGCTATGTTGAGAATATCATGATTTTTGTGCATTATAGACAAGAATTCACTTTTGGAGCACTCCTTTTCACAAAAAAAATATTCTTTCAATCATTTGGTACTTTTTGGGGTTGGGATAATGGGAAGCAGCAGACGTTGCAAAGTGAAAAGGAAGAGGAAGTGTCAAGCGGAGGCAATTGAGGAAAGTAGAGAGAAAGATAGAGAAAGGAAGAGATTGGAAAGAAGAGGTATGCCAAATTCTCTTCAAGGAGAAGGCTCCTCTTTACCTTTAAGTGAAATTCAAAGTGACCATGATAATGAATTTGCAAATATTGAAGAAGAAATTAAAAATGTTGAACATGAAAATGAAATTCAAAATGTTGAGCATGAAAATGAAATTCAAAATGTTCAACACTCGGTTGAAAATATTGAAGAAATTGAAAATGTTGAACATGAAAATGAAATTCAAAATGTTGAGAATGAAAATGAAATTCAAAATGTTTAACACTCGGTTGAAAATATTGAAGAAGAAATTGAAAATGTTGAACATGAAAATGAAATTCAAAATGTTCAACACTCGATTGAAAATATTAATGTTGAACATGAAATCTAGGTGAAAATGAAACAATGGATGTCAATGTATCTCCTATTTATGCAAGAAGAGAGGATATTTGCGAAGAAGAAAATGAATTCCTAAATCCATCTATTTGTAATGAATTCAATGAAAATGCTCAACATTCAAGAACCCCTAAATGGTTACTTGAAATATATGAGAACATAATAGATAATATTTATGGGAAAAGGTCATCACGAACAGTTCAATTGTGGGCTACCAATATGTTCAATCAATACTTTTTCAATAAGACATTAAAAGAACAATATCATTTTTTTGTGCAATTACTAAAGTCTTACAAAATGAGACTATTATTCAATAAATTTAAGGTTTGTGTCACCAAAAAGTTGGAAAAAATAGTATTATTGTAAAAAATATTTTTAATGCTCTAACTTCTATTGGAAAGAATAATAAGGAAAAAAATAAAAGAGTTGCTTGTAGAGTGATCACAACCTCATTAGTAAGCCATCATTTGAGAAAGACTCATTTAATGAGACAAACTTGTATTTTTTTAATGTAAATCGTAAAACATTGTGTAGAGCACTCTCAAGAAGAGGAAAACTCAATAGTCCTCTTCAAAATGATACATGGTCTTTTAGTGGGAGGCTTTCACATGTTGATAAGAAGCTAACCGATAATGTAAAGAAGGAAATTGAACAATTTTGGCACTCTCAATCTAGAGTATCACCAAATGTAAAGGATGTTTTAAAGCTAAGAATTTGTAATTGAGATCACACATCGCATCTTAAAAATTTCTTGGAATGTAGCCAAACAATATTGTACAATTTTTTTTGTGAAGCACATCCAAATTTGCAAATCTCACAAAGGGATTTTGAGTCTTGCAAGCCATTTTATAGTGTACCTATTAATATTCATGATACATATTGTAAATACAATGTTTATTTTTCAATGTATCATAAATTATTATGTTATATTTGTTCTACTATGCATACTAATGAAATGTTGTAGGAGTGTCATGCAATGCAACTTCCTAAGTCATCCAAGGACTTCTTAGATTCATTTTTATGCATTAGAGGTGGTGGTTACTTTTTTATATAAATGATTGTTTAAATGAAACATGTTTGCAATGCGGTGGTTTATCGAAGTTTGTAACATGTTTTCATGAGGGTAGCGAACATGATTTTTCTAACAAGATTGTTGAGAAAAAAAAAATGAAACAGTCAAATATTGTTTCAAGAGTGGAGGTGAAGATTCTAGATGCAATTTGGTTACAAGAGAGGTAAGTATTGTTGATTTTATTTCTAATTTTAAGAAGAAAAAAACTCTACAAGTATGCAAGGCATAGCCACAAGTCCTAGTGGTTGGATCGACAATTCAGGATTTGTAAGGACTCTTTCTTGATTGGAACTATTATATCTATGGTTGATTTTGTTGAAAATTACACATTGCAACCTCAAAATGAGGTACAATCACAATATTACAATTTTATTCAAATTGTTATTTTTATCCACATAACATATAGACATGCCCCTGATAGTACAAAAGAGGACAAAAAGATAATTAGGGAGTGTCATTTTTATATAAGTGATGATAGATCTCATTCATTTGAGTTTTTGCAACATTGTTTTGAAAAAACAAATTGAGTTCTTACAAGAAAAAGGTATTGCAATGGGTCAACATCTCATTTGGTCAAATAACTACACAGTGAAATTCAAGAATTCTCTTATGTTTTATTGGTTGAGCGAGATGCATGTAGAGAGAGGTGTACCACATATTTGGATTTTTTTAAGCTAGGAATGGAAAAGGCAAGCATGATGGCACAGGTGCATGTTTAAAGAGAGCTTTGGTTAAGGAAAAAATGAAGATCAAAGGTGGTGCAACATTCTGTGATGTACATTCTATTGTTTATTGGTGTACATATGCATTATCACAAGGAGGTACACTTGATTCACAAGTGTGTAGGTTCTTTTGGTTGGTTGATGAGGGCACAGTGGGAGACAAACCGAATGTCAAACAATCAGAGAATCTTCAAAGATGTGTTCATTTCAAAGCTCAAATGTAGGTGCATGGATCATATGGACATGAGAGTTGGCTTGTTTTTGTCAAATTTGTATTCAGTGTGATTGGGATCAATGTGAGTCAAGTGAGTGGGTAGATACATGAATTCCACAGTACCAAACCCATTTATTTGTAGCACAATCCTCTTTAGAAGATGAAATGGAAAGTTCACTTGACTATGACCATCTTTCAGATCTTGTATAGCCAGGATATGTCTATGCAGTTGTAGCACTGTAGGGGAATGAAGAGGGATCAGACTATTGGTTGGCATTATGTGTACAGGTAAAGAAGAAGCTAACAGAACCAATGAGAGATGATGATGGGTTCATGTATCCTACAGGTTTACTTGTTGTTACCAAAACTTGGTTGTGAACATATATGATTAGAAAGAATGGTATAGTTTCATTTGAAGACTATGAGAAACACAAAACCATTCTCATGTATTTCTACCTTGTTATAACAAAAACTATTAAGTTATTGAGACATCATGCTAAACCAAGAAAAAAGGAACTATGGACGATTATTAGTGTTGATCATGAAGCATTACTCGATACTCTGAAGGTCAGAGATGACCATTCATGCACACTTAAGTAACGGATTTTTTGTTGTATGGGACAGGTATGATATTGTTCATCTTATTTTCATTCATGTTATTTATATGGGTTGGATTAAAAGTACATTAAAAGTTTGCATACAAATTAACAGTGATATGTGATGAGCCTTAAATATGCTCATAGTTTGAACTTTTGATACTCTTACTTTTTTATTAATAGTTGTTTAAATCTGTTGATTAAAGACTTTTCGGGTGGTATCCTGTAGCAATGAATTCCATATTCTTGTAGCTTGACAACTTCATTAATTACCTTTTTGACCTCCCGCATGGCTAATGTATGCTTATGATTTTGGATAATGGAATAGGATTAACATGTGATTAATGAATGGATGTCGTGTCACTTGTGTCTATGCTTTCCTTTGCCTCTGTAATTTATTGCAGGTTGTTGGAGGGAGCAGAAGTTGATCAATTGCAAAGAATCTCGGCTCTGTTGAAGAAGTTGTTCCAGTAATAACTCTTTGACCGAATCTTTGGGAAGGAGCTTTAACGGTCCTTTAATCTTGGAAGTGTGTAATGCTATATTTTCTCTGGGTCACATCGAGTAGATAGACTTTCATTTATGAATATTTGTTCCACGGATTCATAATGTATTTATGATCATGACTTCCTCTGTTAGTTAGTTTGTTGTCTTTTTCATTTAAATAATTGTTCCTCCTGCGTGAGTGAATGAGGATGAAATAGTATGAGTTAAAATTAAGGTTAATAAGCAATAGAGTTCTGTGTTAAAAGTCTTATTTTCAAATAGAGTAATCGATGTATTCTGGTTCTGAATATGAATAAAATTTGATGAAGCTTTGAGTCAACTTCTTGTGTAATCTCATTGATGCTTGCTAAGGGGGCCCATTTAGTAAGTATTATGTAGCAAGTTGTTGTAGTTAACTGTTCAATTCATGTTGATTACTAGTTATAATCTATTTCTATAGATTTCAACACAAATTCAGCCTTGTATTGTTCCTGCAACATCGGGAATCCATCCCTGTGTTTGTTCCTGCAGCAAAGGCCAATTCATAGTTTGTCCTTTAATAATAGCTGTTATGATTTCTATTTTAGTCGAGTTGTATTTGAGTAAGAAATTTTTGTGTTACACCTCTTTTAAGTATTTGTTTTCTATAGATGGTGACTGGAAACTAGTTCTTAGTGCACATACCGTGCTGCTCCATTTCAAGTATACGTCCCCTAGTTTGATAAAGTAAATGAACGACCATGAGAAGATGTTAGTCGCCTGTTGGAATGTCTAATTCCCAGGTTTATTTTTGTTGTGACTTTTATATCCTTTTGTGGGCGTGACCATTTTTGGCGCCGTTGTCGGGGACGGTGTCAATCTAAGAACCTGCTATAGTCATCATTTACAGTAGTTTAGTCAATTTTTCAAAATCTTTTAAAAATACCATTCCTTTTTCGTTGCATGCATAGAAGGAAAGACGCTGAGGGAAGATTTCTCCCCAACTTTCCATTCATTGTCAAGAAAACTAAACCTGCTTATAGCCTATTTGAGGACGAAGGAGACTTAGATACTGACCCATTTGTTGAAGATATGTGTGCTGACTTGTTATTCGGCCCATTTGACGAAGACCCTGAAGAAAATCCATTTGTTCCTATACCTGGTCAGGTGAACATGGCTCGTAATCCACCAAATCGACCTCCTACTTTTGAATTCCCCATTACTCCTCAACAAAACAATGACAACCTTAAGAACATTCCATCTTCATTACTTCCCAAGTTTTATGGCTTAGTCACAGAAGACCCAGAGACCTTCTTGTTCGAGTTTGATATCCTCTGTCGTAGTTATGACTACACTTTAGACGCGCACAAACTGAAATTGTTCCCTACTACCTTGAAGGAGGGAGCTCTCAAATGGTTCATGAGTCTGAGAAGGGGTGTTGTCGATAGTTGGCCAGTCATGCAAACAAAATTCCTTGAGAAATACAAGGAATATTGTAAGAGTGGCAGTAAAGGTGATGACATATTTCGAATTCAACAAAAGGAAGATGAAAGTCTGGAGGATTATATATCAAGATTCATGTTTTCTCTGAAGAAGAATTCAGACCATACTCTTAATGAAGAATCTCAGAAATTACTTTTTCTAAGAGGAATCAATGATACCTGCATAGATGCCTTGGACCTGATGGGAGGCGGTGACATCACTCAAGCATCTTGGGATGATCTCATGAAGATATGTCTCAATTAATCCCGAGCAAATGTGAAGAAGGGTAGAGGATATCATGCTGTAGTGGGAAATTCTTCTTCCAGTGGAGTTTCTCGGATGGAGATCACAAATTTGCTATCTGATTTCAAGCAGGATATCATTAACAATATGGCTACACAACTGGACACTATGCAAGCTCAAAAAAAATATGAGGAAGTTGAAGCAATCTTGGCCGAGTTTTGTCCGCATTGCAGATAGAAGAAACGTGACTGCAGATGCAAGATGGTGGATAATCTAGAAGCTAAGCAATTACCTACTAACTTTAAGCCAGTAGAAGGTGATGATGATCAAGTGTTCTTTGTTGCACAAAGGAGACCGTGGGCTCAAAGAAAAAGTATGCCTCAAGATCCTTTGACTTTTGGTAATCCTTATTCTAGCTATAATAATCAATGGCAACCTACATATGGACCACCACCACCTTGGAATACATCTCAACCACCTTGGCCTAGCTATCAAACCTCTTAATGGCAATCTCCTCAAGGAGGTTGGCAACAACCACAAGGACAATGGACCCCACCCCAAGGTAATTGGCAACAGAATCCTCAATGGAGAGGTTCTCAACAATGGCAGAACCAGTCCCCTGGGTTCCTACAGCTTCCACAGCCACAACCTCAGGCCTCATGCCACCTCCTGCAACAACTGCCACAAATACTGGCCCTCCAAAAAAAATGCCTATGCCTGCTCAGTCGTTGTCAAATCCCAATAATAAACAACAACAGCAATAGCAGCAACCCATGTATTTTGCCGAAGCCAACCACTATCCAGCTTATGCCTTAAACATTAGCGATATTCATTTGAGGTATGAAACTACTCTTCCTGCTCCACAATCGCCTCAATTACTGAGATACCAGATTCTTCTCCTGAAGAACCTATTGCACCTGTTGATCCTATTGAGCATATGTCTATAACTGATACGGTTTCTAAGGAGCCTGTTCTGCAAAGTCAAGACAAACCACCTTTTCCTCAGAGGTTACAAAGTACGGCATCTAAATCCCTAGAAGAACCCACTTTTGACATTCTGGATCAACTAAAGAATGTACAAATTCAAATTCCTTTATTTCAGGCCATTAAAGATGTTCCAATTTATGGAAAATCCATTAAAGAGGCCTATTTGAAGAAACCTGGATGGAAGAAAAAGGACCCCCAAACAATTCATGTTTTAGAGAAATTGGCTGATATAATGTTGGGAAATTTAGTCATTCCAAAGTACACTGACCCTGGAAGTCTTGTAGTGCAAATACATATAAATGGCCAAATTATAAAAAATATTTTAATTGACCTTGGTGTTGCCATTAATGTCATGACCAAGCATACTATGGACATTTTGAACATCCTAAACATTCGGTCTACACCTACAGTCCTGCAGCTTGCTGATAGTTCCACTGTCACACCTGATGGAATGGTGGAAGATGTAATTGTCAGTCTTGAATCTTGGTAGTACCTAGTTGATTTTACAATATTATCTACTAAGGAAACTTTAGGAGGATACCCTATTATCCTAGGTAGACCATGGTTAGCAACTGATGATGCTTTTATAGGATGTCGTTATGGAGATATGACTATTTCTGATGGACAGTCCACAAAAAAATTGGCTTTGTATCCGCCTGCTCGACCTCAACTAGATTTGTCCCAACCTGTATGGCTAGATGTGGGGGAAGAAACTAAAGAATCCAATTCATTGGTTCAATTAATGATGCTCCAAACTGATCCATTCTCACAACTTCAAAATGAGGATGTCTTGCTTTTTCAAATTCTACAGTGTAACTCTGATACAGGTAGTTCATCAGATCCAAATAGTGGTCATCTTCAAAGTTTCCTACAGCAATTGAATTATGAGACTTTGCTGCCTAAATTTCCTGCCATTTTTCACAAACCTGCTTCCACAAGAGGTACAAACATCACCTGTAGATTCTATGAGTGATCTCACTAAGCAGATAGAATTGTCTCCAGGTCACTGTTTGAATATCAATAGCAAGCTGTCACAATCTCAATAGGCTGTCCTACTCAAAATGTTGCAAGATCAGCATAAAGTTTTTGCATGGGAATATGGTGATATGAAAGGAATAGATCCTCAAATTTGTACTCATAGAATCTATATCAAATAATATTGTTTACCAGTTAGGCAGCCTCAAAGAAGAATAAATCCAGCACTTAGAGAAACAGTTAAGAATGAGCTTCAAAAGTTGTTTGATGCTGGTTTTATCTATCCAATCTCTGACAGTCAGTGGATCTCTCTGCTAGTTATTGTCCCTAAGAAAGATGGAAAATGGAGAGTGTGTGTAGATTACAGAGAGTTAAACACTGCTACTAAAAAAGATCACTTTCCACTACCGTTTGTAGACCAAGTGCTAGATTCATTATCTGGTAAAAGCTATTTCTCCTTCTTGGATGGCTACAGTGGGTACAATCAGATAAAAATTGCCCCTGAAGATCAAGATAAGACCACTTTTACCTGTCCATGGGGAACATTTGCTTACTCAGTCTTGCCTTTTGGTCTATGCAATGCGCCAGCAACATTTCAGAGAGCAGTAATTAGTATTTTTGATGATATATCTCATGACTGTATGGAAATTTATATGGATGACTTCACTACCTATGGGGTTACATTTGAAGAAGCACTGGTGAATTTAGAAAAAGTATTGGAAAGGTGTAGAGAGCAAAATTTGTCTTTGAACAGTGAAAAGTACTATATGATGATGCAAGAAGGTATTGTTCTAGGCCATCATCTCTCCAATGATGGAATTCAGGTTGACCCTGCTAAAATTGAAGTTATTATGAATTTACAAACTCCTACAAAGAAAAAGGATGTCAGAAGCTTCCTTGGTCATGCAGGGTATTATAGAAGATTTATAAAGGATTTCAGCAAAATTTCCAGTCCACTATATGCCTTATTAACTAAGGATTCTGCATTCGATTGGACAAAGGCCTGTGAAAAATCTTTCCTGCAGCTAAAGGACTTGCTTACTAAAGCCCCTATTCTTCAAGGTCCAAAATGGACTCTTCCTTTTCATATCCATGCAGATGCTTCTAATTTTGGTATATGGGCAGTTTTAGCTCAAAAAGAAAATTCAATTGAGCATGCTATCTATTTTATCAGCAAAAACCTTCAAGGTCCTGAGTTAAACTACACTGTTACAAAAAAGGAGTTTTTAGTAGTAGTGTATGCCTTGAATAAATTTAGGCATTATATCACAGGTTATCAGATATTTATCCACACTGACCATGCAGCAATCAGGTATTTGATGAACAAGCCTGCCATATCTGGTAGGTTGGCAATATGGCTCCTGTTGTTGCAAGAATTTGACATTACAATCATTGATAAACCAGGTAGAGCTAATGTTGTGGCTAATTTTTTATCAAGGCTTCAAACAACTGCACCTGCTGAACAAGAAGTCATTGATGATAGGTTCCCTTATGAACGCTTATTTTCCATTACTGCACACACTCCATGGTATGCATACATTGCCAATTATCTAGCTGCAAGCAGAATACCAGCTCACTTCTCCCCAAAAGAAAAGAAACTGTTAATTGAGAAAAGTTTTAACTTTTCATGGATTGCAAATTGTCTATTTTACACAGGACCTGATCAAGTTATGCGTAGATGTGTAAGAAAAGATGAAACTTATGATATCTTGCATGCTTGCCATGATGAACCATGTGGGGGCCATTTTTCTGCTAAGAGAACATCAATGAAGGTTCTTACAACAGGATATTATTGGCCAACAATACACAAGGATGTTGTAGCTTATACAAGGAGATGTGATCGATGCCAACGTATGGGAAGACCAACCAGGTCAGATGAAATGCCATTGTATCCACAGGTAATAGTCACCCCCTTTGATAAATGGGGAATGGATTTTGTTGGACCAATTGATCCACCATCCAATGGTAAGTCATACATTCTGGTTTGCATGGATTATGTAACAAAGTGGGTTGAAGTAAAGGCAATGAATCATGCTTGTGATAACAAGGTTGTTGAATTTTTGTATGAGCAAATTTTCACTAGATTTGGAGTTCCCAGAGAGCTTGTAACTGATCAGGGAGCTCAGTTCACATCTAATTTGATCACTGCACTAATGAATGACTATAAAATCAAGCATAGGAAATCTAGCCCCTATCACCCTCAAGCCAATGGTCAGGCAGAGATTACAAACAGGGAAATAAAGGCAATCCTAACAAAGACAGTGCACCTCCATAGGAAAGATTGGAGTAGTAGACTTCCTGAAGCAGTCTGGGCCTACAGAACTGCATGGAAGACAACAACTGGGTTTACACCTTTTGAACTGCTTTATGAGAAAACAGCCATGTTGCCCATTGAATTTGAACATAAAACTTTGATAACAGCTCTTGAACTCAATATAGAAATTTCTGAAGCACAGAAGGAATGTCTCCTGCAGCTGAATGCTTTGGACGAGATGAGAAAAGTTTCCTTGCAACATACAGAAGCTGTCCAACAGCAAAGGAAGAAATGGCACGATCAACACATCAAAACTAAGCAATTCTCTGCTAGTGATTGGGCTCTGCTATATGATTCCAAGTATCAAAAAACCAAGGTAAGCTCACCACCCACTGGCTCGGTCCCTGTGAAGTTGACAAATGTGTTTGACAACGGTTCAGTACAGTTGGCCACAATTGATCCAGTCTGTTTCAAATTGTTAGTTAATGGACACCGACTATGGTTATATCATAAGCCGACATCAAAGGAAGAGTTCCTAAAAAAGTTTGATTCGACTGGTCTTCCTATAGCAAAAGGCTTAGGCTTTTTTCCTGCAGCTTCTCTTTAAGTATTGCGTTGACCGCCCATAATAAAGTTTTCTTTTTAAAGAAAACCACTTTTCTTCGTTTCTTTTCATCTATCACATCATTCATTACTTTATCTGCCACGTCATCCATATTGCCACTCCGCCTCATTCATGCATTCAATCTCTCGGCTATCATTTCATGATACACTATTGTCCTTTACGGCATGCCCAAGAACTGATGTCAAGGTACGCTAAATCTTTTCATTATCGCATAATTTATTCTTTCTGATTATTCATTTATTGTAATGTATATGTCAGTCGTCATTGCACGCTTTAAACCTATCACCCTGCACATGTGAGGACACATGTCAAATGCTAAGTAGGGGGCAGGGGTATTCTAATTTGAAATTTTCCTATGCCAAATTTATGTTTGCTAAAATAGTTATGTTCTTGTACTTTCTAAAGTACAATTGCGAAGTCATATCCTGAGAACAAGTTAACTACTTAGTTTAAGTAGTTATTAAAATTATTTTAAGCAAATATCTAGTTGTTATTCTTGGTAAGGAAAAAGAAGTGCAGTCAGGAAGAAGTGCAACACTTGTTAATACTCCAATATCTTCTTCCCCTGCCGAGTCTGGATCTTCAAGACCAACTAGGAAGAGGACAACTAAGGAAGCATCTTTTGCTACTGCTTCTTATGCAAAACTACCAAGAAGGAGTTCATTGAGGAAATAGTCTAAGCCTGTTGCAACCTCCGTGCAAACAAAAACTATCATAATATTGGAGGACTCTGATGAATCAGGTCATGATAACTCCCTGGGTATGTCTGCAAATGTTCCACAAAGCTCCTCTACTGTTTCTGAGGCAGCACAACCCAGTAATGTTGATAAGGGGAAAATGTTGAGTCTGGACGACTTAGCTTGTGCGGGTAAGAAAATTTCTGAGAAAGAACAATCTTCTCCCACACAGCAACAGGGCTTCATCCTGCAGCAAGAGAATTTTGTCCTACAGCAAGAAGAAGGTGTGCTTGAACCGCATGAAATGCCCTATGATAATCCATTTCCCACTAAAGTTTACACAGATTTAGTTGTGTACAAAAGGACTCTACTGATTGCATTTTTGGAATTTCTAAAAGTTAATTGGAAGCCTGTGTCATTCCAAACTTTATGTTTTCGCCATCTCGCCAAAACTGAAGTCCAACAAAGTTTATGGGATGAAGAAAAGAAAAAGCTACAAAGGGAAATTGAAAGGCAGAAGCAAGAAATTCAAGATATGCAGAAGAAAATGAATGAAATGATGGAAATAACTAGAAAAATAATGGAGTGTAGGCCGGTACCCAAAGTATATGCAATGTGCCTCAAAGAACAGTTTCTTTGGTTCAAACTAATGAGGATCTCCAGAAATTTGGATCCTGATATTGAAACCGCCAAGGAATTTTATGATGCCTATGAGGTGGCCCCTAATTGGTTGAAAAACTCCATGTGTGAACTTTATTTACATGGTTATTTAATTCCTGCAGAAACTGAATGGAACCCACTCCTTTGTATAGGTGATATCCATCTAAGGGCACTTATGTCTTGGGATGCAAATGAGGTCAATGATGGGAGACAATTGGAAACATATGAAGAAGCAGAAAGAGATGAACCTATTTTTCTAAGAGCTGAGAGTTCAGATCCACACATAGTTTTTAGAACCTGGCTTAAAATTACTTATGGATCGGGGTGTTGTCATAATAGTGGTTTACAATTCCTGAGAGGCACAAATTTTAGCTGAAATCACATATTTTTAGAAAATTTAATGATTTAAGCCTTAAACAGTTCCATTTTAAGGACTCCAATTGAAGAGGGTTTGATCAAATCACCTTAGATCAAACCCCCTTGGATAGAACCTCGCTAGTTTTAAACCATACCTATAAATGTGTCTCCTTTACACATATCAAAATGCTGATAAAAAATCACTTTTGATTTAGCTTTTGGGGGATCAAATGAATTCATTTAAAATTTATTTCAAATGATTATGGTATTCCTCAAAACCCGACTATCAATGAATATAATTTTAATATGTTTGGTTTGTTATGTATTTTGTTTTAAGTTTTAGTAAACATGGGTTTTCATCAAAAAGTGAATTTCTTTGTTCAACTTCACATGTGGAAAAATAGAAGATTATTAAAAATTAGAAAATATGAGTGCTGAGATATTGAAGTCCTTGATCCAACAAATAAAATAAAATAAAATTTGGTATATATACAAAAAAATGTTCACAGCGTTATCACGGTTTGCATTAATGCGAATTATAGTACGGCTTACAGAGCTTGATTAAGGAAAAAATATTCAATAAAAAACTATCTAACCAGGTGGAAGCACTAGATATCAAAGTTACAAATCTAAATTTGAAAGACTTAGAATTTTATCCTTCATGGAAAAGTTATCGTTATCACGGTTAATGCGTCTTTTAAAATGATATTTTTACGAAAAAATCAATTTTTGTGGGAGATGGAAAAAGAAGTGCAATTTGATTCCAAAAATTTTGAAAAATATTTTTAGAATCTACAAACAAAGTGATGAGACTCTAGTTTGCACCATCTTCAAATTCCTCACAGTTTAGCCGCTATAGGTGCCCGAATGTGAAGATTTAGTTAAAAATAATAATTTCAGTGTCCAGTTTGGCCAAAAATTGTAAACCACTATTATGGAATCACCCATCGAATTACCCTCAGGAAAGAGAGAAAATTTTTGATATCAGACAATAGGTATACAGTGAGTTCAAAGAGCAGAAATATATATTTTGGAAACTTGCCTCTTCCAAGATTAAGGAAAGGTGGGAAAAATTGACGGTTGGTCTAAGAAAGACAGAGCCTCACAGCCCTTTGAACTTCATGGCAGCACTCAGGAGAACAAAAAGGTACATGCAACTGGGTTTGCAAAGTAGATTTGAATTATGGATGCCACTGACTTTCCAACCCCCAATTTTAATATGGCCGCTCTATCCCTATCAAGCCAAGGAAATCAATGAAGAAATAAAAAACCACAGATTTGAAAGATGGGAGTTTACTAGAGGTTTTTACTACAAGTTTGGAACTTCACTGCAGGGTCATCCTTCTCCAACAGATTTCAAGGAAATAACAAGGAAAGTCAATGTTGGAGGACCAGCATTACGATAAGTAGGGGGCAGAATGATGAGCCTTAAATATGCTCATAGTTTGAACTTTTGATACTCTTACTTTTGTTATTAATAGTTGTTTAAATATGTTCATTAAAGACTTTTTGGGTGGTATCTTGTAGCAATGAATTCCATATTCCTGTAGCTTGACAACTTCATTAATTACCTTTTTGACCTCCCGCATGGCTGATGTATGCTTATGATTTTGGATAATGGAATAGGATTAACATGTGATTAATGAATGGATGTTGTGTCACTTGTGTCTATGCTTTCCTTTGCCTCTGTCATTTATTGCAGGTTGTTGGAGGGAGCAGAAGCTGATCAAGCGCAAAGAATCTCGGCTCTGTTGAAGAAGTTGTTCCAGTAATAACTCTTTAACTGAATCTTTGGGAAGGAGCTTTAACGGTCCTTTAATCTTGGAAGTGTGTAATGCTATATTTTCTCTAGGTCGCGTCAAGCAGATAGACTTTCATTTATGAATATCTGTTCCGCGGATTCAGAATGTATTTATGATCATGACTTCCTCTGTTAGTTTGTTTGTTGTTTTTTTCATTTAAATAACTGTTCCTCCTACGTGAGTGAACAAGGATGAAATAGTATGAGTTAAAATTAAGTTGAATAAGCAATAGAGTTCTGTGTTAAAAGTCTTATTTTCAAACAGAGTAATCGATGTATTCTGGTTCTGAATATGAATAAAATTCGATGAAGCTTTGAGTCAACTTCTTGTGTAATCTCATTGATGCTTGCTAAGGGGGCCTACTTAGTAAGTATTCTGTAGCAAGTTGTTGTAGTTAACTGTTCAATTCATGTTGATTACTAGTTAGAATCTATTTCTGAAGATTTCAACACAAACTCAGCCTTGTATTGTTCCTGCAGCATCGGGAATCCATCCTTGTGTCTGTTCCTGTAGCAAAGGCCAGTTCACAGTTTTTCCTTTAATAATAGCTATTATGATTTTTGTTTTAGTCGAGTTGTATTTGAGTTAGAAATTTTTGTGTTACACCTCTTTTAAGTATTTGTTTTCTATAGATGGTGACTGGAAACTAGTTCTTAGTGCACATACCGTGCTGCTCCGTTTCAAGTATATGTCCCCTGGTTTGATAAAGTAAATGAACGACCATGAGAAGATGTTAGTCGCTTGTTGGAATGTCCAATTCCCAGGTTTAGTTCTATTGTGACTTTTATATCCTTTTGTGGGTGTGACCAATATGTAAAAATGTAGGCTTTTTGGAGAACAAAGTTATATTTTCAGGAAATTTAGATTAAAACATCCATGGTAGATCATGTAGTTCAATACATTTTGAAGGTACATATTTGTTAAATTATGTTGCACCATGTGTTTGAGTTCAATACTACTATGTTTTTGTGATGGTGCATTTTTACTACAAAAATATCATTTTGTTTCTCTTTGCTTTGTCCTTGGGGTAAATTTTGGTTGATTTCCATCTCAACATATATACATTGAAAGAAGTCTTATATGTTTAAAAGATATACATGATCTCCATGGATTAGAGATTACTGATATTGAAACAAATCTTAGGTAGGCAGTGGCCAAAAAAGTAGATCCAACTTATTCTTTTGAAGAGAAGGCGCATCTTTACTACAAAATTCTCATTTTGTTTCTCTTTGCTTTGTCCTTAGGGTAAATTCTTGTTGATTTCCATCTCAAAAAATATACATTGAAAGAAGTTTTATATGTTCAAGATATAGCTTCCCTGGTATTTACCTGCCTACCTCAACGTGTCCACATTTCCTACCCCAGATTAGTGCACTACTTACCTAGTATTTACCTACCTACCTCGACATGTCCACACTGTCTATCCCAAATTAGTTTACTTCTATAATATTTACCTACCTACCTCGACGTGCCCACGCTACCCATTCATCAAGACTACTTAGATTAGTGCACTATGGAACCACGGGGGGAATTAAGCAAAAAACAAGTCCTTTCATAGTGTAGGACTACCCACCTTGACATGTTAGTACAATTGGTATCGCTCCATTATGCATAAAACAAAAAAAATACTTCTTTCCATTGACATTTTTTGCAAGAATGCATTTGACATTGGAACAAAAAAATGGTGTTGAGTTGACCCAAACCAAGAGAGGTTGGTTTTAAGGGATTCAATATCCACCTGTAGTTCCAGACAAAGCATTTCTACATGCCATGAGCTCTCAGAACAACTTCATCAAAGTTTGACAATTTTTTGCTTTTAGGGCTCTTAAGAGGCTACCTCAAAAAGAGCACCTCAAAATAATCAGGTGACTTGGGCAATGAAAAGATTCCTTCCCTAGTATTTACCTACCTACCTTGATGTGCCCACACTACCCATTCGTCAAAATAACCAAAAAAATAATATTTTTTGCATTTTTTGCTCTTAAGGCACTTAAGAGACTACCTCAGAAAGAGCACCCTAGAATGATTGGGTGACTTTGGAAATTAATTCAGACCTTCCATAGTATTTACCTACCTACCTCGACTTGCCCACACTACCCATTCGGAAAAATTACTAAAAACATAACTCTTTTTGCATTTTTTACTCTTAAGGAACTTTAGAGACTACCTCAAAAAGAGCACCCCAGAATGATTGGGTGACATGGGAAATGAAAAGAGACCTTCCATAGTATTTACCTACCTACCTCGATGTTTCCATGCTACCCATTAGTCAAAAATACTGAAAACTTAACAATTTTACATTTTTTGCTCTTACGACACTTTCAAGACTACCCCAGATTAGTACACTCTGAAATCACAGGGGGAATCAGGAAAAAAAAGGAGGCATTTCATATAATTTTAATTCCCACCTTGATTTTTTAGTATAATTGGTTTCACTCCATTATGTACAAAACAAAAAAATGCTTCTTTTTATTTTTTGCACCGCTTTCTACTAACAATTTTTGCAAGAATAAATTTAACACTGGAACACACAAATGGTGTTGAGTTAAAATGAGAGAGATTGGTTTGAATGGATTCAATATCCACCTATAATTCCAAACAAATCATTCATATGTGCCACAAGCTCTTAGAATGACTCTGTCAAAGCTTGATTATTTTTTGTTTTTAGGGATCTTAAGAGATTACCCCAGAAAGAGCACCACAAAATAATTAGGTGAATTAGGCAATGAAAAGAGACCTTCCCTAGTATTTAATTTCCTACCTTTATGTTCCCATGCTGCCCATTCATCAAAATTACTAAAAAATTAACATTTTTTTGCATATTTTGCTCTTAAGGCACTTAAGAGACTACCCCGAAAAGAGCACCCTAGAACAATCAGGTGACTTGGGGAAACAAATACAAACCTTCCATAGTATTTATCTTCCTACCTCGACATTCCCACACTACCCATTCATCAAAATTACTAAAAAATTAACTCTTTTTGCATTTTTTGCTCATAAGGCACTTTAGAGACTACCCCGAAAAGAGCACCCCAGAACAATCAGGTGATATGGGAAACAAAAAGAGACCTTCCCTAGTATTTACCTACCTACCTCAACATGTCAACACTTCCCATTAGTCAAAAATATTGAAAAATTAATAATTTTGTGTAACGCCCCGCCACGCAACCCTAGGGGAAGTTGCAAATAACAACACAAATGCAATAATTTTTTTTTTAATTAAGAACAAAAGCATGAAAGTTCACTACACACTGCCAGCAACCCCTAAGGTTACGAGACTGAGTTTACTTAAACCCAAACAAGAAACATGAATTAAAACATAACATTTAAAATACTTAACCAATTAATTGCTCATACATTTAATTATATAACCTATTAATTACACATCCATTCCATACATGATAAAATTACGTCAAGGCATAAGAAATTCTACATGATCCCAATTATGTACTTTACAATAATATTACAACACTCATTCCTCGAATGAGGTAATTCCAATACAAGGTTACAAATTACATCTTCCACCTCGATACAAAGAGGGGTAATAAATTACAATAATAACTGGAAAGAATTAAAGCATGGAAGAACAGGATCCCACGAACTCTCCAACTGGAAACCTCATCCACACGAACAAGAAGTCAACCCAATGGATTAAGGTGCACGTTCCACCCAACCATGTGATACTCGAAGGCTCACCCCCCATGCTAGGAGATAGTAACAAGGATTCCTAGGCAAGACCATCTACCTTTGGACATAGGCTACACAAAACTGAACTAAATAAAATACAAGAACTACATCACATAACACAAAGGTTACAATGCTTCCAGAGTTAAATAATCAATTACATCACTGATACACACAAACTGTTGACTTAGGAGAAGTGTCATCACAATGTCACATAGGATATCCTGGCAAGTCTTCCTAGGTCCCGGCCTCCATCTTGGGATATCCTCGTAACCTCTAATGACTCCCGGCCCCTCATGCAATCAATGCAGAATTAGTTGCCTCTCGTAGAGACGAGACAATGATCTTGCCATTCTAGGCCTTCTCGTCTCATCCCAAGTCTATACTATCCCTTGTGTCCATGAGCGAGGCAAAATTAATCTTGTTAAGTGTTTGATGCAACCTAAGCCTCTAATAGTTTATTATGTTATCACTGAATTAACTAACTTGCAAAGAGTTTCCCTAACACCACTTTATGTGTCAGCCCTCATTGCAAGCCACTCCTCTAAGACAACACGTGGAATAACTCCACACCCAAGGGTACACAAGTGCGACCTAAGGAGAATGACTCTTATACAAGACATAAAGTCCACACATCCCATTCACAATAACCGGGTATAATACTGGATACGTTTAGACGCACTACCCAAGGTACTCCAAAGGTTGACTATCATAATGACAACCCATACAAATAAATGAAACTCAATCTGGAAGACTTCATAACAATTGACCCAATTACCCCAACATCGAGAATGAACAAAACATCGCTAGAAAGCACTTCAGGCAATTAAATAAACTAAGGTTAGGATTTCCTAAATCCAGTCAATCTCAATCTCCATTACTTGCATTTTTCCAAAAAAATACATAAGATTTATTTCATGACGTTGAGGAATTTAAAAACCAATAATTTAACTCTAAGTTTCACAATCATATTCAATAGTCAAAACAACTTGATAATTAAAAATATTTGATTAAAATAAATCAATCTTTGTTTCAATTACGCTAAAAATAATCAGCATAAATTTAACTATACTTGGATTCCCACATATATTAAATATATAATTAATATTTAAATAATCCATTTAAATTAAACTTATTAAATTATTTAAAAATACATAAAGTATATATATATATTATATATAAATAATTAATTATAAATAAAATTGTTTTAAATATTAAAATAATATTATATATATACATATAACATATATATATAATATATATAATATAATATTATTATATATATAATATATATATATTATTATATAATATATATATATTATTATATAATATATAATATTAAAATAATATAAAACAATTTTTAATTTTTAATTTAAAAAAAGAAAAGCACTTTATGCTGCCCTCCCAAAGGAAAGGGCCAGTCGCCATTTAGCCTCCCCATATAGGTGTTGTGGTGGCAAAGGTCACTGAGGTTGGTGCTATACTTCCCACACAACTCCCATATGGGGGGCACTGTGGGAGCAGGGCCTCCCCCCCCTCTCCACAAAAATATTTTATTTTATTTTATTTTTATATGCAAATTTTGTGTTAAAAGAAACACAGACTGAGAAAATAAACAGAGGACAGAGGTAAAACTTTGTTTCTAGGTTTTACTAAAATCTAGGTGACCATTTTAAAAAAAAAAACAAATTTCTAGATTCAAACTCAATACCAAAACTATATATCATATATATATATATATGCAAATTATATATATGCAGATTATATATATGCATATATATATATATAAAATTTCCATCACTCAACAAAGGAAGTTGTGCAACTCCAAACAAAAATACATAGCCAAATCATTTGCAAGCACAAATTCTAATTTGCTAGTTCATAAATGTAAAAATTCTTTTGTGCAACCTCTAATTTTCCATGGATTGAATCTTGCTTTGTTTTCTATCCCACAATTTCAAATAAGTTTGCAAGTTTTAAACAATTCTCTCATGGTTTTCATTGCAACTCAAAGTGATTGAATCTTTTCTAAAAGCATGAACAAATTTGTAAATTTCTTTCAAAATGAAATTAAAAAATCAAGCAAAGAACCTGGTGTTTTCTCCCAAAGCTTGAAAATTTTGACAATGGTGATTTTAATCCCTATTCTGATTTTAGCTCAACCAAGAAATCCCCTTGCTTCTTCAAAATTTCAAGAACAAAATCCAAATCCTTGCTCCTCCTTTTTTTTCCACTATTTCAAATTAAAATTAAAATGAAATTCAATTTTCCTTACAAAGAGTTTTCCCCAAATTTTTGGTCAAACCCCTAAAATATCCCACCCACTAAATTTATTGAACATTTGGAGATATTTGCATTTTTTAAAAATTTAAAAACAATTTAATTTCCAAATGGAATTTCATGCACTTAAAATAAATTTCTTTTTACAAAAAGAATTCAAAATTTTATAAAGGAATTCTCTTTCAAATTTATTTCCAAAAAGTGAAATTTAAAGCATATTTCTATTTTTTTTATTTTAAATCAAAATATCACATTATGCCAAACAACTAATTTGATTTAATTTATCCCCATTAATTTAATTAGTCAATAAAATATATCTAATTCAAGATTAGATTATTTTATTAATTAAATTAAATTAATTAATAAATAACTACTTTTCCAACATTACAAATAGATACAATCAATCATCATTTTTAACTTCATAAGCCATTTAATAACCTTTATAATATGAAATTAAATAAATAACCAAAGTGGAATGAACCAAATCAAAACCGCTAAACCTGACGACAACCCGACAACAAACTATGAGTAGGGTGACGACTTGGCATGGAAAACCTAGCTACTATCTCCCAATCAATTACCGTTGGTCAATGGACACACTCAAACCTGTGAAATCAGGTGGAGTCGATGTCCTGTACCTGTCAACCTGCGAGCAAAGAGCATATCGAATATGCAAATATATATATATATAACACCATGAAGCGAAAATCTCAGAATCGTAAGGCGCTCGCAAGCGAGTGATACAATCTCATCCCCCTTCACCAATACAGACTTTCTAGCTGATAAGTCTAACATCAATAAGATAATAAAAGCATAAAACATCTTTAATTAAATATTGGCTATGCTAATTAAAAACATGCCATAATGATAACATCTAAATAAAATACCATCACATCAAAATATAATGTTTACATCACTTAATAGATAGCGGTCAAAAGTAACCAAGTATCAAAGTCAAAGTGCTAACAGAAGTGAAGCATACATAGAAAAACACTAATCGATCAAAAGAGCAAAATGGAGGGGTGCTACATTTTGCATTTTTTGCTCTTACAACTTTTTTAAGACTACCCCAGATTAGTGCACTCTGAGATCACGGGGGGACTTGGGCGATAAAAGGAGGCCTTTTTTAGCATTGGAATTCCCTCCTTGACGTGTTAGTACAATTTTTTTTTCTTTATTATGCACAAAACAAAAAAAATGCTTCTTTCCATTTTTTGTGCTGCTTTCCATTGACAATTTTTGCAAGAATGCATTTGACATGGGAACAGACAAACGGTGTTGATTTGACCCAAATCAAGAGAGTTTGGTTTGAAGGGATTCAATATCCACCTATAGGTCCAGACAAAGCATTCCTATGTGCCACAAGCTCTCAAAACGACCTCGTCAAAGTTTGACAATTTTTGGCTTTTATGGCTCTTAAGAAACTACCCCAAAAAGAGCACCTCAAAATCATCAAGTGACTTGGGCAATAAGCAAAGGCCTTCCCTAGTATTTACCTGTGTACATCAACATTTCCACATTGCCCCTTTGTTAAAATTACTAAAACTCTTACAATTTTTGCATTTCCCAATATTCATGTTTAGTTTTAACTGTTGTTGAGTCAATAGTAGATTCAAGATTATGTTTCTTAACAATTCTTAACAAATGTAGGTTATTTTTATGGACAATACTATTGCGTCAAGAAGCGATTCAAAAAAAAAGTTAAAATATTTTCTTCAACATTGAGGACACATTCAATGTAATTCATAAGGATGTATCTTATTCATATACTTTAATCTCTTGATTTATAATTTTATATTTGATTTCAAAGAATGACCACTTTACTTTGTTTTTCATGTTGTTTATAATCCATAATTTTCTAATATGTAGGTGTTTCCCAACACAAGCTTTGAGTAGGACGTGAGGTTTGATGGAAATGCATCTAGCATTGGAGTTCATGTTGCTTTCATTGTTCAATTATCTTTACATAGTATTTTTTTTTAACAGTTTTTGTAATATTGCAATGCAGGTTCTATGAGAGTAGCAATGATTTGAGATGTGCATTATGGAGTGAGGATATTAGTTATGTATCTATGATAGCTTGATAGCAAGATGCATCAATCTATTTCTACATGAGGTCATCAATAAAATTATATGGCAGTATTAGTTGTATTGATGATAATGATCGTTAAAAAATGACATGTGATGTATTTGTATATGAGGACATGAAAAATATAATATGTAACACCCCGCCACAAACCCGAGAGGAAGTGGCAATTAACTACTCAAATGTACTATTTTTTTTTTTTTTGTTTAAGTACAAAACATGCAAGTTCACTACCCATTGCCAACAACCTCTAAGGTTACGAAACTGAGATTACTTTAAAACCCAAACAAGAAACATGAACTGAAACCATAACATTTAATTACTTAAAGAATTAAGAACACATACATTCCATACACGATAAATTACATCAAAGGATAAGAGATACCACATGATTTCAAATAACGATAATTTAATAATAAGATTACAACTCTCATTCCTCGAATGAGGTAAATCCAATAAGCATGGTTACATAATACATCTTCCACCTCGATAAAAAATGAGGGGTAATTAATTACAAGATTCAACTACAATGAATAAAGCATAAAATGAAATTAGATCTCACGAGCTCTCCAACTGGAAATCTCATCCACACGAACAAGAAGAAAACCCAACGAAGTAAGGTGCACGTTCCACCCAACCAAGTGATACCTGAAGGCTCACCCCCTGTGCTAGGAGATAGTAACAAGGAATCCTATACAATACCATCTACCTCTAGACACAAGCTAACACAAACTGACTCATACTGACACAACCAATCACAGGTACAACACTAGTACAACTCTAACATGGTCACATTGCTTCTAGATATAAAAAATATTGAGTATGTTAAGAAACCATACACACAAAATTACATACCAATTGTTGTTGTAGAAAGAGTGTCATCACACAGCTCGACATGGGATATCCTCTAGGAATCTTCATAGGCTTCGACCCCCATAGTCACTCATGCGGAATCAAATACCTCTCGTAAAGACAAGATAGATGACCTTGCCATTTCAGGCCTTCCCACTCATCCCAAGCCTATACAAGCACTTGTGTCTATGAGTGAGGCTAAATTATCTTGATTAATGTGAAATACCACCCAAACTTCCAAGTATATTTTTTTAGTTATCACTTGATTAAACCACCTCTGAAGGTTACCTAGTTTACCTCTTTGGGCTCTGGCACCTAACAGAAGCCACTCTTCTACTTGACAACACATATAAACCAAACACCTAGGGAATCCCAAGTGCATACTAACAAGATAAAACCACTCAAACTCTAGGAGGAACATATAATGAAAACTCACTCCAAACACTGGAGGCAACAAAACACATAATCCACTCCTTCCAAAGGAGAAACAAACCACATAAACCACTCCTAATCCAAAGGAGGCACAAATCATCCCCATTCGTGAAAACCGGGTAAAATAACAGGATACAACTATACGCACTACCCAAGGCAATACAAAGGTTTACTAACATATTACGACAACCCACACAATTAAATAAAAACCCCATCTGGAAGACTTACATAAAAAAATATCTTCATTTGCCCAACATCAAGAAAGAGAGAAATCACATAATGAAAAGACACTTTTGGCAATTAAATAACCTACTTTAGGATTTCTTAAATCCAAACAACGCAATGACATATTGCATGTAATCAATTAAAATAGGATTTACTAAATCCAAGCATAGGAATAATACATCGTTTGCAAACATCCAAGGTAAGTAAAATTATATTTGCAACATTAAGTAATTTAAAACTAATAATTTAATTCCATTTTCCTCAATTATACAAAATGATCAAACTCAATTTTTGAATAAAAACATTTTATTATAAAAAAATCAATCTTTTAACATCTAATGAAATAATCTTAAATTGATTATATTTAAATATATGTTTAAACATATAAATATTATCTAAATATATAATTATATTTTCAATTTGACTTCCATCTCATTAAAATAACTCAAATATTTTCCAATTAAAAAAATACAAATAAAATCTATATATATATATATATTGTTGGAATTGTGTGCCTCAATCTCAAAGGCTGAAACCTCTAAAAGAGAAAATTCAGTGTGACATCCTTATTGTCTAGCTGACTAGCAACTGTGGAACCCTGTGAAATGTTCAGGTCGCTGAGACCTTGTTATGGTCATGCCAACTGGAGCTATCGCTGTGAAATTTTCTAACTTTTCCCACCCGAGCAGATCTCTCGCCGACTGTGGTTCATAGTGGTTGTCAGGGAGACTTGTGGTGACAATAGTTATCGGGGAAAGATATGAATGTTCGTTATGAAGTCTTACCGACAAGAGAGTCTCATTGAGTGGTTATACACTTGGAGTCATCGGTGTAACATGTGACTTCGGTAAGAACTCTTGGCGATAGATGGTATGTCTCACCAATAAGTATACACTTGGAGTCACTGGCGAGACCCTTGGCCGAAAGGCTTGCTTCGGTAAGAACTCTTAGCGATGGATGAATTCTCACTGACGGTAGGACATTTCAGTGTAACATGAAGGCTTCGATATGATCTCTTGGAAAACAGCGATAGTCTCGCCGATGGGAATGTTGGTGTCTATGTGACCTTTGAACATTGGTATGACCTCTCACCAAATAGCAATTGTCTTGGCGAATAGCGCTACATGTGATGATTGTCGATATGAAGTCTTGGCGATATGACTTGTCTCGCCGATATTTTTTCTTGATGTATATCGGTATGACATGAAGATCTATGAGACTCTTGGCAATGGGATAACTCTTGGCGATAGAGCTTCACAATATGGATTTGCATTCGATATAACATCTTGTCGATGGTGATGACTCTTGGCGATAACGACAATCAGGTCTTGTGGCATTGGGGAGACACGGTTAGTGTCTCACCGACATGTGAACACAGGTTGAACGTTTTGACCGATTGGGAGACTGTCCTACGTGGTGTGTCTTCAACCAATCAGAGGAGCAGAATGGGAACCACTAGCAATTGGACTGTTGTGGCCATTTCTGTGAGGAAGTTCAACAAACCAGTGTTGACATGGATATACCTGGAAATCGAAGATGATGTTGGGTTGGATGATTAGTGGGATGAACAGTTCAATGAACAGTTGATTAATCAGTGTGAATTCAATTTAGAGAGCATTGTAACTAGAATGTTTCCTGTACAAGGTTGATCAAGGATTATGTTGTTGTAAATTGACATCAGAAAGATAAGTCTGATCTTTGTATGCAATTTCCATTACTGTAATACAAAGAGGCTTTTCTTGGTGTGGTGGGTTTTTCTCCCATAAGGGTTTTCCCACGTAAATCTGGTGTTCATCTGTGTATGTTAATTTTTCTATTTTTGTTATTTCTTTCAAGTGTATCTTAATTGGACTGTAATTGAAAATTTAAAAGCACCTTTGCATTCTTCCCTAAGGTTTTGACGTCAGGAGAGTTAGTTCTGCACCTTAGCTTTCCTTACAAGTGGTATCAGAGCCTGGCCAGTTGTGTTATCCTTGTGGGTACGTTGGGTTTTTTGTGTCAGTTTTGTTCAGTGGGAGTCTTGTAGAAGTTTGGTAATTCGAATTATAGGTTAAGATGGCAAGCATGTCAAGAAAGATTAAAATTGAGAAATTCAAAGGCAGCAATTTTGAGTTGTGGAAACTCAAAATGGAAGATCTGTTGGTTGATCATGATCTTTGGATTGTTGTGTCTAGAACGAAGCCTACAGACATGAAGCAAGAGGATTGGGACCTTGCAGATAGGAAATCAAAGGGGCTGATAATGCTCTATTTAGCAGACTATGTTCTTCTGAATGTTCATGAAGAAAAGACTGCATCTTCCTTGTGGAAAAGACTGGCAGCTATTTATCAGGGCAAGTCCTTGGTGAATAAATTGTTCTTGAGGAAGAAGTTGTACTATGTGAGAATGTAGGAGGGAGGGTCTATTGCTAATCACTTGAACGCATTCAACATGTTGATTGCATAGTTAATATCTATGGGTGTGAAGATTGATGAAGAGGATCGTTGTATGATGTTATTATGTTCTTTTCCAGATTCTTGGGATCACCTGGTGATGGCTATTGGGAGTACGACATCCACTTTTAAGATGGAAGATGTTGTTGCTTCTTTGTTATTAGAAAAGATGAGAAGGAAATCTTCTGAGATGGCGAAGGAGGCTCTTGCTGTTAGAGGTAGATCGAAAGAAAAAGGCAAGAAGAAGGACAAGAAGTCCAAATCCAAATCAAAGGGGAGGTCAAAGTCTCATGGCAAGAAGTCCAAGGTGAAGTGTTGGAATTGTGGGAAACCTAGTCATGTCTAAAAGGATTGTAAAGAGGAGAAAAAGAAGAATTCTTCCGATAATGATTCTTCTCAGAGTGATGCAGACGACTTCATTGCAGTCGTGGCTACACAGGAATCAGATGATGTTTGGATGATTGATTCTGGAGCATCTTTCCACATGACATCTCATAGAGACTGGTTCACGAAGTATGAAAACTACGATGGTGGAAAGGTGTATTTGGCAAGTGGTTCATCTTTGGAAATTGTTGGTCATGGAAGAGTCAGAATTCAATTCCCTAATGGAAGAGTGAAGGGAATCAATGATGTAATGCATATACTAGGTCTGGCTCAAAATTTACTTTCGGTTAGTAAGCTAAATGATATTGGAGTGCAAGTCACATTCTCTGGAAATGGTTGCAAGATGACTAGAGGCTCAATAGTGCTAGCAAGGGGTGCTCATATTGGTACCTTGTATAAGCTGGATGCACATGTTGTTCAATGCAATAGTGTCTCTGTAAAGTCATAGAAAGCTACTCATGGAGGAAAAGAGGAAAAAATTCCTAATAGTGTAAACTCTATGGAAGTTAAACTTCTAGCAGAAAATACTATGCTCTGGCATCATAGGCTAGGCCACATTGGAGAAAAAGGTTTAAAAACCTTGAAGAATAAAAACCCGGCTGAAGGGCTTGATGATTGTAGCCTTGAATTCGAGTTTTGTGAACATTATATATATGGTAAATAGCACTGTGTTTCATTTTACTCCAGTCCTCACAAATCTTCTGGTTTGCTTGATTATATACATTCTGATATTTTTGGTCCAGTGAATGTTCCTTCTTTGTCTAAGTTAAGGTACTATGTATCATTCATTGATGATTATTCAAGAAGAGCATTTATCTATTTTTTGAAAAGTAAATCAGAAGTGTTCAGTCGGTTTAAGGAATTTAAAAACCTTGTAGAAAATCAGACTGGAAGAAAAATAAAATGTTTAAGGACTGATAATGGCAATGAATTTTGTTCTGATGAATTCGAGAGGTACTGTAAAGATCATGGAATTAAAAGACATAAAACTACACCTTACACTCCACAGCAAAATGGAGTTGCAGAAAGGTTCAACATGACAGTGATGGAAAGAGCACGAAGTATGTTGAGCAGTGCTGGCTTGGAGGAGAAGTTATGGGCTGAGGCAGTTGCTACAACATGTTACTTGATAAACCGTTCTCCTAATTCCGCTCTTGTTGAGAAAACACCTTTGGAAGAATGGTCTGGTAAGAAGCCATCTCTGAGACACATTTGTGTCTTTGGTTGTGAGGCATATGCACATGTGCCGAATGAGAAAAGATCTAAATTGTAGAACAAGGTTTTCAAATATATTTTTATTGGTTATAGTGTTGGCATAAAAGGATACAAGCTTTGGAATCCTGATACGGAGAAGGTTTTGTACAGCAGAAGTGTTATCTTTCATGAATTGAAGCCTTCTACCTTGGATCTGCAGTCAGAGACAAAATCAGAAAACAAAAAAGGATGTACTTGAAGTTCGTCCAACACCAGATAAAGAGGAATTCAAAATTCAAAATGTACCTAAAACTGAGGAGAGCTCAAGTAGTTCTGAGAGTTCTGATGAAGAAGAACAACCTCAGCCTCAGCAAGTGAGGAGGTCAAATCGTGAAAGAAAGCAACCTGATAGGTATGGGTTCTCTTTGATAGATTCTACTTGTGCCTATGCTTTAATTTCTAGCACTGATGAGCCTAGGACTATGAAAGAGGCATTTAGAATGCCTGATTCAAACTCTTGGTTGGAAGCCATGAATGAAGAAATGGCATCATTAGAAAAGAATGATACTTGGAGTTTGGTGCCCTTGCCTAAAGGAAGAAAAGTTGTGGGTTGCAAATGGGTATTTAAAAAGAAAATAGGTTTAGATGGCAGTGTGGAAAAGTACAAGGTGAGGTTGGTTGTGAAGGGTTATTCCCAGGTAGAGGGAATTGATTATGGGGAAATTTTTTCTCTTGTAGCTAAGCTGACATCTATCAGATTTCTCTTGTCACTTGTAGCAGCGTATGACTTAGAGATTAAACAGATGGATGTGAAGACAACATTTCTTCATGGTGATCTTGAAGAATAAATTTATATATCCCAGCTTGAGCACTTTGTGGAGAAAGGTAAAGAAAAATTGGTTTGCAAGTTGAAAAAATCTTTGTATGGATTAAAGTAGTCTCCTAGAATGTGGTACCAGAAGTTTGACACTTTTGTTTTGTCATTGGGATTTGTAAGATCAAAATCTGATCATTGTGTGTATTACAAAGTTGAAAGTGATCGAGTTCTTATTATTGCTCTCTATGTTGATGATATGTTGTTCATAGGCAATAGTAAGTTAATGATTTTTGATCTTAAGTCTCAATTGTCTGCAAAGTTTGAAATGAAAGATCTTAGTACAGCAAGGTATATTCTAGGAATGGAAATAACCAAGGACAAGAAGGGTAGAGAACTTTGGCTTAGTCAGAGTAAGTATATTAAGACTATTCTAGAGAGATTTTGTATGACTGATTGCAAGCAGCTAGTTGTTCTAGTTTTGCAGGGAACGAAGCTATCTGTTGAAGACTGTCCAAAATATCCTACTGAGATGGAGTACATGACTAGTGTGCCTTATGCTAGTGCAGTTGGCAGTCTTATGTATGCAATGGTCTATACAAGGCCAGACATTTCCCAAGTAGTGGGAGTACTTAGTCAGTTTATGGCTAATCCTAGAAGGACACATTAGGATGTTGTGAAAAGAGTATTCAGATATTTGAAGGGCACTTGAGAATATGATTTGTGTTACCATGGGAACTTGGTTGAATCACAGAGGACTCTCAATATTTGAGGCTATGTGGATTCTGATTAGGCAGGGGACATTGACAGTAGAAGATCCACCAGTGGATATATCTTCATGATGAATGGTGGTGCAGTGAGTTGGATGAGTAAGCGGCAGGCTGTAGTTGCTTTGTACACTACAGAGGCAGAATACATGGCAGCAACACACACCTATAAAGAAGCAATCTGGTTAAAAAATTTGTGTTCTAACATTGGTTTTGATGCAGGGCTAATAAAAATTTACTGTGACAGTCAGAGTGCTATTTGTTTGGAAAAGAATCCTACCTTCCATGCCAGGACAAAACATATAGATGTACAGTATCATTTTGTACGAGATATGGTGGAGGATGGAGAGGTCTTTTTAGAAAAATTGGATACTCTGGAGAATGTTGTAGATGCATTGACAAAGCTAGTGAGCACAGACAAGTTTAGGTGGTGTGTCAGTTCAATGGGCCTTAATGCCCATGAATTTTAGTAATTTTGTTGTGCTCTGGAGGTTCCTGTGTGATCTTCATCAAGTGGGAGATTATTGGAATTGTGTGCCTCAATCTCACAAGCTGAAACCTCTGAAAGAGAAAAGTCAGTGTGACATCCTTATTGTCTGGTCGACTAGCAGCTGTGGAACCTTGTGAAATGTTCAGGTCGCTAAGACCTTGTTACTGTCATACTAACTGGAGCTATCGCTGTGACATGTTGATCGTTGTGAAAGTTTCTAACTTTTCCCACCCGAGCAAATATCTCACCGACTGTGGTTCATAGTGGTTGTCGGGGAGACTTGTGGCAACAATAGTTATTGGGGAAAGATATGAATGTTCGGTATGAAGTCTTACCGAAAAGAGATGTCTCGCCGAATGGTTATACACTTGGAGTCATCGGTGTAACATGTGACTTCGATAAGAACTCTTGGCGACAGATGGTATGTCTCACCTATAAGTATACACTCGGAGTCATCAGGGAGACCCTTGGCCAAAAGGCTCGCTTCGGTAAGAATTCTTAGCGATGGATGAAGTCTCACCGACGGTAGGACATTTCGGTGTAACATGAAGGCTTCAATATGATCTCTTGGTGAACAACAATAGTCTTTCCGATGGGAATGTTGATGTCTATGTGACCTTTGAACATCGGTATGACCTCTCACCGAATAGCGATTGTCTTGGCGAATAGCGCTACATGTGATGATTGTTGATATGAAGTATTGGCGATATGACTTGTCTCACTAACAGTTTTGCTCAATGTATATCGGTATGACATGAAGATCTATGAGACTCTTGGCGATAGGATAACTCTTGGCGATAGAGCTTCACAATATGGATTTGCGTTCGGTATAACGTCTTGTCGATGGTGATGACTCTTGGCGATAACGACAATCAGGTCTTGTGGCATTGGGGAGACACGGTTAGTGTCTCACCAACATGCAAACACAGGTTGAACATTTTGACCGATTGGGAGACTATCCTACGTGGTGTGTCTTCGACCAATCAGAGGAGCAAAATGGAAACCACTAGCAGTTGGACTGTTGCGGCCATTTTTGTGAGGAAGTTCAACAGCCCAATGTCGACATGGATATACCTGGAAATCGAAGATGATGTTGGGTTGGACAATCATTGGGATGAACAATTGAGTAATCAATGTGAATTCAATTCAGAGAGCATTGTAACTGGAATGTTTCATGTACAAGGTTAATCAAGGATTATGCTGTTGTAAATTGAGATCAGAAAGATAAGTATGATCTCTGTATGTAATTTCCATTACTATAATACAAAGAGGCTTTTCTTGGTGTGGTGGGTTTTTCTCCCGTAAGGGCTTTCCCACGTAAATCTGGTGTTCATCTATGTATGTTAATTTCTCTGTTTCTGTTATTTCTTTCAAGTGTATCTTAATTGGATTGTAATTGAAAATTTAAAAGCACCTTTGCATTCTTCCTTAAGGTTTTGACGTTACGAGTGTTAGTTCCGCACCTTAGCTTTCCTTACAAGTGGTATCAGAGCCTGGTATATTCTATATTAAAATAATATATACATATATATACATATATATACATATATTTATAAATTAAAAAGCATCTAAATAAAATAAAATTTAAAATATATAATATATAAAATATATATTATATATTATATATAATTTATATATATTAAATATTAATTAAATATATATTCAAAATAAAATAAAATAAAGAACTTTATTAAAGGCACGGACCCCACCCCAACACAGGGAAGGGGACGTAGCCAAGGCTGCACCCAGCCTCCCCTGTGGAGGCTGCATTGCCTGTGGCAGCGCTTCCCCCACAGTATGTGGGGAGCACTGCCACAGCTGCCCCCCACCCCTTCCATTAAAATTTTATTTCATATATCCTTTTCTTTTTTTAAATAAATTTAAAATTAAATTTCCCCTGTGTATTTGCAGAGTGTGAATTTTATACAGGAAAAAAAAAACAAATTTTCCAAAATAAATCAGACCCAATATGCATGAACAAAATATATGTATATGCATATATATACATAATGTATATATATATATACATAAAATCTCCATTTTACAGTCAAATTGGACAAGTTTTCAACAGGAAATTTACAATAAAATTAATTTTCAAACATGATTTCCTTATTTCAATTTCTGGGAATCTCCAAATCCAAAAGATAAGTTTTCCTAATTTCTTTTTGTTTCCTTTCCATTTTCTATTATTAAACTTGAGAATTTCAATTGAAAGAGTTTGTTTTTCCCCAAGAATCTAAATTCTTTCATGATTTCAACAGGGTTTTCAAATTTGTTTCCAAGCAAGTTTTCAAAATTGAAAATCCTAAATTTCAATTCAATAAAACAAGAAAGAACCTATTTGAAGCTTGAAGAAGAAATTTGGTGTTGAGTTGCAATTTCCAATTTGCCAAAATTTCTCCAAAGACTCACTCCAAATCCAAAAATACATATCTCAAACAAGAAAGCCTTCATTTCTTTTTAACAGCAATATTTTTCTCCAAAATGAAAATATCTCCACTCTCATCAATTTTCCCCAAATTTAGTCAACTTCCTAAAATATCCCATCCACCATAGTTATTTCTCCCTCATGAATTTTGAGATATTTTGTTTTTTCTTTAAAAAATTTAAAACCAAATTTCTTTTCAACAAGGTTTTACTACTTTTTAAAAATTTCTATTTCAAAAGGAATTTAAAGCTTTTAATAATTTCCTTTCAAAAGAATTTACAACTTTTAAAATTTTCATTTCAAAAGAATTTTACACTTTTAAATTCTAAAAAGAATAACTTAGTTCCATTCAACACAATTAATTTAATTAATCAATAAAATAAATATAATCCAAGATTAGATTATTTTATTAATTAAATTAAATTAATTAATAAATTAAATAACATTTCTAAAATTATAACTAGATTTATTTAATAAACAACTTAAATACATAAATCCATTTATTTACCTTTTCCAACTTGCAATTAAATAAAATCAAGGAGAGATGAACAACAAAGAAGCAACTTAACCCGACTAAAACCCGACAACACACTATGAATAGGGTGATGACTTGGCATGGAAAACCTAGCTACTATCTCCCAATTGAATACCATTGGCCAATGGACATGCTCAAACCTATGAAACTAGGTGGAGTTGATGTCTTGTACCTATCAACCTATGAATCAAGAGTATATCGAACATGCATATATATAACATAATAAAGCACATCGTGAAGAGGAAATCTCAAAATCATAGGGCATTCGCAAGCAAGTGGTACAATCTCGTCCCCTTCACCAATATATAATTACTAACTAACAAATCTAACATCAATAATATACTCAAAAGCATAAAGCATCATTAATTCAAATATTTGCTAAACTAATTCAAAGCATGCCATAATGATAACATCAGAGTAAAATACCATCACATCAAAATATAACATTCACATCGCTTTACAATTTGTGATCAAATAGTAACCAAGTACCATAGTCAAAGTATTAACAGAAACAAAGCATAACAAAGAAAAAACATTTTTCGATCAAAAGAGCCAAAAATGGAGGGGTGCTACATAATATATGAGCATTATCAGTCATATTGATGGTACAATGTATGATGGGTCATGATGATTATGAATGTCATGTGTATGTTGAAAATTTCACATGTTTGTGTAATCATGAATGTCACGTGTATATATTTTCACATCAAAATCACTCACACATTTGTAAATTGGTTCATGTTGGCACCTACTTAATAGTGAAGCAATGGTGAAGATTTTGCACTTGTCTTTTAGATAAAATGCTCTCTCTCATCAACCCTTAGGACAACAGCAATCTTTTATTCATTTTCATGATCTTCTGACTACTTTTTCATATCTTTTACTTTAAGCTTTGTTGCAGTTGCTCCCTCATCAGCCCTTAGGATAACAACATCCATTTTTTTGGATAGAGTTTTAAGCTTTTAGGCATAGCAGCAAGGCAGTGAACTATTTGATAAAATGCTTTGGTAGACGTCTGAAAAATGTGGTAGCATAGACAAGGAAGTGAATTGTTTGAAAAAATGCCTCAAAGAAATTTGGTCTCATGGTGATGCAATTCCATGACAATGCATAGCAATTTGCTTCTCATGACATTCCATCACCATGAGACCACATTTCTTTGAGGCATTTTTTCAAATAGTTCACTACCTTGTCTATCATCACATTTCTCACTAATATGTAATGTGAAGTAATTCTTTGAATTTGAAAGATGTGCAATGCAATGTAATTAGCAATATTAATATAAACTATTTGATGAAATGCTTTGGTAGACATGTATGAAAATTGTGGTAGCATAGAAAAGGAAGTGAATTGTTTGAAAAAATACCTCAAAGAAATGTGGTCTCATGGAATGTCATGAAAAGAAAATACAATTGGCAATTGCTTCTAGTTATTAGTTATGCAATGTGAAGTAATTATTGTGACCATGGTCATAGTATAGGATAAATACACTAGATCCATATGGATTTGAGGCATATTTAATCCACAAAGCCATGATCCTAATGCGATATTCAAAATCAACAAGAAACTAAATAACTATTGAACTAACATGAAATCAACACAAAAGCTTGACAAAAACCTATTTTAAGACCTCAAATCTTATCCCATTGGGGTAGTGGTGTGTGTTGATGTGGAATGGTGACCCTTTCCCAATCCCTTGGATAATATGAGCTTGTTCCAATTGATTTTATTAAAGAAAAATGATGAAACTGATGAGATAAACTAGTTGAATCATGATGAAAATGAATGCTAAATGCTAAAATTCTTGACGGATATGGATGCAAACTATGCTATATGGAGATGAAGTTCGAAGATACAAGCCATGAATGCAAATCTATGCTAAAAGTGGGTGCAAGCTAATCTGAAATGGAAGTCATTAATGGATGTTTAAGCTAAATATGGATGAATATTTCAACTAAAATGTTAAAAGTGTTCAATATGGGTGCAAGTGAGTATGGATTTCAACAACATAACTTTTCTATCAAAAAATGGATCTATTTCTCTCCAAATAGTGATGTATTTATAAGAGAGCAAATGAAGAATCAAGGGCTCAAATTGATTTGATCTATCAATGGTCAATATTGGATGAAGGGGGAAACATGGATCAAGGATTCTCATCAATGGATGAGAATAAAAGATCACATGAATCAAGGAAAGATCAATGGATAAGAATGATTCAAACAATCATACTTTGTAACAACTTTCAAAGTTTGTTACAAAGTTTTTTTGAAAGAAATCATTCCTTTTTCGAGCCAAATAGGAGAATATTCCCTATGCAAGTGGATTGGAGGGGAAATTAGTAATTTAGTAACTAAAACTAAATTTGAATGTGCAAGATGGGGAATAATATGATATTAATTAAATTATTGATTTATTTAATGAAAAAGGGGATGCAAATATGATATTTAATTAAATAGTTTAAGGTTATTTAATTAAATAAGAAGACTTAGGGTTTAAATTAAATAATTTGATTTATTCAATTTAAAAAGGATGAAATGTTAGTGTGAGAGGGGGTGAATTAACCCAATTAGATCAATTAGATCAATAGATGAAAATGAGGCATTTGATTAAATAACTAGGTTAATTTAATCAAATAAGTGAAAAGAAGATGGGTTTTGGGATGAAACGGTGTTAATATATCATATTCAAGTGTGTAAGACTATTTAGGACTTTTTTAAGTGTCTACATTTTACCCCTCTTTGAAGGGAGGTACCTATTACATTGGTTCAAAAACTGACGCTTTTCAGATTAAAACTACTGCTCAAATAAAAAATTACAAAAAAAATTCTTGATTTTTGGATTCCCCACTGTTGCCCCAGTGGAAGGAAAATAAGTCGGTACTCTACCCCCTCGAGAGATTGGGCAAAAATTTGAAATTTTGGGTTGAGCTCGCGACAAAGATTTAGGATTAGTTCAGCTCAAAGAGGATGAAAGACACTTCTTAGAAATCTCAAATGTTCGATGTAGATAGATTTGATGATGTATAGACAGTCATCGGCCATGGGTAGCCTCATGTATATTTTGATATATCACACATATTTGACACTTGGATAGGAATGTTAATAAAGATAGAAGAATAAGAGGAATAAGATGGATGGATTAACCATTGATTTTGAGATTGATTCAAAAGTCCAAAAAGTCCATGAGTAGTTGAGACTTTATTAGATATGGTGATGAGATTGATGATCTGCTCATTTATAGGATTGGAACTCTTTGTCATTCCTTATTTTTGATCTAACACATAGACATGATGCATCAAGGTATTGATAACTAGGATGGCGTTGTATCTAGTGCGATGGACTTTGACTCTATAAACAGATAGGAAAATCCTTATTCACACCTTGAAATATGGAAACCTCATTAGAATATAGTTTAGAAGTTTAGAATAATTTGAACCAAAGCATACGCAATAGTCAACAATCTAATCAAAACGACTTCCCTACACACAACTAAGCAAGTATTCGCCAAAGTTATTTTACAAGAATATCCCACAAGCACAAAAAACGAAAGATAATAATTGATGCACCATTCCTTTCTCTCTAAATCATTTTTATAGAAATCATTGAGAGGTCCTCATAATGGGTCAATAAGATAAATCATAAGACAAAATCAAAACAAACAATCAATGTTGTTTATATCTCTTGCCAAAGGTGTAATGTGTTTTGAGGATAAATATCCAAAGTGATTGCCAAAGATAATGCCCATTGTAGGAAGGATGCATCCTAGCACATGTTAGTGGATGTTGGCGGGTTGATAGGTTGTTTGAAATGCCATTGATATAAGGTTCAATTGACATGTTTGATAATGATCAAGAATTTGATTTTTTTTTTTGTGTTCAAAGTTTCTACTTTTGTTGATTGTTGTATCTATTTTCTATTTGTGTTACCAAAGGGTGAGTGTGATGATCAATTTATTATGGATGGAAGTTTATTGCGGGTGAAAGTGAAATGGGATGGGTGGTTTTGGAGTTTTTTTAGAATATTTTAATGTTTTTGGTGTTTTTGAAATGCTTTGAGGTTGTTTTTGGTATTTTTGAATGTTTATGTGAATGTTTTGGTTTTTTATTATTTTGGGTTGTTTAGGGTTTTCCAAGGTTTTCCAACATTTTGGGTTTTCAATTTTTAAATGTTTTTGTGTTTTTCTAAGTTTTTAAATGTTTTGGGGTTTTCTGAGTTTTGACCAAGAATTTAACCTAAAAAACTATCCTAGGGGCCTCAGGGGCTTATCAAAGATGAGCCTTGCCTACGTTATACACGCAAACCAATTTATTGATTAGATATGAAAAATTGATGGATTATCAGTTTATTATGTCAGACTCCTAACCTAAAGTGTCTCAGGGGAAAATCAATGATGGCCTTGCCTACATTCAAGCTTAGAGACAACGTAGTTTGACTAGGTAATGTTTTGATTTTTATTTTTGATGTTTTGACCTTTTTAGGGATTTTTGACATTTTTTGGATGTTTTGGATTTTTTACTTTACAACTTTTTAAAAGTTTTTGGATTTTGCAAGTGTTTTTGGATTTTGATGATTTTACAAATGTTTCTGAGATTTTTGATGAGATTTTGAGGTAAACGATACCTAGATCATGATGTTGATTTCATGGTATGATATAAAAGACATGGATCAAGAGTTATTTGAAAAAAAGAGTGCAATAACCTAACATTAGTGTCTAGTAATGTTTCATAGAACAATGGAAAAACCAAGATAGGTAATGTATATGCAAAGAGTTCAATAGAGTTTTATCATGCTAGATATGGCTATGGGAATTCATGAGGTAAAAGGGTAAAGAGCCTATAATTTTTTTTCCATGAGTAGAGTTGAAGTATACGCTGAATCTTTGTCAAGATCAAGATAAACTAGAATATCTGGATAAAGCTAGATTGGATGGAGGGAGGGAACATTGGATTTATTATGACAAGGATGAGATGCTTCTTTCTGAGAAGGATCGTATAGATGCTCGATTCTACTCATGACAATTTTTTTCCAAGTTTTCATCATAGTACTTTCCCAAAGCGCCACCAAAGTGGTTTTCATTGGAGGACGATTTTTTATTTTTACTATTTTCTTGATTTTTTGATTTTTTACTTTTTACCCTCATATTGAACCACCTGATGGTACTGATGTAGAGGCCACTATCATAACATGCCAATGATATCCTACTTGAAGAAGTTTCTTTGCTAGGATATGAGCACTTGGATACAATTTTGAAGAACTCTGATCTGCCTTATCGGTACTGGAATTAACCTGTGTACACATCATGATAAAGTGCCTTCAGAATCCTTATGATGAAGGGTAGATGCCAACACAAGGTCAATGCGAGAATTGGATATCATGAATAGAGTGTACAGTGTTATGCATGAAGGAATATGAGATGGATTGGTTGATGGTTTGGAACCTTTGACAATCCAAACTTGGGAAGATGAGCAATGATGGGTGGGAACGTAGGTTTTCATGGAATTAGGACCAACCACTGGATATACTTTGTTCCTTGCTTGAGAAGCTTTCTTTTGTATTTGAGGACGTTTTTGATGGATACATTTCCCTTTTGAACTTTTCCCCATAGTTTCTTTGACCAATGGAGTATCATTGGGATGATTTTCTTTATTTTTCTTTCGTATCCATTTGTATAAATGCTTTTTCCTTTTTGCTTTACTTCTTCATTTTCTTTGATGAACTTCTCCTTGCTTTGATAGGAATCTTTATTTTTACGTTGGTCCCAATTTGTATATGAGATGATGGGTGGATGAAGATTCATGATATAGCTAGTTGTAGTGTTGACATTATTTTTCCCATAAGGATCCTTCATGCCCCATATGTTGATATTTTCATTAGACAATATTGACCCCAACATTGTGAAGGTATTATCAATTATACCTAATCCTTTGCCCTGATAATATATCCTCTAATCCATAGCCACTAAATATGACTTGTCATGAACATTGGATATTGTTATGGGTTCTTGTTGTTCAGGAATATGAGTTGTTTGCTCTAATTCTATGACATCATTATCTGTTGATACTATTTCAAAAGATGTTGGTGATGATTCAAAATATTTTGATGAAGCATAATCACTATAAGAATCAAGAATCTTGACTGCTACTTGCTCTTGTGTGGGAATATCAAGAGTAGGAGATTCTTGTTTTGGATTAAGAATGTCTATATGTCCATCAAAAAGAAACATCTCAGGGGTGACATCGGGGACATATTTGGAGTTTAAAATGGTTTGAAAGATGTCCCTTAGCTCTTGTTGAAACTCTAGGGATAGGGGTTCTTGATCCTAACTCGATTCGAAGTAATTTTTGTTATCCTCAAGAGCCTCTTCTTGACATGATCCTTGGGTGGATGATATATCATTGATAAAAGACTCTTCATAATAGTTTGTGGGTATGGGTGCAATAAGGGGTATTTCTTGCTCGTTTGGAACTTCTTCAACATTCCCAATCACGAAGTCATATGTGGGAGAGATATTGTAATCTGATACATACTTGATGCCATTACGATATGAAATATTGCTAGACAATGTTGATGGGTTTGGACTTTGTTTTAAAATAGTATCTTGATACATGTTTGATTCCTCATGTGGTGATGAAGGAATAACATAAATATGTCCCACCATGGTATCATAGGTATGGTTTAAGTTGTTTGAAGTTGATGCCTTTCCTGAATCTTTTGTTTTTCCATGATTAGGCATAGGGTTTGTGTAAATTTTTAGATTTTCATTTCCAAATTTTTGATTGACATCAATGTCTCCTTATTCAATAAGAGCTTATATTAGATGTTTGAGTCTAAAATAATTTTGTGTGCTATGACCTTTATATCAGTGAAATTCACAAAAGTGGTCTTCTCTATAGATAGGAGGTTTTATTTGTGGTGCTTGATAGTATGAAAATTTTGGGAGTACAATAAGGTTAGATTGTATCAACCTCTTTAATACATCCTACATAGGTTCCCCTAAGGGAGTGAATTTTCACTTGGGAGCAGTGTTTGTTCTTTGTGGTCTACATTCAGTGTTTGAAGTGTTGCGCATTGGTTGATTGTTTTGCGGTGGCATTTGTGTGTTCATGGTTTGGGTGTTTTCTTGCCTAGGAGAAATTAAGACCACCTTTTCATCAACAACACCATCACTAGTAACATTCTTATTCTTGGCCCAAAAATAGGGCTTATCATTAAAACTAGTGGATGGGCGGTTGTCTCTATATGCTTGTGTGTTTGTCTATGAGATTAGAGCTCTCTCAATGTTGAGGGCCCTAGGGATAAGCTCATCATAAGTGGTGATGCATTGCATCTTCAAGTGGAAGGATAGATCCATGTCAACATTAGCAATGCTAATTCCTACTTCTTGTTCTTCAGGAATGGGCCACTTGCTCTTACTAGCTCTTTGTATCCACCTTTGTAGGAAGTTAGTGAAGGATTCTCCTTTTTTTGTTTGTGTATAACTCTTCTAAGCTTACATCCATGTCAATATTGAAGGATAAATGATCTATGAATCTATCGATGATTTCTTGGAAGGTTTCGATACCCAAGCGCAACTATGAGAACCAATCAATTGTGGGGCCTACCAAAATTTATAGAAAGAGACACGTCAAGTAGGAATCATTGTAGGCAACCTCCATACACATGACATGGAATTATTTGATGTGATCCATAGGATTTCCCCTCTATATTTATCAAATTTAGGGATCTCAAAATCAAGTGGGAAAGGTACCATTGTGATGTTTTTGTCAAAGGGGTATGGACATAAGTTTTGTTGTGCATGTGGTTTCTTTTTTTTTCCCATTTGAATGTCCTACATCTATTGTGTTAGTGCCTTGAGTTTCGATGCCATATCATCTTGCGGATTTGGTGGAGGAGCATATGTTGTGTACTGTGGGATGGCAGATGAATTGTAAGTGGTATTTTGATATGATGGGGTGTTGTATGGTGTGTATGGTGGTGCTTGATACTATGAAGGTGATGGTGGTATGGGTGTATATGCTCTTAATGTATTTGGATTGAAGATGCTTTGTTGGGGATTATAGTATAAACCTTGTTTTTGTTGTTGTGCATACTGTTGCGCTAGAAAATCTTGCTATTATGCTTTTGTTACTGTTGTGTGACCAAGGCTTGTTGTTGGGCTTCTTGTTGTTGTTTTTGTTGTTGTTGTGTGATTAAGGCTTGTGCTTGGGCTTGTGCTTGCAATGCTTGTTGATAAGTGTCTTATGCTTGTTGGAAAGCTAGATCATGAGCTTGTTGTTGTTGCAAGGCTTGATCTTGAGCTTCTTGTGCTTGCAATGCTTGTTGATAATCCTATTTTACTTGTTGTAAAGTTAGAGCATGAGCTTGTTGTGCTTGCAACGTGGAAGTGTTTTGATGTTGGGATGGATTTTGGGTGATCATGAGTTGTGGATTGATTTGAGATGGTTGCGGGCTGATGATGAGTGGTTGGGTGTTGCTTAGCATTCCTTGTAAAATCATTGGTTGAGATGGAAGAATGTAAGTTTGGGGCCCCATTTTATTTTGCATGACATGGGGGACCAATGGTAAATATGATGATGTCATTTGGTATTGTGATGTCAACAACATTTTGGGACTTTGGATCAATTGATTGAATGGGTTCCCTTGATTGATGTGTTGAGGGTTCCCTTGTTTTGTTTGAGATGGGACCAAGGTATTACCTTGGTAGATGGTGTTTGTGACCGAGGTTTTTCTTTGATTTGGGTTGGTGATGAATGCGATGGATGTGTTTTGTGCAACCGATGGGTTTGATGACCCAATGGGGTGGTGGGATGAGGATGTCCCTTGTGTTAAGGACTGATTTTGTGTAAGGGTGTTAACTAAATCCCTTGTTGGTCTATTTGAGATGCTTGGTTCACACTACCTTTCGTAACATTAGGCACACTTGTGGTACTCATGGAGATGGATGAAGATGGTTGCACTCAAAATATTGAGGTTGTCATGGACTCATGGAATGTAAGTTGTTTATATGGATGGAGGTGATGCTCTAGAACAATGGTGGTAGAGTGGGATGGGGCACCAAAGGTATGTGTCCAAGTGGTGTTTTGGGGAGGATTTGTGTTTAGAGTACCCACAAGTGTATTGCTTTCCAAAGGAAGAGTGTGACCAAATTCCATAGCAAGACTAGTTGCAAGACTAGGAGTTTGTGTTTGACTTGGACCTAGTGATGGATTTGATTGAATCATAGATGGGTTTAAGCCTTGTGACAAGGTTTGTGTGATGAAATATGGGGGAATTGAAGCCACTTTCTTATTATTTATACTCAAGGATTTCTTCTTTAGTAAGCTCAAATGGGTTTTTTATGACATCTTCTACCTCATATGGTCCCAATGGATTTTGGGGTTGTTGTGAGGGGGTAGAATGACTCCTTGGATCAAATTCTTGTGGATTGGTATCACTTGTGGTGGATGTGACTTTGGATTTTTCCATGATTCTCTTGTGTTGTGATATTGTTGTTACCAGGAATTGTGGGTCACCTATGGGAGAGTTATGTTGGGATTTGTATTGTTTAAACTCTCTAGTTGACTCAAATTTTGATAAAAGGGCCAATCTCAGTTGTTTTGGACTAATGGTATGAATGGGAGATGGAATAGGTGAATGATATGGGGAGAGTGATCTTTGTAAACTTTTGGTACAACACTTTTAGACAAATAGATTTGATGCTTTGATGAAAGTTGTTAATGAACTTATAAATCTTGAAGGCGGACTTGTGACTTTCAAGATAAATTTGTCCACAAAATTTGATAACCAACTCAACTAAGTGCATGGAAAAAGGATCCATTTCACACACAACATAGCTAAGTTAGGGGATTGGTTTGATGATGTCTAAGTCAAAAGTGTTGGTGTGTAAAAATTTTTATAAAGTTTAGTGAAGTGAAATGTGAAATATGATAAAGGGTGAATACGATGTTTTGACCCAATAATGTTAACCTAGAGTGAACCGAGGTAGTGAGAAAAATGCTTTACCCTATGAGTAACTCAAACCCAAATGTTGATTTAAATGCTAGGCTCATATTGGATATGTAAATCAGGTTCATTCCTTAAAGGGCATAGATAAAAATTCCTTATCAATATGTCTTGGTTGTGGTAGTTCTTCAAGATGCTTTTTTCTGATAGATCTTGAACACGATGTCTATTTAAAAAAAAATAGAATGTGGATCTTCGCTTAAGGGCTTTGGTCTTGCAAGAGATCATGAAGACAAGCACATGTGTGGGGTTCAATTGCATGATTTAATTTTGATTAATGACTTGCTTTTACCACATTCACTTGTCTTTCTTAAGTTTCAAACTAAATGTATTTTTCTAAGCAACCTTTATTCCACAAAGTCCATTATGTGAAAATCAAGAAGCTAAGGCCATAGTTTCCCTAAGTTAACTTTAAAGAGTGTGAATTAAGATATGTGTTCAAATATTTAGAAGCCTCTAAAGATAGAATCCTTAGGGATAAGTAGCAATATTAGGAATTTTTAAAAGGTATCCATACTTAATCCAAAGGGTTTGAAGTTTGAAAACTTGCCAATGTGTGTTTAAAATGTTTTGGAAACAAAAAATGTGTCAAACATGACTCACAAGCAATAACATCCCTAGCTAAAGTGGGTACGTATTTCTTGGTAGGCTAACCATCATCCCCCTAAGAGATGATTAATCTATGAAGATGGAATGGAAAAATAGGCTACACCAAGGAAATGTATTATCTTGACACACCAAGCAAAAGAGTCCCTTCCCTATTTGATTTATTTCCTCAACCAAAAACCGAACATGCTAAGTAACTTCTTGGAACGGTGCTATTCTAATGCACTACTTTAAAATACACTTTGAAAATGAACTTAGTTAGCCACTACTAAAAAAGGGTTCTTAATCAATGTTTCAGGATAACCTAGTGTTTATACATGTGATGATTCACTCATTTAAGAGGTCTCCCAACCCTTAAAAAGGGTTTTTATGCATCTCATGGATACTAAGGGAGACTTTCATTGGTATAGAACATTCGCACTATTGCACTAGGTAGTTGATGACTTTCATCACACCAATTATATATATAGGGGACCAAAATAAAAGTATGGCTTGGGTTGTTCCATCTCACAAATCAGGAGGCAGGACCTCTAAAGATAATGCTTTGAAATGAAAAAAAATGTTGTGAAACTCAAGATGTTGTTCGTCACCCAAGATTGCCAAAAGGTGCGAGGGGAGAGGATACACAAGCAATGAAAGTATACTTGAGTGTTTCTCTTTACCCAAGATCATACGAAGCACAAGGGGAGTGTATATGCACTACAAACATACACAAGCAAAGAAAGCACTCATTCATTTTAATCCCATAAAGAAAAATGACTTCATTTTAAGCACCAATGGAAATGTTTGATTGTTTTGTTCAATTTTAAACCAATATTGCAAAATGAGGATATGTGGGTCCAATTTTAACCAAATTGAAAGTAAATTTTAAGCCCAATGGAAATTTAGTGATCCTAAAACATAAAGCAAATCAGCATATAATGTGTTATCATTGTCTATGTTACCTAATTTTTAGCTTTCAGCTAAAATCGGGTAACTTAGTGTTTGATTCTTTTCTTGTTGTTTAAACATTTAAAGATAAACCATAAAACTGCTAGTTTAAATATGCATGAAAGAAGGATTGTCAAATGAAACAGATTACATTTTCATTCCAATGTTGCAATTATAGAAAATGAGAAAAGAGAATCATATGTGTACAAATGTAATCTTTATTGATAATCATGAAGTGTACATGTCCCTCACAAGCCAAGGAACTAACTTTACTTATTCAATGAAAATAAGGAAACAACTTATACATGAATAAGTAAACAAATAGAATGTGCATATAAGGGTAGAGACCAGTCATTGCCTGAGAATGACTGGTTTTGAGGTTGTCCTCTTGCCCTGCTGCTGCCCCGAGCCACTTGTGTCCCTCCCAACTTTCGTAGTACTCCTCACCCTACATCTGAAGAAAACATGATGTTAAAGCGAAGCTCTAAGCAATGAAATATTCAATCCTTACATACACACCTACCTATGCATGTATAAACTGGTCCATAAGTGCATTAAACAACCATGCAAACCTTGCATTTATTTTCTAACTTTTTGCTTCATGTGTAGATTTAGGACAAGTCTGGTTACTGTTTTGATTCAGATCAAATACAACATGTGGGGTAAATGTGGCTCCCACAAGGGTAGATCTCAGCATTCTTTGAAAGAAAAGGAAATTGAGCAACTTGATCAAAGATTTATCTATTATCAATGCATTAAATCAATATGGAATCACACTAGTTGATCAACTTTCATTATCAAATTCAAAAGATGCAACATACTGTGTTGATATGTCCTTCAATCTTCTTAAGAAGATTCATGATCTGTTTATAAAGGAAGTGACTTCATAGATGCATCAAGTTCAATTATGCATCTTCTAATGAGGAAGCATTTCAAGTTGTTGTCAAGCCCCTCTCACCGTAACCCTATGGGACAGTCACACATCACATAGGAAGGTGAGTTGTTAGGTCACCCACATATGTGACAGGTGGTTGTCCAATAAAGTTATAATGAGGAGACTATGTGTATTTATCACACATAACAAAAGAAAGAGTAATGGTTGAGCCAAGGCCATAGTACAAGTGTATATGAACAACAACTATGAGGGTCTGCATGAAGAGCATGAACATTAAGGTAAAACAATAAGCAGAGGTAGAGGTCCATTAAATGGAAAAAGCAGTGATCCATGAACATCCTTTGACAATGCATGCATGAAAAGGAAAAAACACAGTGATGCAAGTGAGTCTAAAATGACATTTCCAATCATCATTGCTTCTGACACAAGGCAGTCAAATAAGAAGGAAGCTATGGACAGAGCCAAGGTTCATATAATCTAGTCATTCCCAATGTTTCTTTTGTCTCCATCAGCTCTCAATGCAAGGCCACTAGATCATTTGTCCAGATAGGAGTATCAATCTAGAGGATGTTATAAGTATTCATCTTAATCAGGTCACCAAGCTTTGAATCAGTTATAGTCATCGTCAACCAACTGATAATTCATAAAGGGGCAACAATGTTAAAGCATGTAATCAAGCAACATGGAATAAGTTTTTGTGAGGAATCATATGACATAAATGAAAGGAAAGGAAGCATTCTAATGAAAAGTAGTCGAGGAAATATGTGATAAATCAAGAAAGGTAGCTATACCCAGCAGTCATTTAGATTGTGAACTGAAAGCTAAAATAAGGGAAAGGAGTATAGTTGAGCAAAGTGAAATGTGCTTGGGGACTTCTTTTGCTTCTAAATCAAATGAGGAGACGATCCTTTCCCTTGGAAAGCAATCAAAGGAAACATGTTTTAAATCAAAGGAGTGTTCAGAGATGGAGAAGTAAGACCCCACCATGATGATACAATTCTCCAACTACTAACCATCTTTATTGTATGACTATGATAAACTGTTAGAGGTATCTTAGAATTCAAGGGTACAATGAGGTAACAGTGAAAGAAAGTAATCGGGTTGCTGCCCTTGTACATGGTTTCTCTGCCTTGCTCTTGAAGAGTGCAAAGAATGGCATGGCCATGGATGAAGATGGGTCTACAGGTAAGAGACAACTTTGGGAAAAAAATGGCAAGTCATCATATGGAGACTATGGAGGGATCCTAAAAGGGAAGTGAATTTGTATTGAAGGTAGCTAGAGTTCTCAGAGACTAGTGCTATGGAGGGTTGGAGACCAAAAGCTGGTTTTAAGTATCAAAATTAGTGATTCTATAAGGGGGTACAAGTTCTTCTGATGGTTTTGATTTACTAAATTCTTGTCATTGAAAGCAAATAAGATGATTGGAGTTTAAGGTTATTAAAAAGGTCATCAAAATTTATGGAAAGCATACAAAATAGTATGATGATAACAAAAGGCCAGTTTTGAATGCTTGAATGACAGGGTTATACAAGTCACATGTTGCACTATTATTTATCACCGTACCAGGATTTCAATGGCAAGCTTTGTATCATGAGAACAAAAGGGTAATGCTTCAAAGGGTGATGCATCGTACATGATTAGATGATGCATGAGTAGTAAATATAGAGGCATAATTTATTTATCAGACATGAGTGACAACCTCAAATCTATCAAAGCAATAGGGTTCAAGAAAGATGCTTGATAAGCATTCACTGTCACAAGCCAATAACACAAGGAGGTATCGTCAATAAAGGAAAAAATATGATACTCTCAAAAAGGAAGTGTCAAATGTAGGAGGTTCTTCATAATAACAAACCTGCCCAGGGTTTCAAAAAATGAAGCAACATTGTAGAATAAAACAAAAAAATGGAGTACATTTACATGGCCATCTGCATTTCTATCAAAGAAATCTGAGCTTTTCATGAAATTCAAGAAACCCACTTGGGTTCTATACAAATAGTTGCAAATTCACAAATATACATGCTATAGGAAACCCAAGCAGGGGTTTTTCTAAAAATGTAGAAATAAAGCAGAAAACCACGAATGTAAGAAAACCCAATTTGCATAATGGAGGCCGAGCCACATTTGGTTCTTTATTTTCCTATATTCCAGAAACCCATCTAGGTTATCAATATTTGTCAATATTTTTGAAATACAAGGAGGAAAACAAAATAATGCATGAGGGTTAGGAGAGAAATGATCATAAACACATTTTTTCTATTTATGGCCACGACCAGTGAGTCTTTTCCTTCAAGAAATAAACAGAAACTACGCAAGGAGGTGTCATTTTTTAACAAGTGCAATGAAAATAAAAATGAGCATTTGTTGATTCAGAGAAATGAAGAGCTCGAATGGTGTTCTACTGAACAAAAATGACAATGGAGTCATCTACTAAGCTTACCCAGAGCTTTGCTCACACAATCTCTGCAATTTGCCAGATTTTGGTCATTCAAAACGCTTCCTCAAAGCTTCATGAACTTCTCATTGGTGGTTGTTTGTAATAGAAACAACAAACAGGAGGACAAATGAAATAATATGGTTAGAAAAGGTCCATCAAAATGCTACAGGTTGCAGCCTGTGAGTCCAAAAAATGACCTCCAAGTTAAAAAATTACAGGTTTATGCCAAGTAAACACAAATACTTGAGTTTCCATGGTGTTTTTTATGCAAAAAATGTCAAGAACCGACTAAAAATAGTGTCAATGCTAGTTTCCTATGTTTTCCAAACCCTCATGGCGGCGGAGCAGCATTTTTCCAATTTCTTCGAAGACCAAATGATGATGTTTTTCCATCATTTTGGGCATTATCATTAGGGTTTGACTTCCTTGCATTTCGATGGGATTTTTGTCCCTTGCTTTTAAAAAATCAAACACATGAGAAATGTGGGGGCCGAAACATGTTCTCCCTTAGGCATTCTATGCCTTTGAACTTTCCAATTTTTTTAAAAACCTTGCCAAGTCTTCATGCTATGTTACATGCTCACTTAGGCATTTTATGCCTTGGGGGTTTTCCCTTTACTTTTACCAATTGCTAAGTGTTTTCTCCAAACATACAACAATGGAGTGTACAACAATGTATTTTCCATGTGACCCTTATGTGATGCCTTGTATTTGTCCAATGCCATGAAAATTGGAATATGCTTTCCAAGAGACTTGGAGGTCGGCCATATTGGCTAAGTGCTATTATGCCTTTGCAAAAACAATGTGTATGACATGTGTGGGTAAAATGCAAAATATGGTGAGTTGGTGGTCAATGCCTTGGAGGCTTTTATAAACTTTTAGCCATAGCATTATATGTTTGCATTGATTTTCATTGTTGAAATATCATGTAAGTGATTTAAAATCACTTTTAGTTGTTGCAAATGCAAATGTAATGCCTTTTAATGGTGGGGCCCTTTGATTTGGGCTTAACTGTAAAGTGATTTGTTAAGTGATGTTTTATGGATCACTTAACAAAATTACTATCTTTAATGCATTAAAAGGCCATGTGTTTTCAAAAACACACATATTGCATGATGGGGAATGTGGTCAAATGTTGTAATAGGACCAATGATGACTTGCATAAGTGTGGGAAGTGTGAGATACTGTTTGGACTAATTTTGATGAAGGGGAGGCCAGCTGGAGGCATTTTTTGTCACATTTGGGGTGACTATTGACTTGGCCTACTTTTCCTTCATTTGGAAGGCATTTTGGGGAGTTCTAGAAGGTTCTTTTGGGGCCTTTTCTATTTTATCCGAGCATAATATTCTAGAAACACTTGTGTGGGGGTTTTGATGGTTTTGCCTTAAGTATGTTGTTTTTGATCATTTGGAGGAGTTCTTTCTTTTTCCAGTAGAAGGATGGCTTGCTTTCTTGGAGTTTTTTTTTCATGGAGTTGTATTGTAACTCAGACAGACCTATTATACAGTAAGCACTTTGAATTAATAGATTGGAGCATTGTTATCTTCTCTCTTCATGTTTTATGGTGTGTCATTAATGGTTGATCAATCTGTTTTGTGAAAAGTCATTTTCCTTACAAACTTGTCCCATGTTTCATGCATCCATTTGACAGAAAATGTATGTTTACAGGTTATAAATTGTGTTTTTTAGTGGTGTTATTGATTGTGAAGTCTATTTTTCCTTTTGAATTTACACTATTACAGACCTCTTTATAAATTATTGATGTGAACTGCATTAGAAAGGGAGTTGTGTGAGTTAGCTTTGAGATACTAATTTCAATGTGTGAAGCTATTAAGTAGGTCTAGGTTGTTTTGGTGTATCGCCTTAGTTTTATTTCTAGCATTAGGTTTATTTTATGCAAACTCTTACCATTATCTCAGAAGTTTTAAAGTTAGGTGACATCAAACGGGGAAGTCGGCCCATAATCTAGAGGTCTGCTTTCAAACAGGTTACCCACAACCTGAAAGCAATTCCATGTTAGTCCAAATTTGTTGAGTTCATTAAGATTTTAGCAAATAGGGTGCAGATTTGGGGAACTAACAGTCCCATAAGTGTAAAAAAACTTTTTACAATGAGCTTTAAATGCCTTTTTCTTCAATTAAATGCTTCATGCTCCTCTTCAAACCTACAACCTATACCAAATTGCAATGTGATTTGACTTTAGGTGCAAAAATGGAAAATTTAACTCTACTAAAATTGAAAACCACCTACACCATTGCATAGAGCATGAAATTCTACCCCATTTAAAAAAAAAATCTTTAAAAAAGACCTCCATATGACCAAGATATGTCCATTTTAAGATAGACTGTAAAAGTAAAAAAACAATAATGTGACTATATCTAAAAAATAATGGCATTTCTATATTGTGATGCCTTTGCAAATTGTGACACCTTTGCAAATGCATCGCTCCAGTGAAAAATAGCATTGCTATATCCCAGGAACTTGCAACTCATGGAAACTTAAGAGAAATTCATCAAAAAAAGTTAGTAAAGCCCTCCTTCTAGCGGCAAAATGTGACCATATTCATAGTATAGGATAAATACACTAGATCCATACGGATTTGAGGCACATTTAATCCACTAAGCCATGATCCCAATGTGATTTTTGAAATCAACAAGAAACTAAATAACCTTTAAACTAACATGAAATCAATACGAAAGCATAATAAAAACCTATTCTAAGACCTCGAGTCTTATCCCATTGGGGGAGTGGTGTCACATTGATGTGGAATGGCAACCCTTTCCTAATCCCTTGGATAATATGAGTTGTTTCAATCAATTTTATTGATGAAAATTGATGAAATTGATGAGATATGTGTGAAACATGGATGCAAAACTAGTTTAATATGATAAAGATAAGTTCTAAATGCTAAAATGCTTGATGAAGACGGATGAAAGCTATGCTAAATGGAAATAAAGTTCAAATATGGAAGCCATGGATGCAACTATGCTAAAATGTATGCAAGCTAATCTAAAATGGAAGTCATTAATGGATGCTTAAGCTAAATATGGATGAAAATTTCAACTAAAATGTTAAAAGTGTTCAATATGGGTGCAAGTGAGTATGGATTTCAACAACATAACTTTGCTATCAAAAGATGGATCTATTTCTCTCCAAATAGTGATGTATTTATAAGATAGCAAATGAAGAATCAAGGGCTCAGATTGATTTGATCTATCAATGGTCAATATTGGATGAAGGGGGAAACATGGATCAAGGATTCTCATCAATGGATGAGAATAAAAGATCACATGAATCAAGGAAAGATCAATGGATAAGAATGATTCAAACAAACATACTTTGCAACAACTTTTAAAGTTTGTTACAAAGTTTTTTTGAAAGAAATAATTCCTTTTTCAAGCCAAATAGGAGAATATTCCCTATACAAGTGGATTGGAGGGGAAATTAGTAATTTAGTAACTAAAACTAAATTTGAATGTGCAAGATGGGGAATAATATGATATTCATTAAATTATTGATTTATTTAATGAAAAAGGGGATGCAAATATGATATTTAATAAATAGTTTAAGGTTATTTAATTAAATAAGAGGACTTAGGGTTTAAATTAAATAATTTGATTTATTCAATTTAAACAGGATGAAATGTTAGTGTGAGAGGGGGTGAATTAACCCAATTAGATCAATTAGATCAATAGATGAAAATGAGGCATTTGATTAAATAACTAGGTCAATTTAATCAAATAAGTGAAAAGAAGATGGGGTTTCAGGATGAAACGATGTTAATATATCGGATTCAAGTGTGTAAGATTATTCAGGACATTTTAAAGTGTCTACAATTGCATATTTGTTTATGTTGACTTTCTAAAAACTATATTGTAATTGAAAAAAATTCGTCTATCACTATCTAGTTATTAGTTATGCAATGTGAAGTAATGCTTTGAGTTTGAAATATGTGCAATGCAATGTAATCAGTGATATGAATATAAACTGGACAAAAATTTCTTACTAATTTTTTAGTGCAATACAATGTAATATTGCTTACTAATATGCTTTGATATATTTTTTCCAAGCATCCATAGCTTGTTCAAAAGCACCTATTTTAGGCTTTTAGCCATAGCAGCAAGGCAATTAACTATTTGATACAATGTTTTGGTAGACATGTATGAAAAATGTGGTAGCATACAAAAGGAAGTGAACTATTTGAAAAAATGCCTCAAAGAACTGTTGTCTCATGGAATGCCATGAAAATCAAATGCAATTGGTAGCTACTCCTAGTTATTAGTTATGCAATGTGAAGTAATTACATATCTGCTTAGGTTGAATTTTAAAAAACTATATCATAATTGAAATTTTTTCATCTATCACCATCTAGTTATTAGTTATGCAATGTGAAGTAATTCTTTGAGTTTGAAAGATGTGAAATGCAATGTAATTAGTGATATGAATATAAGCTACAAAAATCTATTTTCTACAATTCATTGGTTGAACTCTTTATTTTATTTGCTTTCTATATCTCTATGTTATGGAAATACATTTTAATTTTCTACTATGGTTGCAACTATAGAGACTAATGATAAAGGGATCAAATTTGGTGAAGTTTCCCAAGGAAACCAAATTTAAGAGTACTACAACATGAGTAAAATTGATCTATGTAATTCATAAACTATTAAAGTGCAAGATTACAAGAAATCAATATTTATATAACATGTTATCCATCATAGCTCAACCATTATAAAAGTGATTATACATTCAAATTTTAAGTTTCAAAATAGGAAACCATGCAGACAATGAACAAAATATGCCAAATATCAATTTTTATATATATAAAAGTGTAAAGTAATTGTGTATCTACATATAAAAATTTGGCATACATTCCAACTCAAAATAATATTTACAAAATGTGGCATATGCCATCTCATGGTCTATATATATATAATGTATATGTCAAATGGCTATGCCATGTCAACAAAATCTGAATCTTCTAGTGGATCACCAAAATATAGCCTCTTCACGCTACTTGATGGATGAGAAGATGTGTACACAAAAAAAAATTCAAACCACAAATTAGATTAGTTAGCTCTTAATGGTAAATAACTTAAACTACTAAATAGAAAGTTATCTTATATTTTTTAAAACTTGCAAAATAACATCTAATCACTATATTAGACTATAAATTAAAGAGTAATTCAATTATTCATTACCTCAAGCATTTTTCTTTGGCTACCATACGTTGATCAAGAAATGATGGTCCCTTAGGACGCTCAAGAGTCCTACCATATTATCTTGGTCTTGGATCCACAAACGTGGATGGTGGCATACTCTACAAGAAGAAAAATAAAAATGACAAAATTAATGTATAATTGTTAACAAAAAAAATAAACTAACATATATCTACATATATATCTACAAACTTATATAGATCTACTAGATATAAAAAAAACATATACTTGAAGAGGTGATACAACTGAGATAATTGATTGAGAGGAACTCATCATGGTAAAAGGTGTGGCATCAGTCACATCTGGTGTACACTACAAAAGTAAAAATAAGATCAAGATATAAATTAGTATGTATTTAATTAATCATGATTTGAAAGATATGCGTACACTAAAAAAGTTTTACATGTAGAAAAGCTATACTAATGTGTTTAGGCCAAATTCAACGGCCGAAAGAGTGCCATGTTGCACATCTCTAATTTTTTCCTTCATCATCAACTATTCAAACCCACTTAATATACATTAGTAACATGTACTATTTGTTATAATAATTTTAAATGAAATGCACTATGAAATATATTTAAGTTTTAACTATACAAAAGATTGATGTTGTTGCTCCTAATCTGCATCGGTGGAGGGAATTGCACTTGTTCCTCCCTCAAATTTATCCGTTGAACCTGTAGTATGCATTGGTGCCTCATCTCCTCCATGTGATGTATCATGCACCTCATACTTAGATGTGTCTAGGGGAGGCTCATTTGTATCTCCTGTAGGACCTAGACATCTATGCCTACATGTAGTACATTGATGAGGCACACAAATATGACTGGATGATGATTCTACACTAGTATCAACTGAAGCACGAGGAGTTCCACCCTCTAAAAGCTAAGAAAATTATGATGACTATGTAATCAAATGGCCGATCAAAGACTGTATGGCCAAGATACTATGTTGGGTTGCATTGGCAACAAGGTCTAGATGGGGTGTTGGAGGTGGGGGAGGAAGATGAGGAGGGGGAACATAAGGACTTTGCATAATATGCATTGCCCCAAGTCTATGTTGGGGCATACCTGGATACCCACTCCTTGAAAATGTTTGAAATCAAAATAGTTGACATGTCTTCCTAAAACAAATTCTACATATATATTTGTGGAGAAAGTATAGAGGGACATTGAGATTGTTGTTGGGTGGTTTATCAAAAATTGTCCACCAACGATCCCAAAAGTTTACAGCTATTCCCTAATGGATGCATCATTTTATGGAAAATTTTGGTTTGTGTAAACCAACATTTTGTCATGTTCTTCGATCCATACAAAGTTGGGCTAAATCGGCTTTAGATATCTCTAATGTTTTAACGTCATCATACCCTAAACCACTTGCATATTCTAAACTTTTCCAATATCTCCATTCTTGAAATGAAGCATGTTGCCTAGTGATGTCCCTAACATGATTTATTATGGCCTCTATATTCAGTGTGATTGATTGCAAATCCTGGTGGGTACAATATCTCTTAGTAATATTTCTCAATTTAGTAATATTTATTTCAATTAGGTCTTGAATTGAAGGAGGGTTTAATGGAGGAAGGTTTGTTGGAGAGGGTTTGCTAAATATTGTGCCATTTAAACCTTGTTGTAAATTACAAATGTATAATTAGCATAGTTTTAAACTAATTCCTAAAATTTCAACAAAAAAACCTAATATTTTGCTAAAAATATATATATAAAGCTATCAAAATAATCCAAAAATATGTATTTTAACATACTTTTTTTATTACACTTGCTAGGGAGAAGGGGATTGCTAGATTATGGGTCAAAGGGGACTCTTTGAACATAATTAATTTCCTAAAGAATTTCTCCCCTCCATCTTGGTCAATTGAAAGTTTTATTTTGGATGCTTGTTCTATGTTGCATGAATTCGATGAGGTGTATATTTCTCATGCCTTTCATGAGGAAAATAGGGTGGCAGACTTGCTGGCGAATCTCAGGGTGACATCAACTAGATCTTGGGAGGTTAATGATAACCTGCCCATCAATTTAATATTTCTCCTTAATAATGATACTTCCTAGCTCGTCGGAGGAGGCTATCTTTTCAACTCTTGCCTTGTGTGGTAATCGTGTTCAAGCCTGGCTAATTAGACACTTTGTGCTTGTGAGGTTTATTGGAAGTTGTGGCTATCTAAATCATATTTGCAGGAGGTTCCTGGCCATTATTCCCAATACCTTAGTTGGCAGGCCCGCACGCTTTCTGGGTGTTTTTCTTTCTTTGGCCTTAGTGTTTAGTTACATTTGCAAGTTGTGAGTTCTTGATTTTGAGAAGTATTCGCCATTGAAGATGGGTGAGGATAGGTGTAGGACTGAGCCTCTTTCATGTGAGGAGTTCAAAGCTAATGCCAATGTTTGGGAAATCTTATAGAAAGGTGGGGTTACTCCTTTTATGGAGAAACTCCATGGTTTTAAGTCGAATGTATCCCGAGAGTTCATTGATGCTTGGCATGGTTGGGTGTTGAGCATGTTTGGAAGGGACATTGATATCATCGAGGAATTTATTGCAAAAGTCACTAGGTTGTCTATTGAAGGAAGGAAATTCTACAAGGATAAAGCTATGTTGGGGGATGCCAAAAATATTTTTCTGCGGGACAGGGAGAAAGCCAAAATGGTGAGGCTAGACTGTGGGGGTTATGACCGTTCCAAGATCAAACCCATTTGGCATGATGTGGCTATGGAGACTTTGATGCACTATTTACTTTGGATGAGAGGTTTTCTACTATGTATGGCCATCATTTCGTGATGCTCAATCACTTCTGTCACAATCATCTCTTTCTTGTTCTATCTTTTGCTTTCTTTGGAAGATGGGATAGCATCCTATAGAAGGAATTCAAAGATCCCTTTTTACATGAGGGTTTAATGTTGCTTATTGTGGATTATGTAAAATCTCATTATCTTATTGAGTCCCCTATTTTTGTTAATTTCGATAAATTTAAGAAGAGGATGAAGGGGAGTGGAAAATGCTAGATTGAGGAGGTGGATGGTAGTGTTGGGACTAAAATTGAGGAGTCTGATGTGTGGTCAGATGGCTTCCACATAGACTTGGATTACACTCCTTTTGGCGATAAGAAAGGCTCTGCTAAAAAGGGTAAACACTCTAACCCATGTGTGAAATGAAAAATTCAAACGACCGGTGGTGAAGAGGGTGTGGAGGGTAAAGCTAGTAGGAGGAAGACCACGAAACAAGGGTCGGGCTCCTCCAAGGATGTCGAGGAAAAGTTGTCAAAGGGTATTGGGGTTGAACAGGTCAGGGAGGTGATGGATGTGGTTAATAAGGACCTGGGTTGTCATGGTGTTGAGGAGTCCCATGTTGTGGTGAAGGCAAAAAGTATGGTGGAGGTGGATGAGTCCCTTGTTGTGTCTATGTCCAAAGAGAAGGGAAATGTTAAGGTTGATGATCTTGAGGACTTTCAGGATGGTGATCCTCCCATGAATTCCCATCAAGGGAGGGGCTTGTACTGGCATGCCATGGACTACACACAGGCTTTTGGTCTGGTCAAAGATGGCACTGATATTTCCTTTAACTTGCTTATGTAGTTGGTTTATGAGGTTTAGGACCTCCATAACAAATATGATACAATTTCCCGGTGCAATATTTCTACTCTTAAAAGCCTTAAAGAGAAGGACTCCATCTTCAACATGGTCAAATCTTTGAATTCTAGCCTTAGCCTTGGAAGACATGGACAATTTGAAGAAAGATCACGGTCTGAGGTTATCCACAATGGAGAAAAACTCCTTATTGTTGCATAGAGATCTCAACATGGTGATCAACCTCAACAAGGAAAAGCTTGAATCTTCAGTTGAAGGTCTGGTCTTCTTGAATGAGAAGGCTAGGGAGTGGATGGGGAGGTATTTTTTTGATGAGTTGGTGATCTAAGATGAAGGAGAGGATGCTAACAAGAGGGTGCAGATTGTGGATACGGACACAGGACCAATTGTTCGCACTCGAAGCAAGACCAAGAAAAGCAAGACTATGCCAAGGTAGGACGTTGAGGAGATCATGGAAATGCATGACAAGGTGGTCACTAAGGATCTAGAAGCAGCCAAAATGTTAAAGGATCTTCTTTAAATGTTGCTTGTTCTATTCTCTTTTTGTCTAGATTTTTGTTCTATTGGTCGTTTGTGTGTTGATGGGGTGTTGATTGTTTCGTAATTAGCCTATTTTTTGGTTTCTAGTTGGGCAGCCAATAGGCTTTATCTTTGTTGACTTTGTCCTTTTTTGTACAGGGTTTCAAGGACCCTTCAAAAGCTATTTATTACTAATAAAAAACATACCTTTTTGATGAAAAATCAATAGGAAATGGTTGGAATTCGTCAAAATTACTAGAAATTGCAAGAAAATTGCTTGAAAATGGATATCAATTATTTTTTATATCTATTTTTTGCTCTCTGTCGCGAACAATCACTATTAAAATGACTGTTCGCGGCCCCTTTTTATTTTATTTATAACCCAAAAAATAGATATATGTTTTCTAGAGCTATGTGTAGCTCTCAAAAATGAAGAGCTTTATTAAGCTCTCCAAAACAAATATCGCTTGAAGATCACTTTTCAAAAAATATGACATATATATATATATATCATATATCATATGCATCTATCATATATATATATATATATATATATATATATATATATATATATATATATATATATATATATATATCATATATATATTAATATCATATATATATTAATATAGATATGATATATTAATCATATATATAATATATATTAATGTAGTAATTTATATATTAATATGTATATGATATATTAATATAATTACTATGACATTATTTTTAATATATTAATGATATTAATAATATAATATATATAGTTTTATATAATTTATAATATCATGTAATATGTATAATAATAAATAATATATTATATTAGTATATTATACACATGTATTCGGTACGAGGAATTGTGAGTTTCCAATAACAGATATCTGATATACATAGCAGATATCCATTGTTAAAGCCAAGTAACTGATATCCATTATTTATATATCGGATATCCATTTTTTTAAAAGTGGATATTCGTTAATAACAGATATGTATTTTTCTTCAATCTTTACCTCAGCAAAATGTACTTTTTATCAACCCAACCAAAAATTCAAACGTGATTTCTTTGCTTTTCACTTTCTCATGTCGTGTTTTTGTTGTTGCATCACCACTATTTGGCCCCCCACATGATCCTACATAGACCTAGGCTTTGTAATTCTTTGCAAGTCTCTCACAACATGAGTAGAGTTGATCTTTACTAGGCTATTAAAATTGATATGACCCATTCTTCTATGCCACAACCAACTTTCATTGATTTGAGTCATAAAGGACTTACCACTAGCACTTTTGAGTTGATAGACATTTCCTTTTGTCCTTGTTCCTGTTGCAACCAAGATTTTGGATCTTCTTTTTTTGACTTCACAACCGTCATTCTAAAACACTAGATTGTATCCTCTGCTACACATTTGTCCTACACTAAGAAGATTATGCCAAAGACCCTTGACATATAGAACATCATTTATCTTATGCTTGCCATCAAAACTAATTGAACCTTTTCCATAAATCTTAGTAGATGTGTCATCACCAAACCTAACACAACCATCATATTTCTTAAGATTAAAAAACTTACTTTTATCATCTATCATATGATTTGAACATCCACTATCAATTATTAAGTAGTTCCTCTCCTCTTTTGTATGAAAGGAAGTTAGCAAAGTTCCTTCAATACTGTGACCAGTTTCTAGAGCAATTTCCTTCACACATCTCTCAGGGTTATTAGAATTAGTTCCAACATTCAAATCAATGAACAAGCATTCATCACTTTCATTATTCGGGCAGTCTAATTCCTCATAATCACTATCTTCTTTAACATAATAACTTTTCTTGTTGGATTTACCTTTATGATCTTTATGTTTGTCATTTGAAACTTTGTCTAGATGCTTTAAAGAATAATGGCCTATCTTTCCACAATTGAAACACTTGAAAGGTAACTTACTTATATATCTGCCAGTTCCCTTTTTTAATATTCTTACAAAATTTTCTTCCACTTCATCAAAATCATCCAAACCAGATTCATCATTCCTCTCTTTCTTGCTAGCTTTAAAAGTAGTTTCTTTCCTTCAAGCATCTTTGTCAAACTCTATTAATTCAAAATTTGTTAAAGCACCAAACAATTGATCTCTAAAATATTGTTCTAGATCTTGAGCTTCCTCAATAGTAGAAACTTTAACACTATAGGATTTAGGAAGAGTTCTCAATACCTTTTTCACAACTTTATTTTCCTCCAACTTTCCACCAAGACCATTGATGGAGTTGACAATTTCATCCACCCTATGCATGTAGCTTGCAATATCTTCATCCTTTGACATCCTTAGGGTTTCAAACTTGGCCTTGAAGTTCTACATCTTTTCTGGCTTGACCTTATCATCTCCTTCATAAATTCTCTTCAATCCTAGACATCTTTACCAGTTTTGTAGCTTATCACCTTCACAAGTTTTGAATTTGAAAGCCCACTCAAAATAACATTCCTCACTTTGCCATTGTTCTCACACTCCTTGATCTCATCTTCACTTGTCGGAGCAATGTTAGTCATAGTATATCCATTTTCTATTGATTTCCATATGCCAAACCCTAATGTTGTGAGAAAGACTTCCATCCTGGCTTTCCATAAGGCATAATTTGTTCCATCAAACATAGGAGCTTTGAAACCATTCCTCTGTGCCATCTGAATCTACCTCAAGTGGTTAAGCTTCTTCCAAGGAATCTCTTCTCTGATACCAATTGTTAGACACACATGGCAACTAAGAGGGGGGGTGAATCGATTGTGCATTAAAACCTTCAAACCCTTATTAAGAATTAGCATTAAAGTAATCAAATGAAACAACAACACATCCACACTCATTCATGATAAAACACCATATTTTTGTGGAAAACTCTATAAGGGAAAAACCATGGTGAGGATTAACTCACTATATGAAAACCAAAATTGATTACAAGAGGCTCACTACCTAGAGGACTCACTATCCAAAAAGAAAAAGGCTCACTTCCCAAAAAATATCACTTCTTCCATATTACAAAGAAATAGTTACAAGGAGGTTACTACCTCAGAGAAACTGGAGAAATCACCATAATGTCTCTATGCCATCTGCACTACTTTTGGTAGTCTTAGGCATTCGTGCTATAATTTAGATCTCAACACATGATCACACTTGCATCACTCCACACCACACACATCTCCAAAAACTTTACCTTGCATATATACTTTTTGTAACCTCAAGTAATCTTCTCTAGGTTGACTCCAATGAAACGTATGCATCTCAAACATGCAACCACCAAATAGGTTAACACCAAACACTTATGTGGTGTAAATAAGTGAGGGTGGACCACATCAAGGGTTGACCAAGACCCAAATCTACATCGACACACTACATCAAGCTTCCACAAACCACAAAGCTAGTCCACAAACAACACTAGCACACCAAATCGGAAAAACCAACATTAACACTATCAAGAAACCACATTCACACTTCACCAAGACCAATAAACATCATATGGACCATGTAGAAACATTACACAACACTCTTGAATATTCCAACATCAACAAAATATTTAAAAACATTGTCACAAACACATGAAAATGGAGAATATTATCATCATGTGCAACCAATCAAATTGCCACTAAGATGCAACTTAAAGAACCAAGCTTGTGGAATAATTGAAAACTAAACAAACAAAGGGAAGGTAGGTATTGTAAATATTAGCACATTCCAAAATTTGCAAGACAAGAAAATTTAATGCAGAGAAATGTGAAGCACTTCTATTTTTCCTAGATATCCTTTTTCATAAGCCAAAGACAATCCAACACACTGTTAAACATATCTTCCACCTTCGCAAAATCCATAACCTAAACCTATGGATATAACACCTTCAAAGACCTCTGATAATCACTTTCAAACTGCACAAGCACATCTCAAGAATGAAGAAATGCGAAGCACAACATAGAACACTTCCTAGTCACCTTGTACAGTCTTTATGCATTTTTTTTCAAAAGTAATTGGAAACCAAGTGACCCTATTACATCTGCAACACCTACTCAACACTATACACACCTTCTCAACATATCCATACCAGAGGTTGACATCAACGACAACACTGATGACAACATAGTGCAACATAATTCTCCTATTTTACTCTTTTGAAAAATCCCAAAATACTATAGTTGGGCATTAAGGAGAAGGAATGTTGACTTCCTTAATTATTTTCTCCTATATATGCTCTTTGATCCACCTAGATGCTTGTAATTGATATCCCCACTCTCCTAGATATGTGGGTGGTTAGTCAAGCTACCTCCTAGATGCTTGCATTACTACTCCATCTCATTCTAACTATCATAACCTCATCTGCAAGATTATAAGGCTTGTCGTTTTAAGAATTTGAGGTGGTTAGAACTCCTTGGAGGGTGTAAAAGGAATATTTTGACTAGGTCTAGGACCTTGGAATTGAATGAAATCATCATTTTATCCCTTTAATTTTTTTTCTTGGTTGAAAGAAAAGAGACCATGAATATCTTCACCATCATATAGTATTACAATCACAAAAACCTATCACAGTCATTCTTTACTACCTTTCATAATGACTCACTATGTTGTCCTTCATTATTTTGACCATTGTACCTTCTCATTGAACTATTTTTGTCTTGTAAGTTATTGCTTTGGAATATATAACCATGTCAACCGGAGTACATGAAAGAGCACCAAATGATAGAACAATGTTGACTACCTTGGACAAATTGTTAGGATTTAGTGTTATACACCATTGCATAAAATGATTTATTATATATTGTAATTAAATAATTATTTAGTTGTGGTACATCTAGGAGATGTGGTTAGCCACACTGTTTAACATCGGGTTAATTATTTTTTGTGGGAGACATAACATAGATATTTAATATTTGAGGAAATATGGGTAAGTGCACCAAGATGGTGCATAAAAAGGGGGTCAAAAGTGGCCACTTTTATTTTGAAATCAGCTAAACCTAAACGTGGAGGAGTAATTTGAGATTCATGCACTCAAAATTTGAAGATACCAAAAAAATAAGAATTGTAGTACAATGAATCTAGTTTCTAAACTACTAAATTTTTTCAAAAATAGATAAGATTAAGAAGATCAAATTCTTTGTGCACACAAAAATTTTCTTGTTTTTCAAAAAAATATAACATAGTGTCTAGATTACGCCCCTCAATTTTTTTAGTTGCATTTAGTATTTTCAAAAACCCATTGGTAGAGATATAGTTAAGAGTGAGTACTAGACTTGTATATTTTTTGTAATTTTTTATTGAGTATTTTTTTTATGATTTTTCAAAGTGGATGCATCTTGAAAATCACATCACTAAGTGTGCACGTCACATAACTTGCACCAAAATAATTGAAAAATGCAATTTTTTTACAATGTCTAAAGAATGAATTGTAGAACAATATTATAATTTTTTTTCAAATTTGGACAAGTACGTAAAAAGTTATTAAAAAAATTCAATACTATTGGTGTGAATAAATGTCGTGTACCTAGTTAATTCACTCACTAAGGACTTAGGGGACATATTCACGTGTTAAGTTTACTTAGGTTCTAAGATTCTTTCTAGAAGACTTAGTTGTCATGTCTAGATCTTATCTTTTTGACTTTTATGTCAAGTTAGTTGTCTCATGGCATATGATTAAGACACTTGCCATGATCTTGTCTAATTCTATGTCTCACCTTCGCTATATAACCAAGGGGTTCTCATTTTTAAATTAGTTGTTGGATAATGAATTCCATTGCAATCTTAAGCATTGCATATTGATCTCTTTTTGTTTTCCATTTGGCCTCTAGATCTTGGGTATCTCCATAGCCAGCTCTAACATGGTATCATAGAGGGTTGGGTGTCTTTGGTTAGCCATTTTTTGAAGAGATCTTGGTAGATCTTGAAAATTTGAGTATGCTCTTCTCTTGCATTGTATGATGATTTAGAGAATAAAAAAAAATGATAGAAATACCAAATTTTTGGGGGTTCCTTTTTTTAGCTTTCTTTTTAAGGTTCATTTTGGAGCTTTTTGATGCAATTCTGAGTTCACCATTGAGTTCAGGGTGTCCAAGAAGGTTATTTTTTCCTTTTGTTTCGTCCAAATCGGACATATGAGGTCAGATCTATGAGGGTTTGAAGTTGAAGAGTGGTTGCTAGATCCAGAAGGTAGCTACAATTTTGGAGCATTTTGGGTCAAATCCAACCTTGCCAACACTCTAGAAGGCCCAAAAACCCTAAGATTGATTATCAATTCATCAAAATTTGAGCACTTCACTTTGGGCTTGAGGAAAATTTTCTCCTATTTGGTTGTACAGATTGTCATTATTACTAAGTTGCGATGCAATTTTTCAAAAAAGGATATTTCCATCGATTGGAAAAAAAATATTATTTTTTTATTAAAAAAATATATATTCAATTGAAAATTCAAAAAAGTTTTGGTTTAAAAAAATAAAAAAATATATGGCCCCCTCTCCCCTACATTTAGTGTTTAAAAACTAGCAGTTAGAAGAGAAAATTCTAACGCTTTGAGGAAGATTCGCCTAAGATTCTGACCAGTGGCCATGTGGAGAATATATCGACATAGAAAAACAATATTATGTTCACTAGAATATATTGATGGCAAAGAAGAATAATTTGACGTGACATGTCAAAAATCATAAAATTTAACCTCATGTAGGTACGTGATGGCCATTTGGTTGTTAATTTCAACCTCATGGGTGAGTGACATCAACAGTTTTTTTTAAATTGCCCCCCTCTCCAATGAAGTTTTGATTTTGACATAAAGAACACCATCTGTATTATGCTTTCCATCAAAACTGATAGAACCTTTTTCAAAATATCTTAGCAGATGTATCATCACCAAACTTAACTAAACCTCCTTCATATTTCTCAAGTTTAACAAACTTACTTTTGTCACCTGTCATATGATTTGAGCATCCACTATTAATAATCCAGTAGTTCTTCTCCTTTCTAACATGAAGAGCAGTCACCATAGCATTGTAACCTGTTTCTGAAGCACTTTCCTTCACACATCTCTTAGAGTTAGTAGAATTAGTTTCATCTTTAATATCCATGAACAAGCATTCACTATCTTCATCATCTCTACAGTCAGATTCATCATTAGATATATTGGCATCTTCTCCAACATAATAAATTTTCTTAATTTATTTATCTCTGTTTTCTTTGTTCTTGTCATTAAAAGCTCTATTCTGACAACTTGAAGCATAATGACCTATCTTACCACAACTGAAAAATTTGAAAGGAAAATTACCTCTATATATACCTGTACCTTTTTTCATTTTCCTCATAAAGTTTGCTTCAACATCATCACGATCCTCTTGATCTGATTCCTCAGTCTTTTTTAATTTTCCAGCCTTAAAAGCAATCTCAAATTTTGCATTACTTGTACCAAATTCTCTCATTTCAAAGGTAGATAAAGCACCATACAATTGATCTCTAGAGTATTTGATTAAATATTGAACTTCCTCAATAGCATAAACTTTATGACTATAATATTTAGGAAGAGTTCTCAATACCTTCTTTACCACTTCTTCTTCTTCTTCAAGATTTCCACCAAGACCTCTGATGGAATTGACAACTTCGTCCACCTTTTGCATACATAGCTTGTAATTTTTTCATCTTCAAACATCCATAGGTTCTCAAATGTGATCTTTAAATTCCACATCTTAGCTTGCTTGACCTTATCATCTCCTTCATAAATACTTTCCCACTTTGTCCAGATCTCTCTAGCAGATTTCAAACTAATAACTTTCACAAGTTCAGTATTAGAAAGACCACTTAAAAGAGCATACCTTGCTTTACCGTTGTTCTCATAGGCCTTGATCTCATCATTAGTCTTCAGACCATCAACATGCATAATATATCTAATCTCAATAGACTTCCAAACTCCAAATCCAAGAGATATCAAGAAACCTTCCATCCTTGTCTTGAAGAAGCCATAGTCTAATCCATCAAACAAAGGAGAATCCCTCTTGTGCACCATACCAAATCTACCTCATGTGGTTAAGCTTTCTTCCAAGGAACCTTGCTCTGATACCAATTGTTGAATGCACACAAGACAAATGAGGGGGGGTGAATCAATTATACATTAAAACTTCAAAACCCTCATAAACATTTAGATCCACATCAACTAAATTAACCCTTAGTCTGTTAGAATGATTTAGCATGAAAGAAAATAACAAAAAACTAAAACACATCAACACCATGCATAATAGAACACTAGCTTTATGTGGAAAACCCAAGGGAAAAACCATGATGAGGATTATCTCATTGATATAAAGTATTTGCAGCATTGAATACAAAGGGCTCACTACTAGAGGGCTCACTACTAGAGGGCTCACTACCCAAAAGAAAGAAGGGCTCACTGCCAAATTATAGAAAAGAATAAAGAAGAATGTTATAGTGAGAATTCCATCTCAATGCAATAAAAAAGATCCACCACAACAACACCAACACATTTGTAGTCTCTCTGAATATTGTAAACACCTTCTGCTCATTGCTTCTAGTAGTATAACTCATTAAGCTCACACTACACTTCACAAATTTGCACTTTACAAATATGCAATTCACATCACACACTTCACTACATAATTCTTCATCAACTCAACAATTATTTAAACTATCTTCAACCTTGAATATATTCTCCAAGGTCGACTATGCACCTCAACCGTATAAATTTAAATTAGGTTGACATTCCCGCGATGGAAAGGAATCAAAGTGGACCACTCCACATCTCAACTTAGACCCAAATCAAACATATACATCATGCCACACTTCCTCAATCACCGAAGAAAATCCACAATTAGTGTAAACACCCAAGGTCGACCAAACCAGTGTAAACACCATTAACACTTAAGTACACACTTCCTCAAATCCAAAGACGACGAGTGTGAACCACACACAACACTTGAATACAATCTGGAATATTCCACAAACACCCTGAATTCCAATAAATTCCTTCGCAAAATCTTTCACTTGAAGAATGTACACAACCAGTACATTCAAATAACCTTCCATACTTTGTAACTCAATAAACCAATTTTTGAAGCACCAAACCATGAACAACTTTGACTTCGACAAACACCCAATCCAATCTAGAATATTCCATAAACACCCTGAATTCAAATAAATTCCTTCACAAAATCTTTCACTTGAAGAATGTACACAACCATTACATTCAAATAACCTTCCATACTTTGTAACTCAATAAACCAATTTTTGAAGCACCAAACCATGAACAACTTTGACTATAAGTAGATATGATCATTATCAACACACTTCCAAAACCACAATCTGACCAAAAACCAAATTGTGGAGAAATGCAGAGCTAAACCATTTCTCGTAGACACCACTGCAACATACAATTCATACACCGGTGAGCACAACTCTCTCTACACAATGATGCAAACCAAGAAAATTTGGATATAAAACCTTTGAACACCTTTGACCAACATATTCGAACTACAAAATCAGATCTTCAACCATGAAAAAATGTGGAGAAAAACCATAACACTACACTTTACATCAAAACACCTCTGCAACACACTATTTCCTCTTTTATTCAAATTTTATCAAAAGAACTTGGAAACCAAGCACCAGAGACACATACTCATCATATTTAACACTCCCTCACCATCACTAAACCAACCGCAATTCAAATATACATACATAGAAGCTTATCAAAGCAACACTAAAGGTTGACACCAACAACACTTACTAATGACAACATAATGAAACTAATCAAAGCATTGACACAACTTCTCAACCATCATTAGTCATTAATGAACATAAAAAATCTCCCCCAAGCTTGTTGACACTAATGACAACACCTACTCATACACATTTGTTGCCATATCCTATGTAAAGTCTCTAGACAACCTAAGAATTATGCCACCATTCACACATGACTGTTATGAGAAAATGAAAAAGGGTAGACAACTTGCCAAGAGAAAGGCTGAAGAAAATAGATTGAAAATTTTAGAAGATAATTGATGTAACATATTTTCTTCAATTTTGTTTGAATGACTATCAAGTTTTCAAATGTAATATATTTGTATGATTTTTATTTTTATGCTACCTTCAATTCTTCTATATTTAATGTATTTAAAATTGGGAAAATAAATGTCTCTTATGTAACATAATTATGATACTTTTAAAATGTTTCTAATGATTTGTACTAAATTTAAAAATCATTTTGTATCCATGTGGATTCTTCATATTTCACACCATAATTAAAAAAATAGTATGTTTCATATGCTTCTCACGTATCCAATAATTTTTTATACTTAAAATATATATTAATTTGGGTGTCTTTCCTTCTAGGTCATGGCCAATCATGTACAACAAAATGAATTAAATGATGTTCCAAATACTACATCAATAAATTTTGTAACAAGTCCATTGAATGTTTTAGAAAAATCAAACAGATTTATTGAAATTGAAATTGGAAAATTTGGAAGATCTCTTTTAGAGAATTGCGACAAAATTGTTGCACAACTTCAATTGACAAGCATGTCTACACATGCAATTGAAGAAGTGATAACAATTAAAGAAAGTGTTAAAAAATTAGATGCCATGTATAAGAAACTAGTTGCATTTTGTAGCTTCTTGATTGAATTATAATACAACGAATAGCACAATGAAGGCGATGTCAATCGTATTGTTGAAAAATTTCAAGTTTACTTGGATAATGTATAAAATTCCTACAATTATACTCATTTTTGGTTCAATGCTTTCATATGCCAAAAACTATTAATTTTTTAAAACTTGGCTTTATTAATATATTGGTGGAAATAGTTCAAGTAAAAATAAAACTCTAGCTTATGAAAATTTTATTTAGAAACATTTTATTCATGATAGATAGTTGAAATGCAATACCACATTTTTAAAATAAGCAAATAATAATACTACAATTAAATGCTTATCTTTTTTAAAATTTTAAAATATTTTTTTAAAATGTTGTTCTAATAGTGCTTATGTATATGATAGTGTTTTTTTAATTTTGTGTGACAAATGTTGGCAGATGGTCAACACTCCCATCGGGATTCGTGACATGGATTGACTGCCTCTCGTGGATCCATTAACTGGCAGTTGTATCGGGCATTAGCAGTCGATTTTTGGTGCAATGACAATGTGGGCCAGCAAGTGGTATTAGGCGAAGGTCTCGGATCCCTCGTATAGTTTGTTAGCTGAGATGGTTGGAGATTACATGGACTACTGTGGATCCGTTAACTTTGGCAATTGTATTGGGCATTAACAAGTCAATCTTTTGGTGCAATGACAATTGTGGGCCAACAACAAACACTTCATTTTTTTCTATATTCATATGTCATTAATGAAATTTAAATAAATATATCAAATTATTTTACAACAAATGGTTCACTATGTGGAATTTCATGAGATAACATTTGTTTGAGGCATTATGCCAAACAATTCACATTCCTTATCTCTTCTTCAATTGTAATGCAATGGATAAACCAATTGATTGTTGTCATATTTAAAAATATATTTTTTTCAATGCCTACATTTATTAAATTTAAATTTTAAAATATTAATTTAAATAATTAACTTATATTCATTAAAGTAAACATTAAAATAACAATAGTTTTCAATCACATAATCTATGTTGCATTTATGGTTATTGTTAACTAAATGCCTACATATGTGTAGTTATATTTGGTAGCATATATGTGGTTTTAAAAAATGTGTGCCAATATATATCTTTTCATATAGTAAAAGTGTGAAATATAATAATAATTTTTTATGCAATAGAAAATGTCTCTCAATATATGGTTTTTGGTATACTAAAAATGTCACAACTAATAATTATTTTGTTTGCAAGTAAGCAATATGTCATATAATGCACATACATGGATGTCTATTTGGTTGACCAACTATCATTGGTATCTTCTATGGAATGTCCTCCTTCAGATAGAGGAATTGAGTGTTGAGAGACAAGATGGTAAAAAGAATCAACAGTAATGGGCCAAAGCCCAATCACACAAAATTTGATAATTATGCTAAATACTTTAACTTACTCTATGAATCCAAGGTGATAATGAGCTTGGATGTTCAATTTCATAATCTACAAATAGAGATTCAAGATTTTTTTGATCAGTCAATTGCTCTTTACCATGAGCTTTGAGATCTTTATCTTGTTGGATGTATTTGAAATGTCACAATAATGCCAATAGTGATTATCAACATGCACAATGTTTCCAATGTATTTAATTCAACCACTCCATCAGATTTCAAATGTACTATGTCATACTATCATTCAGGTTGTTACATGCATATTATGGGACACCTACCTTGTATGTTGTGAAGTCTAATGTGACAATCAAAGTGTGAAGTATTCTTCGGGATAATGATAATGCAAAGTTGTTACTAGTTCATAAATGGTTAATTATGTGAGAGTGTTTGGAAACTATTTAGTTCTTATAACAAATATTTTTGATATATTTTTGGATAGATGTTTACAAACTATTTACACATTGTATGTATGACTAAATCCATTTTTAAAAGCATTTTATAAATGTTGTCGTAATAGTGAACTTATGAGTATAATATTGTTTTATTATTTTATTTATCTAAATTGAAATGTCTATATATTGATGTGCTATTGAGCAATGTCTTCTTCAATCCAAATATTGATGAACAAGGGTGATGCATTAAGAATGGATGAACAAGATGATTTTTTTCATTATTACAAATATTTGTACTTTATATGCAAGTTTAAATTATCATTACTTAAATATTATATTTTGTTGTTTAAAATTTCAAAATAATTGAGATAAGGAACTATTTAAAAACATATATCTATATAGTTACTATTTTATATAAAATTCTAAGATAAACAATAAATGTAACACTAAAACTATCTGTATTCGTATGCCTAACTCAAATTTGAAATGTAATCCTAAAGTTGTAACTCAAATCCTAATCATAACCCTAATTTTAATCCAAATTATAAACTTAATTCTATCTCTATTCCTAAACCTAATCGTAATTATGATGATAACCCCAACCCAAATTCAAATTCTATCTGTAACCCTAACCATAATCCTTATCTTATATATCTCTTACCCTAACCCTAACCCTAATCCTAATTTTATATCTAACCCTAAATCTAACCCTAATCCTAATTTCATCTCTAATCTCAACCCTGAGCCTAATTTTATCACTAATCCTAACCCTATCCCTAATTTTAACTTCAACCCTAATCTCAAACCCTAAATCTAATCATAATCCTTACCCTCACCCTATTTCTAAACCTAGCCCTTTTTATATGTGCTAACCCCAACCCTAACCCTACCCCTCATCGATAAACCTAAACCTTATAGTAATGGTAATCCCAATACTAATGCTAACCCTAACCCTATCCCCAATATTAATGTTTACCCCAACCTTAACCCTATTACTATCTCTAACCCTAGCCTTATCCTTAACCCTACCCTTGATCCTAATTTTATCTCTAATCCTAACCCTAATTGTGATGATAATCCCAAACCAAATTCTAATTTTATCTCTATTTGTTTAATCATAAATTTAAACCTAAACATAATCCCAAATCTAACCCTAATCCTAATCCTTATACTAACTCCAACCCTAATACCAATTTTATCTCTAAACCTGACCCTAACCCTATTCCCAATAATAAAATTATTCCCAACCTTAACCCTATTTTTTTCTCTAACCTTAACCCTAACCCTAACCCTCAATTGTAACCTTGAACCTAACCCTAATCTTAATCTTAATCTTAATAATAACGCTAACCCTAACCCTAATCCCTATACTAACGTTAACCCCAACCTTAACCCTAATTCTATCTCTAATCCTAACCCTAACCTTAACCATACCTTTCATCCTAATTTTATGTCTAATCCTAATCCTAACCCTAGTTGTGATGATAAGCCCAACCCAAATTGTAATTCTACCTCTAATTGTAATCATAACCCTAACCCTAGACCCTAACCCCGATCTTACTACTAGCGTTAATCCAAACCTAATCCCAAATTTATCTCATACCCTAACCCTACCCTATCCCAAATGTTAATCCCAAACACAATCTTCAACCCTAACCCTGACCCTAACCCTATTCATAATGTTAACCCCAATCCTAACCCTAACCTAACTCTAACGCTAACCTTAATCCTAACCATAACCCTAACCATAATAATTTTGACTTCCATGTTCCACTGCAAATGCTACTAGCATATAATATATATAAAAATACTGAGAGATATCCTTCTCGAAGCATCTATTGTACTTTTATATGACTAATTCATTATAAAATAGACGACGCGAATGGATATCTCTTAATGTTTATATATATATATATATGTTTAAAGGAAAACTAGGGGAGAGAGGCCCATAATGGAGCAGGGGATAGAAGTAGTCCTTAGTGGGCCCCATAGTGGAGCATTTTAATATCTAATTACGAAACACTTTTTATCCATAAAGTACGCAAAGTGACAAATCATGTGATGCCACATCAGTGCACCAATAAAACATGACTTAGTGCACCACTATAAGTCTCACTTTTTTTTTGGGCCTTTTTGAAGACCTCAACAAAAAACATGTTGATGTGGCATCATATTTGATGATGTGGCCCTAAAACGAAATATAGAAGCACATGAGTTGCCAAATAAACTGTTATACAAAATTGAGAGTGATTTGAAATTTCCACATAAGATTTTGAGAAACGCAAAGTTAGGGTGCTCCACTATGGGTCCCTCTCCCCTGAAACGGATTATTATTGTTATTTTGGTCTCCACGGACAAATACAATTTCTGTGCAGTCTCCACGATGCTTTCGCCCTTATCCACGTTGCGAATAATAACACCCAATAAAATGAATTTTATAGATTTTTTATAAATAATATTTTGCAAGAACCACTCGAAGGAACAATTGGGTGGATGATCAACCTCTGCGAGCTATGGCCGCTGTCATTTCCTGCTTATTTTCACGCCATCATTCTCTGCAAACTAATATCCCAACCAAAGTGTGCATCCTTCCTTCTTCCACTTCACATAGCAATGTGCTCTGTCTTTGGAAGCGTAATTCCAAACACACACTTGGGTTCACTTGCATTTCTCAATTTAGAACATCTGCAACATGTGTGTTTAAACTCAAAGCATCTTCTGCTGCAGCACAGGAGACTGAAAACAGTGCAGAAGAACTTGTAGACTCTCTTCTTTCCATGGTATCTCATTCTCTGCCCCTATCATCATAAACCCATGTCTTAAAGCATCTTTGATGTTTTATAAATACATCACAGGTCGTTTTAGAAGCCTTTTCTTTATTAAGGTCCGTGCAAGCCTTTAAACAGCTGTAGCACATTTCTGTTTAATGTAGGAAGTAAAGAAAACAAGGAATTGGGTATTTTTATAGGTGGAAGGAACAGACAGAGGTGCCATGCTAAGTAAAGAAGAGCATGCAAAGGTAGCTGGGACTGTCTCTAAATTGGAGCAATTTTGTATACCAGAGCCTCTCAAGTCTCCACTTATATTTGGAGGTAAGAAATCGCAAGGCAATGTGGAATAGGGTTGTTGGGTTTTTTGTTTAGCAACTATTTTAATAAACTTATAATATGCAAAAGGTGACTTGTCATTGTACAATTTTCACAGTTAGCTGAGAAGTATCAAATTTAATTTATTCCGGCTACAGATGGGTCATGAGGTCAAACCGCTCGAGTAGGAAACTAAAAAGAAAACACTCTTTTATAGCTTTCTTTGTTCTTGCAAGGGGTTCTTGAATCCCATATTGAGGTTCTTTGTTCTTGTAAGCCGTGACCCGAACAATTACCGAAGGTTAATTGGAAGCTAACTACTCGCTACGGCAAAATTTTTATTTAGGGAGAAACCAGCCAGCTCTGCCACATTCGCCAGGCTGCATTAACATAGAGATCACTTTATTAAATGCTCAATCCTATTGCTAAACCATTCAGTTAAGACAATTCCTCGCTAAATATATTACAAAATGGGAAATATCAGCATTAACTCACAGGAATCTACCACTTTATTAAGCGAACTAACTTATCGCTAGACCACTCCCTTACAGAATATTCTGCGCGCCTATTACAAAATGGAAAATATCAGAATTTTTTTTGTTTTTGTAAGAACATGCTATTAATATACCTCGTATTTACCACAATTGAAACATTTTTTTTTGCCTTCCTTTGGCTTAGAGCTGAGGTTTGAGGGTTACCTATTCTGCTAAAGTTGCTTCGGAGTTGCATTAGGTTTTGTCCCTTGATTTGTTGCCTCTTGGAAACCAAACCTTGGTTGGATTTATGCTTCATCCCTATTGGCTACACTCTGGAATTCCAATGCAATAAAACCTAAAATGTTAGGCATCCAGGTCTAGAACCCTAATTGATTTTGGACTTGGCAAAAGAAATATCATCTCAACTTATCTTAGAGTAAAATGAGAAGATTGATAAGATCAAGTACTCCTTGGATGGGTGCACATGCTACATACAACCTGAACATAATTATAAGATTTCAGATAATTCATAATTGCAAGGAATATCTACCTAGGAACAAATGCCTTGAAGCTATTTACAATAACCTTGTTGCTCAAAGAAATTACATAGACTTAGAATGCAATGAACAAAACTCCACTATTCCATTCATCTAGTGAGTAAACAAAAAATGCAATGAAAGTTGCATTTATAGAAAATACAAGGAGGAGAAGAGGACGACAACTCACCCTCCAAGAAGTGTAACTTGCAAGCAATGAGGTGACCCCCCACTCTCCAAAAAGGGAAGTGTAACTTGAGTAAACAAATTATCTAAATAAGCTTAACCTATTGTGTAATAAATTCATAACATTGCATAATAAATGCATAACTGTACCCCTCAACTTGCCCCCTCCTTTAAGTGCAAGAAAAACCTCTTAAAATCTGCAACCTCGTGGCTGTAGATGACTGATAACAAAAGTCAAAAGTCTAAAACCCTAAAAATCAGCAATATGAAAATGGTATGGTGGCAATGACACTGAAAGTCTTCTACAAAAATCAGTAACATTAGAACTATGGAGGTTCGAAATAGCCAAACAATGACTCAAAATCATTCAACAATAGTAAAAAAAATCTCTTGAAACCCTTAAAAATCAACAATATTATAATTGGAAACACTTGTATGGCTGTAAATGGAGGAATGTAATGGTTAGAAATGATGATGACAGTAGCTCCAAAGTTGAAAATGATGATGACAGTAGTCCTTGATATGTTTCCTTTACAATATAGCTGTATTATGCTATTGCTACTCTCCCCCATTATGTCTTGTTTGTAATCTTTTGCAAGAATATCTAATTTTGAAGTTATTCTAGTAAGCTTATGTTGAACTACTTTGATATTACTGTGAACACCTTCTCGAATCGTTTCAATGGTACCGATTTCTACTTCTTTAATAGGAAAAATGCCTCCAACATGTCTCATTCCTATCTCTTGATGAAATCCTCTGCTTAGGGGCAATCTTAAAGGTATAACATCAAACACCACAGTATGCTTATCCAATATAAACGAAATATTATCATGATGAAGTGTCCCACCTATGGATGAAGCCACAACTTTCTCTATTGAATGTGCAGTCCAAACTGTTTGTTTCATCCTTTTAGCTATGACAACTCTTGGGGCTCTCTCTTCAATGCCCCAGAGTACTAACTCTTTTCCCTTGAATTTCAATGTAATGTCCCCCCTTGTCTACTGTTTGATTTTTTTTTTTTTTTGTTGCTTTCTGATTTTTTTTGTGTTTTACTTGCCAAGACATGCAATATAACAAAATCTGAAAACTAACTAGATAATAAAGAAAACACATAAACCAAATGCAACCCAGATTATTATTTAGCAAATTAAACTCAAATGAAACATACCCATTTGTTGCTATTGAAAGTTGTAGGTCTGATCATACATAACCAGCAAGCTGGTGCTTACAAAAATGCCCACAAATCATCAAACCCTCGCTTCTCCACCACAAATCTAGTATGCAGCCATGAAGCAACCCTAGACGCCACAAATGGAGGTGATAGCAGCTTGAAAACCTAGGCGTTTTGCTTAGGAGGAAGCCCACATCCCTGCTGCAGCTGTATGGTCTTGTGGAGGTGTACGGCCAGCATAGAAGTCACCAATATGAAATTTTTCTGCTTTGAAATGCTGCCAATATCTTCACAAATCTGCTGTCAAATTATCTCCTCAAAACCCTTCAACAAACTCTCAAATAATTTCTGCAAATGATCAATGAAGTCACCAACATAACCCCTGAATGGAGCTATCAGCAAATCACCCTTGGGATGTCTTTCAATCCTATAGATGACGTTTCTCGTGAGGGATTTTGTCCTCACAAAGCCAAATATTCAGTCAACCAGCAAAACCCTTCTTCAAAATCTTCTTAGCATGAAAAAGCAAAAAAGCACAAAGAATGCTTTTATACCTCTCCCAATTTCCCACACCAAAGTTGGCTTTTTGATTTTTAAAAAAAATTCATTTTCCCTCCTTATAACCCCTTTAAGTTGGGCGACCAACTTCATGTGATAAAATAAATTTTTTTAAACCCCTTATAATGCCTTTTTATCATAAAGTCATTTAAAAAATTAAATATATAAATAACGCATAAAGTTAAATATTTTAAGTTAACTTTATTATTAACGTTATTTAAACTTAATACTCAAGACCATGATAAATGCCAAGATAAATCCATGGTAAGAATCCACCAACATGCCCAACATAGAAATATCGCCAATTGACCAAGTTGGTGACCACCCTGTGACTTACTAAAAATAGTGTGGACAAAGTGTCCAAATAATGCTCCAGAAGGTACACAACGAAAACCCTAGAATACACTGAGCTGGGAAACAACAATTACCCCCAAATGATTGACTGACAATCCACGAATGCTCTTAGAGGGGCCCCCTAACCATCCTGTTACTCTACAGGGACCAAGTGATAGACTAACCACAACACCTATTGACTACCTAGGAAGGGGACATTACATTCAACTCCATAGCGAACTCTTTAATAGAATGTAACCATTGCATGCCCAACACTATGTTGGTATCTTCTAGACTCATGCCATAAAAGTTATTACAAACCTTGTGTCTATTCAATGTGATGACAAACTATCGTTCCTTCTTGGTGCAAGGAATAGCGAAGTCATCTTGTAGTTTCTCATCCTTTGCAAACTCTTTTTCGTACATCCAAGGGCGGTAAACCTATTTGTAGCATGATTCCAAGAAAAAGATGGAAAACTCGGCTGGACTTGCTGCGCACTCATGAGCCCCAGGTCGTGCTGAGTCAACTCAGCACGGACTCGAGAGTTGAGTCTAGGAGAGTCCCAAGCTTGGACTCCCGAGTCCGTCTGAGGCACTCACGCGAGTCCTGGGCTCGGACTCCCGAGTCTCATGCGTGGACTCGCGCCGGTGACTGTGGGCGAAGAATGAGGTTTTAAAACCTCTTTTTTGTTTTCTTCTTTCATTTTACTCCTCCATTTTGCCCAAAACATGTGTAATCTTTGAATTATGACAAATTGATAATCAAATTAGGCTCTTATGTTCCCTAAATGTATTAATTTTTTATTTTTTTTAAACTACGGTTTTTTTTTTTGCCGAGTTTTTTGCTGAGTTCGTGCTGAGTCTCGAGTCTGAGTCCTATTTTGGGCTGCCGAGTCCACGCTGAGTCCGAGTTTTCCAACTTTGCACTACACTATGCTTAGTCAAAAAATCTTGAATATCAAAATGACATCTATTTTGCTTACCACCTTCCAACATCAAGCATCTCATTGTCCTTGCAGTTGCGATTACCTCCATTATACCATAGTCTATATTATGCATCATAACTTAGTCTTCAATTGTAGAACTTAGCTCCAAGGAATGACCAATGAATTGTGAGGATTGAACCTTCAAAAGTCTGTTAGCATTCATAAAATTTTGTATATGATTGTCCATGAGCTTTCTTTTTATCCAAATCATGGGTTGAAGAAATCATTATAATTAATGGTATTGATCTCCATAAAGCCTTTATCCTTTTTGTACCTCAAAATATTACTTGGATCCCATATGCATAAACGAATTTGAATTTAAGTAAAATAATCTACATGCCCTATATTGTAAGTTGTATCCTTCACTATTTCACCATTTTTAAAATGCTTCCCATGATGACAAGAACATTGTAATGACATGCTATGAAACAATAAATCTGAAATATGACCATCTTTTTCCTACCTTGAGTTGTAATCAAAGTGATCATCTTCATTTGCCGATACATGAGTTGTTGAAATATTCTCTTCAATTGCATGCCCATCAACATAGCTACTTTGGAAATCAATCACATATGGTAATGACTCACCCTTTGGAAGATTGATAGATCGTTAACGAAGTGGCACATTTTTTTTTCCTCTTGGGCTCTTTGCATGCAAGTAATGCCCTTTTCTCCTTGACTTCATAAAAAAAATTGGTATACACATTCATTAGAATTCAATAAATGTAATATCCCCAATTGGATAGAACAATATTTTTGCGAATTTTCAGTTTGACACATGTATCATTTTGTCAAACAATTTGCATGTTAACTGAGAAGTTGTGTTTCCAATGGTTTTATAGTTTGCAATTCATACATATAAATTCAATAGGTAGACAACATCATAACTTACATCATTCCAAACTGAGAATCCATACATTACATTCGAATGAAGTGTCTAACACTTACATATAAATTTCTGAGCAACAGAAATAACAGTAATAAGCAAACTCAGAAATGCAAGGTACAAATTATAGCATTTAAATACCCATTTTTGGCATTGAACCACAGTACAATGGCAGCTCTTGTAGCAGTCCCACGGCCGGAAAATTTTAAGCAACTGAGAAGAATGGATGACGGTGAATGACAGCAGGCTACCTTCAACAAATAACCATGCCCAGCAACTCCATAATTGTCCAGCTCTTCATGTCCTTCCTCACATAGGCCGCCTAAGGCGCTGGTAACCCTGTCCAAGACCAGGTTCACGCCCAACAGATGTATTCATGCCTCTCCTTAGTGAATACGACAGGCAATGGCAAGATATTGCAGTCTGAATAGGGCCCGCACCCTCCAACAGTCCCCACGGCCTTTGCCAAGGGCTCACGACTTCAAGGAATAGCCTGACGCCTCCACACAAAGAATGGATACCAGCTACGTCAGAGTTAGAATAACCAGCAGTCAATATGATAGTCTCATGCCCAAGAGTATCCTTCAACTTCCACGATTTCCCTGTATGCAAATACTCCACTGAAATGTGTACATCAATAAATATATTCACCCAACAATCTGGTTGCCACAGTCTGAAAAGGCTAGCAATATGAACTACTATGCAAATTGTCCAACTTGCCTGTAATCCAACATCCAATGCAAATGCTATTTCGTTACTCCACAAATTTAGAAATATTGGTCACTTGAGATCTCTGCCTGCAAATGCCTATGATAATTTGTCTTGCCTAGCAAGACACAAATTATCTAATCATTCAATCCACTCATTGAAGCACCAATGCGAATCCTGTCTGAATTCGCCTGTAAGAGAATTTGGGTTTTCGTCCAAATCTATGTTCTTGGAACTTAAGGGTTTCCACCCTCAAGCTATCTGTAAGCTAAGCTCTCCAAATTTCGTAAATCTCCAAAAGATAATAATTTCTCAAGATGATCAAATGATTCGCCTTCATCCCTTTTTAAAGGCTTAGCTCAACTTCTAGAAGATTCCCTTTTAGTTTCCCGCCAAAACATATTAGCACTTAAATATAAAGTGGCTTTATTAAAATAACTTTTAAATATTCCTTGGCATCACTTTATTTCACCTCATTAATATAATTATTTAATATTATTACCTTATTTAATGCACTTTTTGCCAGGCAAGATTAATTTTAAATAATTAAATTAATTAATCTCAGTAAGGCGAGTTGGAAAACGGGGACATTACAATAAAGCATCCTCTTTTAACAAAGTCTCACCTTCAACTTGCATGGCACAACTCTCTTATCCCTATGTGATAGTATGTTTTGTAGCAATGTCTTATGTAGTGTCCCCGTTTTCCAAGTGATCCCCTAACGGGGTACATTAGCTTATTTTATTCCCATAAGCTAAGATTAATTAATTAAATATTAAATTGTCCCAAGTCACATTTTGGACATTTATATTTAATTAATTGCTCGAGGACAAAAACCCTTGGGTTTCAAGGTGGATTGGATGAAAACTCAATGCCATCTAGAGTGGATTCATTGTAGAGTTCACACAGAGCTTCATCGATCAGTTGGAGAATTTGTGAAATCTTTTACAAAGACAAATTTTGGGGTTTGATTGGTTTGAAGATTTTTAATGGAGTAATTTTGTTTGGCCTTATGGATAATATTCATTAATTACAGTATTCACAGCTTCTCATAAGCCAGCCGCACCATGTTCAGTAGGAATACTTTAATCATTTGTAGACATAATAAAAGGGGAAAATTTATTCATGTATCTAGCTGCCAAAAGCATACAGACCTGGGCACGAAAATATAAATGATTGTCTATTTCTTGTGCGTCCAACTCTTGAAGGGATGCAAATATAATATTTTGAGGCTATGAGAGTAAACGCAGGGCCATGGACAAAGAGCAGTGCTGACTATTTAATCATTTATGGGAGGTTGCGACTTGTTCTGAGCACATAGGAGTGACATCCAAGCCATTGGTAGAGAGCGTGATGTGGTTAGCCGCCCATCTTGAAGAGACGTGTGGGGTGTGATTCCTCTAGTAATCCACCATGCCTTTTTGCTGACCACCATACCTTTTGTTGGCCATTGTAACACATTTGGAGGACGTGGATGATATGCAAGGAAAGAATATAATATTGGTGACAAAGCAATTGTGTATGCAAGCATTTTGTTATTACTTCTGCTCAGAAATAGTATGAGTAATTTTATAATCTGTTCTTCAATATATATCACACTGCCTTAAGGAATTTAATATATATATACCAGTTTTAGAAGTTGCAAATTGTTTATCATAATGTCTCCTTAATCCTGTGACTATTCAATTGAAGAAGTGAAGGAAATAAATTGTCAAACAACTTTAAATCCTTTATATCAATTGTTACGTTCCGAAAAATTTCATTTGCCCTTGCACGTCAAGTGTTTGACAGAATGCCAATGCAATGAAATTGTGAAAAGTGTTTAAAATTGTGCATAGAGATCTGGGTTAGTTCTTTAGATCTTATGGCTTCAATGTCGATTGTTCTTTTTGCTTCTTGCCTTCCTCCTTAGCTGCTTTTCATATTCACCCAAGCATCTGTGCATCCTTGCATATTGAACTTTTAAAATCTGTTTTATATCTATGAAGCAATTGAGGATAACCACAAGTGGGTTTGTAGATCTTCCTCTCCGATTTCCCATTATGTTGCTTTAAAATTTAGATTTAACCTATGCTAATTTGATACCATTGTAATGTCCCCAATCAGACAACTTTAGGAAATAGATGAAATATCAAACAATCTACTGTAATGTCTCCACACCAATTTATTTTTTGATTTTTCAATATGGGAAATACAAATGCATGTCTTGGCACTTTCTGATCACCAAGTTCCTAGTGTGGGCAAGGTGAGAGCATACGTTGTTTGGACAACACACATTCTATCTAGATGAATGCAGTGCTGAAATGAAAAGGTGGTAAGCTGACTAGAGCATGTAGGTGGTAGAGCCGACCCAAATCAACACCTCTTTGATGGACAAGCATGCATAGAGAATGCAAAGCCACTGGTAGATTACAATAGAATTTGATCAAGCCAAAATGATTGGTTGCATGCAGATCCAATCAATGCCAAAACGGACTTGAAATGCAAAGGGGTCTAGCGGTGAACCGACCAAGACCTTCAATGATAAAATGCATTAATCGGTAGAAAACCATTTGATTCAACGTTATCATTAAATGCACTACTCTCTAGTGGTCCTACTATCTAGAGTTACAAAATCATGAGATATGAACTACAAATGTCTATATTGAAAGGAACAAATTACCCAACATGGTAAGAGCATTATGCTCATAATCAGATACACTGCTGCAACACAACATTAGTTCACCAAAACCAGAATAGAGGCAATGATTAGTTAATGTTGATTGAACAACTACACCATTGAAACTAACCTTTGAATGTTGATAAATTACACAAGTGTGGACTGAAAATATCAACTGCGCTGATACCCCTTAAGTCTGAACCGAACTACCTCTTGCAAGTGTCTCTTTTGAGTCATCATGACATTCACAAACACTAGATATGGACTGTGCATTCACCTAAATCTGAACTGAACTTATATCAGACCTGGAGGGCTTAGTAAACAACAAATACAGAGGATGATACAGCTGCATAGCTACTTAAATTCCAACATTCAATCAAATCTCACCTTTCTCAGTCATACCTAGTATAGAAAATGGTGCAAACAGCATGAAACAAGGAGAATACTGAGGGAAAAGACAGCAGTTCTGCCCAATAACCACACACATACCTCCAGTCAATAGTATGGCCCAAAAATACCACTCCGATATATATTTAAGAATGGTACAACCTTCTCTTGAAACTTGTACCACCTCAATGCTAACACTAAAATCATCAAAGTTATTCAAATTACACTAAACTGAAACTCAATCACTGGAAACCTAAGTTATCGGTTTGGTTTTGGGTTCGGGTTCGGGTTCGACAAACCAGTTCGCTGGTTCAGTAAACAAAATTTTTGGGGTTGGGTTCATTTTGGGTTCGGTAATACAAAAACATATAAAAATCAGAAATATATACATATTTGCAGCAGTAATTAAGTTCAGAATACACCACCATATTAATAGTCAAATAACATAGCAAAAATACACCACCACTTTATACTCAAATGTCATGATATAGATTCATTTGGCATATTTTATCGCTTCCTCTTCAAACATAGGATTTGAGGAGAATATGTATCCAAATTTTGGATCTAAGAACGTGTTGTGCATTTGTTTGAGCTGTCAAAAGTAGGTATGCACAACTTGCCTAACCTTCATTGTAAGTCCTAGCTGTGGGTTCCTCTCTCTTTCTTGGGTCTGTTTCTTAGCTTCAATTGGCAAAAATTTGTAAGAGACATTGTTTCATGAGATTATTCCTAAGAGATCTATACTCATTTAGGTAGTCCAAATAGCTCTGTCCTACATTCTTCTGTCCCTATGACCATCTAGGTCTTCTGCTCTATCCAAAATTTAGGCATCAGGGGTCTAGTTACTGATCCTATTATTGTTCTGGTATTATTATTATTGCTGTTGTTTGCAGAGTTAATTGCATCACTGTTCATATTTTCAACATTTGTGTCAATAACTTGGTCAACTGCTGCTGTCCCTGTATAAGTGCATTTAGTTGCTGCTCTATATTAATGTCCTCATGTGAATTTCTTTTATCTTTGTTTGCCATAATTTCTTCTACTTCCAAATCTGCAAATGGAAATCCTTCTGTATTTTCCAAACATTGAAATTGTGGCCTTTTGAGTTCTATCTGATAGCACTTGTTTATTCTATCACTTGGATGCATATGGAGTGTATTTCTGCATCAATCTGTTAGAGACCCAACAGGCTGGTAGGAAAACTAGCTTAGATACCAGTAAAATATCCCTAACTGATTTTTTTGTATTTTTGACAAATGTTTGACAAAATGCTTATGAACTAAATAAATGCAAGAAATTGATTTACTTTGGTCTAACCACAATTCACGCAGCTATAAAAAAAAATATTAATGGTATTCAATTGAAATTTATCTCAAAACAGCTACACACGAAGACAACACGTATCTATTTCATGTGTTAGAGGCAAATATTAAGGTTAGAGGGAATAAATTTGTCTTTAAAAGTCAACAAAAAGTAAAAAAAATTAATTAAAAATTGCAAAACACGTTGAAAAAGTCCGCCTAGGCGCAAATTCTACCCGGGTTCAAACTAGGTTCGAAAAAAACGGACCCTAGCCGGACCCACAGTCAAGGTTTCAAACCCTGGTCGAACCCACAGTCGATTTTTCGAACCCATAGCGAATTTGATGGAACCGGACCCGAATTTCAAACCCGGACCGAACCCGTATCGAATCCGGGCTTTCGAGGGGCGAACCCAGTAACTTAACTGGAAACAATTAAGTATTATATTGAGAAATCAAAATACATAAAAAATTCTTATTCTTAGTAGCAAACTAGAAAATAAACTCAATGTTCAGCACAATGGCAATTCTAGAGTGAAACCAAACATCTAGATAGGAGAGTTTTTGTCCCCAAAACTAGATTTACTAAAGGGTTTTCATCCTTAAGTAAATAGAAGAACAAGGTTCATTCTTAGAGAAAACAATGAAAATTTAAGAGTAACCCTTATTCTAAAGACCCAACCTCCTTTTATAACCTTTTCAAAGTTATTTAAGAAAAAACACACTTTTTGTTTTTCCATTGTTTTTTTGAAAAATCCTTTTTTTGTTGTTTTAAAAAAATAAAGTTTTTTTCTTTTTTGTTTCTTTTTTCGAAAAAATGTGTTTTGTTTTTTCATTGTTTTTCAAAAAAATATTTTTCCTTAATAAAATAATACAAAGTGTCCTTATGACCACTTTTTAGCACCTTGAGCCTAGTGACACTTTATCTCCACACTTAAAACACCTTTTTAAATAATCAAATATGAGATGCCAATTAAAATATTAATCAAAGGTACCCTTTTGACAACTTAATTTAATTATTTAACATGTTTTCCTTTTACTAGCACCCAATAGCCTATGGGAAAAACTTAAGAAAATAGGCTAGGGGTTACCAGTAGCTTACACTTGAGAAGGAGACATTACATGTGCAAGCTGAAATGGTAAACAAAAAACTAAATGCCCAATTGGAGATGACAAAATGTGACTGAAATAAATGTTGATTAGCATAGTTTACATAATCGCAGGTTAATCGCCGAGTGGGCGATTAATCGCCAGTTTTTTCACAAAACGATTAAATGCTACCTTTACTTGCCAGCTGCTACAGTGAAAAAAATTGCTGATTGTTGCAGAGTAATAGCGGGGAAAAAATGAGCATTAATTGCCATTTGGTCGCCAATAAATTTGCTGCATTTTTTTGCCGTGTTTTTGCATGGATTTTTATGTTTTTTCACGCGTTTTTTTAGCGATAAATTCTACTTAAACCCCCGAATTTACATCTTTTTTCACATCCGTGATTTTCCCATCGATTTTGGCACGATCAAGGCTTCAATTTCAGCGCGAACTTGAAGGTTTTGGCATTGCAATTTGCAGCAGCAGCTATAGGTTAGGGTTTTTTATCTTTTCCTAGTTTCATGTCTTTTTTCATGGCTTCATTATTTCGAATCATGTAAAACATCATCATAGCTATGTTCAAAACTTCTCAAATTCCCGGCTGTGTTCACGGCTTCCTTATTTTTAAAAGCTTTGTGAGTTGAGTTGTGACTGTAACAGTTCATGATTATATTTAATATAATCATAATATATAACCTATGTAGCCGGTTCTTCAGGTTCTGGCCTGGGTCCTGGTCCGGGTTCGCCCTGGGTCCGGGTCCTGGTCCGGTCCTTCTGCTGGTTCGGCCAGGGTCCTTGCATTTGGGCCTTGGTTCGCCGGTGAAGAACCCGGGCGAACCCGAGCAGAACCCGGGCGAACCCAAGGCGAACCCAAGCAGAACCCGGGCGTCTGGGCGGCAAAAAGTGAATTTTTTTTGTTTTTTTTAATGTTTCCTTCCCTTTGACTTTGACCCACGCCCATGGGAACCCTAAAAGTGACCTCTAAAACATGTTAAACACCTAAACTGCCTCATTTTCATTCATTTGTTTTGCAAACAAACATTTTCATTCCAAGAGGCTGAGTACTATTTACTTATCAGCTTGTGATACAACTGAGAATATAAGCCCTCAGCTAGCCCTCAGCTAACACACATCTCTTCTCCAAAGAGTTTCCTTTATGTTTATGTTGCTTAATAATGCTTTTGAAGTGCAATATGATTTTTTCTTGGATTTTGGGTGTTCTGGAATTTTCATATTCCAATATTGAAAATTAAAACAAAAACAACAGAATATCATATTTCAGTTTAGTTTTTCCCTCAGTTCAGAATTTACAGAAACTACAATGTCAGTTCTTACACCACTGTTCTTTACTCCTATATCTGATAAGACTAGTACTTAATAGTAATGAACATAAACAGCAATGAATACTAGGTAGACTAAAAGAAGTATATCTTTATTCATATGAAGTTCTTACTTAGAAATATACCAGAGATGACCAGCCAAGGATCAGACTACTTTCCTTGACTAAGAAAAACCTATTTAAAGAACCTGATGGTTGACAAGCAGGACACAACCATCAACACTATTAATAACTGTCTCCTTAAACCTACCCACAAGCTGATAAGTAAATAGTACATAGTCAGATACAACCAAATTAATATAAGCACACATGTATATACATATAAATACCATATACATACATAAATATATCTATGCATGTATATAAGCACACATGTATATACATATAAATATACTATTCATGCTTCTAGGCTGCATATATATATATATATATATTTTTTTTTTTACATTTTTTTGTAATTTGTACTAACGAACCCAAGACGAACCGAACCCACCTCCCAAAAAATTTTGCCGAACCGGCGAACCGAACCCGCGAACCCGAACCCGAACCCGAACCCGAACCGGCTACTTAGTATATAACTATAAACTATAATATAGTATTTTTTATTTATATACATTATTAATAATAAATATTTTACTATCTATAATATTATTTTTTTGATTGGTAATAGAGTTAATTTTATTAATAAAAAACCAGGTTACATAGCATTTTTCAATACGGCATCATTTTAAATTTTAAAAGACCTACACCACTAAATTTCTAAATAAGAACATCTAGCCTTGCCTCCTATCCACAACACAATCAGCTCCATGAGATACAAATTACAACAACAGAGAAACAATTATCAACCTTTAAACGAAACCTATTAACAAGTCAGAAGATTGAAGCATTGCTTGGTCTTCCCTTTGTTTGTGACCGAAGAACCATTGCAAAAGATTTCTTTTCTTCTTGCTTTGCTTTCTCCCCCTTCACGGTTTGCCAACCGTCTTCCACCCTTGCAGCCTCCTTCTGCCATTTCAATGGTTTGTCCTAGGGACTCTTCAAAGCTTCATTCAATCTACCAATTGCTTGTTGACACTGTTCATCAACTTTTCATTTCCCAGGTTCTTTCTCATACGGCCTCACCACCCCTTTTTTCTCCCAACACTCCGGAGTTGCAGCCCCGTTTTTGAGATCCTTTTCTCCTCCGTTTAGGACAGCATTATCACTATTCACCACCTGACTCACTTGCTTCTCTTTCTCTATTGTATAGTGCTGGGGAGCAACATCTTTCCACCAAGAAGAAAATTTATTTGTTTTGTTTTTGACACATTGAGCAGCCAAGTGCCCAATTTTATAACAAATTCTGCACCTAAAGGGTACCCCCTCATAATCCAGGGGCTACACCCAACTGCCTTTCGAAGTTTTTCTCCGGATCTCTTTCGGTAACTCTCTAGACACGTCTATTTCCACCAAAATCTGGGCAAAAGTCAAATGTAGGAGATTTGAGGACCCCTCATCCATCATTAAGAAGCTTCCTAAAGAGTTCCCTATAGCCTCCAAGCAAGAATCAAACCAAAATTGTAAGGGAAGGTTAGGAAGTCTCACTCAGAGAGGAACCTTCTCAAACACTTCAGTGGCTGGGTTAAAAGCCGGATGCCATGGCTTTAACGGCAGAGGGTATTTCTCTTCCCACTCCCAATGATAGTCACAGAGGATCTTATTTCTATCCTGCTCCTTTTCAAAAACCACAATGAAGAGACCTTTTGCCATGGGGTATATTTGAACATACCCTTCCAAGACAAGCTTCCATTGGTTGGAAATCCACTAGTGGAGATCAGACAAGCTTGGCCAAAAACCCCTGAATCTCCCAATCAAGCCCAGCCTAGAAAAAACTCTCATTAAAAGTCACTTCTTGCTCCAGCTCACCATCTAGCTCCATTGTGAGTGTTTTAGGTGACGTAGACAAGGTAGATTCTCCACCTCCCCTTCTTGTCGCTGTTTTGGTTGGATGCTTAAATGTCTGAGAGGGTCCAATTTAGTTCCCCCTAGCCCCAGACGCCTTAGATCCCTTAACACTTCCAAAGCCCTCAGTGACGAAAGCTTCATGTTTTCCACTCTTCTGACCTCTTTGTGCAGACAGGGCATCGCCATCCAATCTAACGCCGCCTCCACTGTGGCTTGATATCTGCACGACTTTCTCTGTTCTGTTGCCATGAGCCAAGTTCTCTCAGTTGCAAATACTATTGACTCGAAAACCACTGAGCTTCCCCTGAGAAGCCTTCCCCAACTGGTTCACTACAGGCAAAAACCTAGCCTTTGTAGACAACAACAGTCGACCGTTAACTTCTATCGCCCCTCTCTTTTATATATGTATTTGATTCATAATATATTAAATTGTAAATTTTAATAAATATTATAATATATATTAAAATTTAAAATTTAATATATTATGAATCAAAAAAAATATTATAGACTGTAATATATTTATTATTAATAATGTATATATATTGGCTTTCTAAGATGGGATTTTATTATTTATTTATATACATTATTAATAATAAATATATTACAGTTTACTATCTATAATATATTCTTTTTTTGATTCATAATAATGTAATATATTAAATTTTAAATTTATATATATATATATATATATATATATATATATATATTATGAATCAAAAAAAGAATATATTATAGATTATTAGATAGTAATATATTTTTTATTAATAATGTATATAAATTGGCTTGCTAAGATGGGATTTTATTATTTATTTTTAAATTTACAATGTACATACTTTGCAAAAAATAATGATTTTATATGAATTTCGTTTATAACGAAGCCATGAAATCAAAGATATGAAATTGAAAACTGTAGCTGGGTTGTGAATGTGATGATTCAAACTCAAAGTAACAATGAAAGTTTATAACTTAATAGACTTCTAGTTCTGCTTATTAAACCCTCGTTTCAGCACTACTTTGTTTCAAACTTTCATGATTCATCATTCATGCATAGAAATTTTATAACTGGATTAATTTGAATTATAAATGGGGTCAGACTGGATATTTGGCAGTTGGCTGTTGGCACTTGGCAGCGTATGTAACCAGTAACAGTAAAGTAACAATGAAATTTTATAACTTAATCCTTACTCTATTAAGTTATAAAATTTCATTTTTACTTTAGTGTTACTGGTTACATACTCTGCCAACTGCCAAATATCGAGGCATACAAATATCCAGTTACAAAATTTCTATGCACGGCCATGAATGATGAAAGTTTGAAACAAAGTAGTGCTGAAATGAGGGTTCAATAAGCAAAAACAGAGCTCATATCATCATATTTCATCAATATTTTAAAAGTTGAAATTTGAGCATGTTTACTCATATCAATTATCACATATGTATGCAGTTGCACTATGCACATTATCACATTGTATGTAAAGTTAAACAAACTTCATATGGATGATAGTTTAGTTTTAAATTTTTAATTGTTCATAATCATTTTAATCTTTTAGAAGTTGAAATTTGAGCATGTTTACTCATGTGGAGACATCTTAGACCTCAACATCTACGGGTTGAGGTAGATGTCTTTGCATGAGTAAACATGCTCAGATTTCAACTTCTAAAATGATGATGAACAATTAAATAATAAAACTCATACCTTTCATAGATAATTTAATCTTTCATTAATGAGTAAACATGCTCAAATTTCAATTTCTAAAATGATTGATGCTAATATCATAATATGATATCACAATACATTGATATGAAACAAGAAATTGTGTGATTGTGTGCACTGTGTGTATAGATATGTTTGAGTGTGTATATGCATGCAAACTTGGCATCATGTGTATAGATATGTATGTGTGTACAGTTCAGTCTTGACTCTGCATACATACAAACCTACACACACAAACATCATACTTACAACTTACAAGTTACACACACATACTGGAAACTTGCATGCATACAATATTGGAAACTTGCATGCATACAATATTGGATACATATATATCCACACATACACACAACTTTTGTTCATCCACATAGATTACTTGCCCATCTGCGAACTATGATTGAAAGTCTCAAAGTACTTTTATAGTGGAATATCTGCAATAAATTATTAAATACAGTATAATTTTGAGCAATTGCTATGTAATGATAATCTGCTGCTCCCACTTGCAAATTTGCAGCAGTCAACAAGGTTAGGAGTTAGGACTTAGGACTGCAATGCCAATTTGCATACAAGTAAATTAAATCAATGTGCATCCAACAAAAATTACAAATATTAGAATGAAAAAACTGAAATTAGATAATGATTGAATAAAGTTAAATAATTAGTTGATTGTTCCTTTGTACTAGATTTATTACAACTTACAACTTCTAATATATTTATTATTCAACTTCTAATATTGTAGGTTAATATTTAATCACAATGGCATCCGACTCTGCATCTGGTTTGGACTCAGTTGCCACAAGTCAAGCCATTGAAAGGAGACCCCCTAGTAGCCATGCCTACTTGGAAACATGGTTATTACAAGCCAATACTAGGGAGTGTTATTTGTACTCATTGCAAAAAGAGGGTTAGTGGAGGCATCAATCACCTCGAATACCATCTTGTTGGTATTCCATGTCGTGATTCAAAGGCATGTGAAAAAGCCACTGAAGAGGTGCAACGGGAGATGTTAGCTGTTCTTGCAGCACTTGAAGAAAAAAAAAATAGAGAGGGAAAAGACAAAAGCAGCCATGCAAGAAGCCATTGCTCCTAATTTGGCTGAAGATTCTGGGGTGAATATGCGGGCTCTAGTTGCAGTCCACGTTTACATGCCGGTTGTGTTACCCCATCCACTTCATCCAGTTCGAGCAAATTCCAGTTTTTTGTGCCTAGAAATGTTCCAAGATCACAACCTTCATTGGAAGGTATTGGGTGGAATAGGGAGGTGCACAAAGAAGCAGACAAGGCTTGTGCAAATTTTTGGTTTTATAACAACCTTCCCTTCAATGTGGCAAAGAGTCCATATTGGGAGAGTTTGGTGACAACATTGACAGTTGCAGGGAAAGGGTACAAGGCCCCTAGTCCAAGAGATCTAAGTGGCAAGTTACTTGAAGATGCTATTGTAGATGCAAAAGGAATTGTGGAAGATGAAAAGAAGCAATGGAAAAAGTATGGATGCTCAATTCTTTTAGATGGTTGGACAAATGGAAGAAACCACACTCTTATCAATTCTATAGTGGCTTCAAATGGTGTGATGGTTTTTCTAAAGTCAATTGATGCCTCCAACATAATAAAGAACGCAAAAAATTTGAGCTTGATGTTGGAGCAAGTTGTTTTAGAGGTGGGCATAGAAAATGTTGTCCAAGTTATTATTGACAATGCAACAACATATGTGGCAGCTAGTAGATTGCTTCAAGTGAGGCATCAAACAATTTTGTGGACCCCTTGTGCAATGCATTGCCTTGACCTTCTTTTGGAGGACATAGGCAAAATTGACTAGGTGAAACCAATTGTAGAACAAGCAAGAGACATAACAAAATATATATATGATCACCCATGGGTTCTTCAATTGATGAGAGATCACACCAAGGGGAAAGAGCTTGTGCAATCGGGTGCTACAAGGTTTGCAACTAATTTTCTAACGTTGCAAAGTATCACTGGTTTATTGACTTCTTTGAAGTAGATGTTCGTGAGTCAACCAAGGGTAGACTCAACTTACTCAAAGAAGGCTGATGGAGAAAAGATTGTAGCAATAATCTTTGATGGTCAATTTGCAACTAGAGCATTAGAGATTGTCAAGGTAACTTCAACTCTAATGAATTTTCAGATTTAATCCTTTATTCTTAATTTAAAATTCTATAAGTATTTTTGTTTCATTGTAAGGTGTAATTTAAATTTGGTTTACTTTGTACTTTATAGGTGGTGAGCCATTGGTGAGGGTCTTCTTTGTGGATAGCAGAAAAATGTGATGGGATATCTTTATGAGGCAATGGATAGGGAAAGAGGCCATCCAACACTATTATAGGGGTATGCAAATAGGTTTACCCCTATTTGGGAGATCATTGATCGAAGGTGGTACAATCAACTCCACCAACCCATTCATGCAGCGGGGTACTTTCTCAACCCCAAGTTCTACTTCTCTGATGGCTTCATAGATGTTAATGGAGAGGTTATGGAGGGCCTATTCACTTGTATTGAAAGGATGACACTTGAATCTGAAGTGAGAGACCTCATCCTTTTAGAGTTGCAAAATTATAAGGCAGCTAGGAGCCTTTGTTTTCTTCCAAATTATGTGAACGAGGAAGAGAGATCCAAACACCAAGTAAGAAAAAGTGAAGCCTTATATCTTGCAAGTTATGAATTACAATTATTATTACTTATTACAATATTGTTTATTAATATTTACAAAAACTTGAATATCTTATTTGCAAGTTCTTGGTGGGAAGATTGGGATGGAAAAACCCCAAATTTGCAAAGGCTAGCCCTTCAAATTTTGTCTCAACCTTGTAGTTCTTTGGCTGTGAACGAATAGGAGTTTGTTTGATGCCATTCACATGAAGAAGTGTAATAGGTTGACTCAACAACGCCTCAATGATCTTGTTTTTGTGCAATATAACCTTCGGCTTCGCACAAGAAAGGTGCAGGACTAGTCAGAACGAGCTCATTGATTTGGATGAAATTGATCCATACAAGGAATGGATGTGCAGGATGATGAGGCCTCCTTGTTTATAGAGGATGAGATTGCTGATTTCGAGAGGCAAGCTATGGAGGATTTGCCTACAGCAGAAGCAAGGGAGATTGGATTGGATGACATTGATGTGGTGGAGGAGGAGCCACTACCACCTACCAGCATGGTGGAACTATTGCCACAATCTTCTACAACAAGTAGGGAGGCACAAGGACCATACCCTCTACCTCCCAATTTTTCACTAGGTTGGGGAAGAGGAAATTGTAATTGCCTAGATATGAAATTTATGATGATGATTTTCAAATACAATCATCATAAATTCATTATAGATATTAGTAGTTTCACTACATGGCTTCATATAATGATGCCATTTTGTAATCCATATGTATTGAACAATGAAATTTAATATGAAAGTTTGAAACACTCCCTCATGGTTTTTAGACTCATTTGATGCATTTTGTAATTGAATTTTACAAAAAAAAAAAAGTGTTTTTATAAGAAATTTTGCTACTTTTTAAGCTGCCGAATATTTGCGAGTCAAAAATTTTGGGCTTGCCGAGTATTCTCTGATTCCGAGTATGTAAACTATGCTGATTAGCAATGTATAATAATTGTAAACCCCTGTAAACCATATATGTAACATCAAACTATGAATGTAAACCCTCACAAATGGAAATGAATTTTGGAACCCTCAAGTGATGAGAATATGACAAAGTACTAGTATATGTGATGTACAATTGGTAAAATGCATGAGACCCTTAAGTACACTTCCACATGAATCATAGATTATTTATGAAGACATATTAGACTTTTATAATAGCAAATAACTAGTAACAAACAACTATTACAATAAAAATCAAATCTGAATTGAGGCACCAAAGTACCAAATTAATCCCATGCTAAACAACAATTTATGAATGCATCTTTTATTTATTTCATCACCAAATTCACTTATAGTAGTCTATATAGCTATATGAAAGTTCCCAACCCTCAAGTTTGGCACTAACTTGTATGGCGGTGGTTAGGAAGTGCATGAATAGGTCTGAAGTCTTCTTCAATTAGTCATTAATGACTAATAACAACAATCTAACATCTTGAAACCCTAGATGCAGTAAGGAAATAGCAGAAAATATTAAGAAAACTCTGAAAATCAGCAACTATGTGGTGGTTTGATGGTGGAATATATGATATTAGACAAATCTATGCCCTCATGAACAGCAACAACATTAATCCTCTTTGAAATGATGGCTAGAAACATGAATTTTAACAAATCCAATGAATGAAATATCTCACAAACTACAACGATATCTAAAGCTGTAATGTCCCCATTTTTCGGGTTCTCTTGCTCTGCAATTGGAGCTGACTTTTTGGGTTTGTGTCAGCCTGATCAGAGGGGTAATTTGATGTTACCATTGAGCTCAGATGGTTTATAGGAGTTATATGATGCTTTCAGATGTTATTTCCAATTGTCGGTTTGGGCTCCAAGATTCTTGGAGGAAGTGTCTATATTTAGTAAGTCACCCAACTAGGTCCGTTTATCATCTTTCATCATCGGGATCACTCCCGCACAGTCATTTTTTGGTTCAGATGCATTTCAATCGTTCCTGTAATTTGAAAGTAATATTGAGCTTTATTTAATTAATTTCATTAAAGTTATTATTTTAATTAAAACATTTAAGGGTGCACCTTAGTGTTATGGCTCGTTGGAATCGGGATGAAAAACTTTAAATGTTGGGATGCTGAAAAGTGACTTTCAGTGCTTGAAAATGTTTTAAAATAAAATAAATCACTTTCTGGAGTTAAAAATTTTAATAAATTAATAAAGTGATTTTAAAAAAGAGTTTTTGGAAAGTTCCCTAAAAATACTTATAAAAGGAGAATTGAGAGCTCATTTGTTATGTTGAAGATTATTCTCTTTGTCTAAAAACCCTTGTGGTTCTGGAGATTGGATTTGGTTAATCTCAACCTTCTTGAGGATGAAAACCCTCTTGGAGAAGATTGGCTCAAGTGGTGAAAGATCTACCCAAGCGTGATTGGAAATATTATAAAATATCTTGTTTGGAAACCTTGCCTGGAAGAGTTTGATGGTTTTGGTGGTTTCATCATATTCTTATTTTGGAGCTTATACAACAAAAAGGAATGTCTTGGAATGGGACACCATTTGTGTTTGGGACAATCCTCTTGTGATAGGCATGGGGGTTATGTATTGCTGGTTGTGGGATTCGTGAATGGTGGCATGGTAACTCCTTGAAGACTATGAAACCTTTATTGTTGTATGTTGTACTCACACAGTTCTGGAGAACAAAAAGGTTGTTTGAGTATTGCAAAGTCCAATACACTAGCCGCCACCCTGTTAACAATAGCTTGAAGGTAACTGTGAGGCTGTAGGTGGACGTGTAACATTAGAAGTGTTGGTGTTTGAATAGTTTACTGTGCTAAAAGAATCGCCCCTGCCTTTAGGTTGACATATGAGTGGTGATTTTAGTATGCAAAAATCAGATTAGTAGCTTGGCGTCATAACCTATTGCTGAGTGTGATTGTCCAGGGTAGTTGCTAGATGGCTGGGTGAAATTTGATGAATGATACCCCTTTATTGTAGCTGTTGTGAAATACCAAACTGGGCAGTGATGACATTATTTGCTGGGATTGTTCAATGGTGTAAGAAAATGCTGCTAATCAGGTCAGCAATCTGCATATGCTCTTCTTTGTAATCTGCCCTTTATTGCAATAGACTGTTATGTTAAACAAATTCCATTATCACAATCCTTGGATCATTGTAAACTATTTGTCAAATTAATGGGTATCATATTGTGCTCATTCATGTTCAGGTTATGTTAATATATTTCAAAACCATTGTATGAATTATCACAACATTGCAGCCAAAAACTAAATATTTAGTGTGCACATGAACTGTTTGACAAAATGCTTATTGGGAAAACAATGCAAATTTGGTGAAAATTGGGTGGGACACTATAGTGGTATTATAACCTAAGTTCCTGCTAGCTTTTCGAGAAATTCAGTCTCAGTTTTAAATCATGGATTCAGAGAGTGACAAAGAGTTGGAACATAGACTTTTTATTGCAAGAAAATAACTCGGTCACTTGTCTCCATCAAAAGATGTTATTTTCAGCTTGTTGGAGGAAGTGGTGAATTGTTTGCATATGGTGGATCGGTCACCTTCCCAGTTAATTCAAATAGGTATGATTCTAACAACGAATTCTTTGGGTGAGCACAAGTTATTGAGACACAAAAATAAGGATTACAGCTCCTGAAGTTCCTTATAATGTTGCCAAAATGAAGGAGATATTGCAGTTGATCCTTGAAAGCTTTGATGGGTTAGGTGATATCAAAAGTCCTTTCAGTAAGAGGGTTAAGGTTCTAGAATTGATGGCAAAGGTGAGATCATGCGTTATCATGATTGACTATGATTGTGATGATCTTGTTCTACAAATGTTTCATCATTTCTTGGTTGCTATCAACGAGGATCATGAAAAATCTATGTAGGATTACATGAGAATCATTATGGCTTCAATTATTGATGAAAGTGATGTTATTCTCCAGCCAATCATATCTTTGCTATTGGCTGTTCTGAAGCAAGAACAATTTACTTCCACAACAACTTATAACTTGGTACACAATGTTTTCAAACAATGTGAGGGTAAGTTGAAGCCCTACTTTTTTGATGAAGAGTAGGTGAAAGAAGATGGGTTCAAATATGAAACGGTTGATGCCGGAAAATGTTTGACAGAACCCCAAGACAACTACTTGGAAGCACATGCATCTATTCATGATGTGAATGTGTGCAATGGGATGGACAAAACAACAACCCTTAATACTCAATTAGAGTTATCCTATGAGGCTGATTTTGGAAAGCATGGTGCTGATTATAAATCAGAAAATTTATATGAATATGATAGGTCTCAGGGGTCCCATCATTTGGTAGGACAATTGAAGGTAAATGAAGACATGATTGTTGCAGCCATAAACCATTTTGATGATACTCATAAGTTGATGGCAAATTGTTGTTGGAGGGCTCTGTTGTGACCTTTTCACACATTGCCCCATTGCAAATGGGGACCCTTTGTTTTCGCTTTTTGGGTTTTGCCTTGGCGTCACAACTGCTTATCACCATGTATCTTTCACAATTTGGAGTTTGAGTTTTTGAATGGTCACCCGAGTCAAGTGAAGGAATTTGAGCCTGGATCATTGTGCAAACATCATCATAGTGCTTAGTAGGCCTGAGGGATGAAGATCAATTGTCGTTTCGGTCAATTCTGACATTTCCTACTTTTTGGGGATTGCCCCTCCGGACCCCCTATTTTTTTAGGGACTTTATTTTTGGCATTTTTAGCCCAAGTTGGACTTCCTATTTTTTAGGGGCTATTTTTAGAAAGTTGCTATTTTGGGAAAAGTTTCTATTTTTGTTAGGGTTTCTATATTTGGAAAGTGCCCGAATTTCGAAAATCCACTCAGAAGTTCCAAAAAACCAATAGAAATCACAGAAAATCAATTGGAAAATTCGTGAAATTCATGATGAAAATCAGAAAATTGATGAAAATCTGGAAAATCAGTCCAAAAAATCATAGAAAATCATGGAAAATCTGGAAAATTCATGGAGAAATCTGGAAAAATCTGAGAGAAGACTGAAAATCATGGTGAATTGGCCTAAGTATGGAAGTAAGAATTCATGGAGGCATGGAAGGAAGACTGAAATTCCAACCAGCAGGGAGAATGAAGGGCAAAATCAATGGCTTGACCATGAGACAAGTCCGCCCAGCTCACAAGGAAATGGCATGGATTCATGGAAAGTCCACCCAACAACTTCAAAAGCAATGGCATGGACTAAGGCAAAGTCCGCCCAGCTCTTGAGAAGATGGCACAAGTGGAGATGAAGTCCGCCCCAAGACATGGCTTGAAACAATGGCAAGTCCGCCATGCCATGGAAAAGGAAATTGCAAAAAGAATGGCAAGTCCGCCATTTAGCCTTGATGAGACAATGGCAAGAAACTGGTGAAGTCCGCCCTACCATGGCAAGTAGTTGGTGAAGTCCGCCCAGCTTGGAAGAAGGCAAAAAATTAAAAATTTGGCTAAGTATAAGTGCCTTGCCTATGTAATGTTACCTTGGGGAGAAAAATTTCATGAAATTGACTAAGTATTTGATGCCTCAGAAAATGAAATTTGAATTTTGGCTAAGTGTAAAAGGAAAATACATGTGGAAAAGAAGTTCCAAGTTCGCCATGCCAAAATGAGAATGGCAAGAACTTCTTAAAGTCTGCCCTTGCAACATGGAAAGATGTAGAAACCCCTGTTTCCCCCTGATTCTAACTCTAAATGTTTTTGTTTGTTTTTCTGAAGTTTTTGGGTTTTTTGACGTTTTTGCATAAAATATGAAGAATGCGATTTTGCAAGTAAAATAATATAAAATCTAGATAAATTCATATAACTCCGAAAATGCAAGAATCCATTGCAAATATTAATGCCAATCTATTTGTTTATCTTCTGAGACGATTACAATGAAGATCCTATTACATGCAAGTAAAAAGGCAATGATTTTATTGAAGAACCTGGTGAAACGCAGCAAGCTGAAACTGATATGGTGATGGTACGGCTGCAATGACTATATCTTTCTCCCTCCGTCCAATGATGTGAGTTGATACCAGATGCAGGGGCGCCACTACTAGTGAAGACTGGAAGCCAAACAAGGAAGCGCTTTTCTCAAGAATAAGAGTACGGCCTGTGAGAAGGTACGGTCAGGTACAGAAAGGTACGGCCTGTCAACAGCAGCAAGTACAATGGTACGGCTTTCCTGAAATCAATGTCCAGTCTTAGGATATGATGCGCCTTGATGTAAATATGCCTTCTAGAGGAAACCCTCAATCAAAACTCTGATACTGAATGATCTGTGAAGTTCTGTGATCTCTTCTGGATGAAGAAACCTCTTTCCTGGCAATAGATCGGATGATATTTCACACCCTCTGAATCGCTCTCACTGGAGATGGCTCGTTCCCCAATGCGTTCGAGACTGAAACCCTAGGCTTCTGTGCTCTGCTCAAGACTTGATCAATTTTCAATTCATAAATGACATAATGGCTCGATTCCCAATGCAAATGGCTTATACACATGAAAAGTGCGAATTCCTCAATAATAGGGAAACATTAAAATATTTCGAACTTTTCATTTTAATCTTTCAATAGTCTCAGCCAAATTTTTAATTATAAATTTAATTGTCAAAATGGCCCCTTTCTGATGATGGGCGACCCCTCCACTGAAATCACTTAAGTTATAATAAAATATTATAACTTAATATTATAATGCTCCAGAATTAATATTTAATTAAATCAATTAAATATTAATATCTCTCTCGATATATAACCGATGCACAAACCGTTTGAAGCTGATGAACACTGAAGTGATTCTGAACGCTATCAATCCATACTGCTAAAAATAGCAGGGGTCCCACGCTGAGTGCTGAATAACTGCTAAAAATAGCAACTCGGGCTAGAAGTGTCTGAATGAGCCCGAACGAAAGCCAACTGATCAAATACTGCCAACTGAAGCTGAGCCAAGCTCCAACATGACCCTCTATCCAATCTATCAGCCTACGAGGGTCGTATAATAGGCTAATCCTGTGCTCGGAGAGATGTCAACTAGAAGGGGACATGACAAAAGAAATCTCCAAAGTTCGCCATAAGGAATGGTGAGAATGTCCAGACAAGAGGAAAGTCCTACCTTGGCACTTAGGAAAAATGGCAAAGACAAGACAAAGTCCGACCTTGTTCAATGGATGGATGGCACAAGCATGAGAAAGTCCGACCTTGCCCAAGCATAGCATGTCCAAACCTTTGTAAGGCATGTCCAAGGAAAAATAAAGTCCGACCGGAGCCTAGATAAGAAAATGTCTTGAGCATCATGAAGTCCAACTTTGATTGAAGAAAAACATCCAAGCTCATATGAAGTCCGCCGAGGAAATGGCAAAGCACATGCAAAGTCCGATCTTGGAGGAATGGACAATGGCAAAGAGTTTGTGAAGTCCGCCTTGCCCAAGGAAATGCAAAGAAAGTGTAAAGTCCGCCCCAAGGAGAAATGGAGTTGAAAAAGGATTCTCAAAGTTCGCCTAGACCATCAAGAGCACATGGAAAAGAAAGTTGAAAGTCCGCCTAGCAAATATGATAAAATTTGTCTAAGGCATGGAACATCTAGAGGGGAGATAGGAAATGGAAAAACACTTGGAAAGTCCGCCAACACTTGAAGATAGATGGAAAAGACTCTCAAAGTCCGCCATGGAAAAATGTTCACCAAGCCCGACCTAAGGAGAGAGAAAACTTGACTTGAAGAGAGAGAGGATGGAAGAGTTTCATGTAATCTGCCATGCCAAGAAGTTAAATGGCAAAGAAAGTGTAAAGTCCGACTTGAAGGGAGATGAAAGAAAACTTGGAAGTCCACCCTTGCACATGGCAAGACCAACAAGAAGTCCGCCAAGAATTTGGCATCATGAAGACAACGGCAGGCACATCATCAAGTACATCCAACTTACACAAGCCAAATTCAAAATTGAAGACAAATCCACCGACGAAGTTTATTTGAGCACAAAAATGGCCAGAATCTTGAAGGTGTTACAGAATGAAATTGAATAGCCAAAATTTGGCTAAGTATGGGAAGTTCTTCACAGAGAAAGTTCCAATTTCCTCCATTGTGGCGAAGGCACAGGGGAGTTCCTCTCCAAATTCAAGCAACTTGAAGAAATTCCAAAACAATCCGGGAAGAAAGACTTAATGACTTCAAGTCTAAACAGGTGCTCCAAGGCGAGGTGAGAAGAAGAAGCCAAAGTCATCCAAAATCAAAGCACAAAGGATAAAGTCATCGGCAAGGAAAATATTCTAAGGAACAAGACCAAAGTGACCAAGGAAGACATCCAACACGCTGAGGTGGCGCCTCGTCATCTTCCAAATCAACATGCAATAACTTTCTATTTTACTGTTGGTTCATATTTAGCAAAAAGGACAAGTGTCCTCGAATGTAATTTTCTCATTGGTCGAGGAGTAGTTAGTTGCAACAAACCCTAATTAGGGTTTTATTTTGTAATCTTGGCCGTTGATCCTAAATCAATCTTGGCCATTGAACTGTAATTGGGGAGCCTATAAATTGAGCTCACCCCCTCATTTGTGAAGCATGGGAGCATGTTGCAAAACATGTTGAGATAAGCAATTGTTGTAAGACTGCCAAAGTAATAAGTAATGCATGCATTGTTCTGATGGTGATTACTTCTCTTATTTTGGAGTTGTCATGGTTCTTATCCCTCATCATAGTTTAGATTTTATTTCATGTATGTTAGATGAATGCAAGATTTGACAAGTATTGATTTATGGTGAAACTTTTGCGCATTCTTTCTTTGAATGAATGATTTTTGTTCAATGCGTAAAGTTAGCCTAAGCTTACTTTGTGGATGCTTAACTTCTGTTTGGATAAATATTGTTCGATTTGATGGTAGTTATTCATGACGTGAAAATCATAAGCATACTCCCTTGAAGATTGCACCCACTTTGTGTAGTTGTCGTTGAGCGTGGCGAAGCAAAGCGTGGTTATTGGTTCCACCAAGTCAATATCGTCTCTTGAATTCTTAGGAAGTAGACTAGAAATTCTAAACCTTTATCTCCTTTTTTTAGTTTGTTTGATTCAGGACCCAAACATTAGAGCCTCATTGTCTGGACCTTCATTGTGAATTGAACAAGCCTAGCATAAGTCCCTTTGTGTTACCAACATATCACAATGATCATTGAGCTTATCCGCACGTCAATACTTGACATAGGGAACCTTGGAATCGCCATATGATCTCGCAATCTTAGCATACGCGGTCGTTTTTCAAGAGAGGATAGGGTGTCTTTGGGCATTTTATTCTGATGTTTGGTGTGTCATAAAATACGCATCAACAGGCTCCAGGGACACATAAGAATTTTGAAGGAGAACTTTCCCTTATAGACCTTTAGGCACTCCGAGAAGCATTTGTGGTAATGAAATCAAATTACCTACACCTACTTTCCGATAGGGATCATCTTCTCATGCTTGATGAGATCTATTTTGATGTGCTAAAAGGGAAAGAAGAGGAAGTAGATAAGCTTACCTATGAGCTTAATGTTACCAAGGATTCTTTGAAGAGCACTCAAATGGCCCTTAAAGAATCAAAATTTCAGGTTGATGAGCTTTGTTTGGAGTTGAGCTTGGCTCAATCTTCATCATCCACAACAGAGACTTAGTCTTCTATGGCAGCCATAACACCTAAGGATGATAGCGGTACTCATGGTTTGAGGGGAGAACCTCTTATGATGGTCAAGCATGAGGTGCTTTCAGATTTGCATGGGTTTGAAGAGAAGTATGATTCAGAAATTTTTGATTATACACATAATTTGCATCATGGAGATCATGAGTCACCTTTGTTGGAGAGCCAATTGAGGGCTCAAGACATAGTTATGAATGAGTTAGTTGAGCATATGGTTTGTGGATCAACCAATAGTGAAGTGCATGCACCCACAAGTGAAAGGGGCACAAGTCTCTATATTGGTGATTTAGAGATTGTTATTGGTAAGTCTTGTGATGAAGAGGCAGATCTTTTGAGGTTAGCGTGATAGATCATAACGCTGTTCCATCATTTTTACATGAGGATTGTAGGGCATCATCTAGTGGGAAAAATAATGTTCATGATGATGTTTCCTACACTTGTAAGCAAATCAAGAAATGTATTTGTTGAAGCTGATTTTGATCATTGGCCTAATGAGTCACATGAATGGAATGATCAGCTAAAAATCATTGAAGATAAGGTTGTTCAAACCTTAACTCACTTTGATAGTACACACAAGTTCATTGAATATCTTCTTAGGTCAGCTCAACTGGAAGAAAGACAAAAAGGGTTAATGGTTGGAGCTACTATACCAAATCTGCAAACTATCAAACATGCTTTTGAGGTAATGAAATCAGATTACCTCCATTTGCTTTCAGAGAGAGACCTTTCCATCAGGTTTGTAGAGGAGGCTTACAGGGCTAATGCAAAATCTGCTCATCATGATCTAAGTTGTGAGACACCTCTTGATTCTTGCGATGGTAGTGGTGAAATATGGAATCCAAGTGACTGTTCAGGTATTCCATTGGCGTAAGCGGGTGAATTTCCCCTTGATTGCATGGTGAGGTATGCTTATCAATTTTCTTTCAGCCCACATACGTATGAATTGACTATGTTTCTGATGGCACTTAAAGGTGGGTTGGATAAAAAGTTACATAGATCACTTTGGTATGATGTGCTCCCATCTTTAGAAGATGAATTCAAATCTTGCAAATCTCCTACTTTGTTTCCACTAGATGGTTGCATACAAGAACATGAATCAAAGAATTGGCTCATTTGGATCCCAATGGTTATCAGTTTGGCACAGTGGAAGTCAGTTGGTATTGAGAATGGTGGACTTCCAATTTGGCTGTGAGATTCGGGAATTCATCTAGTTGGTAGATTGCTTCAAATTTTGATAATGATTAACAGTGTAACAACCACCCTTGATTTTTTTTGATTGTTTGCTCAGCTTAATGTTAATTGCAGATATGTTCTTGTTTCATATATTTTCAACATAGCATAGCATTCATAGGAAACATTACAAAGAAGGGAAATAACCATGAAATTGCATTGTTTTCACATTGAACCATAACATAGCATAATGGTAAACCAATGAAATTAGACTTAATGAGAAATGTTTCAGACCTGATAACAATCAATTTCAGACCTAATAACGGTCATACAAGTGCAACAAATGCTTTCAAACTCGCACCACAAGATAGTTACTATAGATGCTAATGAATCTCCGCGATCTCACATCAAAGAACAGCTGCACGAACTCCGAAATGAGCAGATTCCAGGCCTATACATCAACAGACCTGAGTGTGCACAAACTCCCAAAATGGCCCGATTCCCTAGGAGGGGCAATTTGCTCCTAAAATCCAATACTCCACCAAAAAATGCAAATTAGTGCATGAAATGTGGCACCCAGTTGTGCGGAATCCTTTGGAACAATGCCCAAAATGAAGCTTCAAACACCAACGGAGCTACGAGCAAATTAGCACTTCCAGCCATTGTGAAAAAACGAATTTCCAGAATTCTGAAAATGCATATCAGACCTCTGAAAATGAGTTTAAACACCCCCAAAACACACACCAAAATGAAGCAAAGCATCAAACACACCAAAACCTCCGCTCCCACATCAAAATCCAGAGAAAATCTTCATTCCTAAACCTCCAAATCGATGAAAATTAGAAAGCTCTATGAGTGCAAATGCGATCCCTGAAGTAGAACCTGTAATAAGCTGCCCTGTTCTGCCTTTATTTTTGTTTTGTTTTGATTTGATGTGTTTAGAGAAGACGAAAATGAAGAAGATTGTTTTTGTGTTTTCAATACATATATAAATATTGCAATAATATTGATCTGTAATGAGCTGAAATAACAATATATGAAAATACCCACAACCAGCAATAACTGAAAGTACAATATATCATCAAAACTAAAGATACCTAGATGGTGAAATGACACTACAAAGCAAAATCAGACATACCCATTTGCTGATTTTAGATTAGAATGACTAATAACAACAAATCAACAAAACTGGTCTCATAAAACCCTAGATGTCTCCTCCAAGAATGGCCTCCAAATGATGCAATTGTATATCAATGAGTTGCCAAACCCTAGGCGCCCAAAATGCACACAAGAATCTGCTCCAAACCTTAGGCGTCCATGCAATAACAAGCCTCATGCTTCCCTAGGCAGGTGAATCTAGCGATGGAGAGGGAATGAACAACAAATAATACTCCAAGTCCTCCAATCTGCCACTCGTCAAACAACAATATCTATCTGATATAAAAATGTTAATGAACAATGAAGTGCAACTGTGAGCCCTCTATGGAATCATCAAGAGATCCTCCAGATCGTGTCTTTCAACAACGTGGAGAATGTTGCTTGCAAGGGGTTTCGTCCTCACAAACCAAGAAGAGAAGAACCAACTCTTCCAACAAGAAGAAAACCAACTATTCACTCCAATATATGTCAAATGAGAGCCCCACACCTTCTTTTATAGCTTTTTCGTTGCTTTTTCAAAAAACGTTTTTTTGCTATTTTGTTGTCTTTTTGCTTTTTTTTGAAAAAACTTTTTTTTGCTTTTTCCATTGCTTTTTCGAAAAAACACTTTTTTTAATAACTTTAGGTCTCACTTAAGCTGCACGAATATTTACAAAATTAAATATTTTCCCTTATGTCTCCCTTGACCCCCTTTTATAAAGCAACTTTATAAAATAAATAAGTTAAAAATTTAATTTTAACTTTAATATTTTTATGTTATTTAAAATAAATGCACCGAACCATTTAAATATCAAAATACTGATATCAACTGCTCCCACCGACACTTCTAAAAATAGCAAGATAGACAACTGGCTCTGCGGTGCTCGAGATTGACTTACTAAAAATAGTATGGGAGAAATCACCAAAAACACTCCAAAAAAGGGCATTACACAACTCTCAACCACACCATACTAGATAAACTGTCACCAAAGTCCCTTAACCATAACCCCATTATCCTATGGGAACTACTGAATAGGCTAACACTGCCAAACTATTGAATAGATTAGGAAGGGGACATTACAGAACCACTCTTCCTAGCTAGGGTAGATCTCTCACCACCGAAACCAACAACTAACGGTGAGGGTTTTCATCTACAACTTGCAAAAACGGTAATTTGGAAGCATTCCAGCAGCATCCTATTATGTTGCCAAAGTAGAGATAATGAAATAAGAGCCCAAGAGGTGATTATATAGCAGAGGGGGGGAAATTAGGGCAAAACACAATTTGAATTCACTTTTCCCTCCAAGAAACCTCATGCCCCCTTCATGAGCTTTTTTAATTTTATTTTTAATTCCTTATGCCTCCCCCAAGTTGGGCATCCACTTTTGGAGGCTAAATATTTGCTTTTAAAAACAACTTATTTCACCTTATTCCTAGGCGTGAGACAAGGGATCCTTTTTATGAACATATGACACTCACTTAAGTTATAAAGTAACTTTATAACATAACTCAAGTGACATAAATATAAATATTAATTTGATTACCCTTAGAACTCACCAACGTTCAAATAGGAAAATATTATACTGTTGGAGAAACAGAGATCGGGGCCAGCTACCCAAAATACACTCACTAAAAATTGCAACTGCTAAAAATAGTAAGTTTGCCCAAACACCAAACTGGCACAATATGAGATATATTGAAACTTACTATAAATAGTAAGTGCTAAAAAATGCCCATTGCTATAAATAGTAATCCCTGTCAGAAAGCACTGAAAACCACCACAAAGCCCAACACAGGCTTTGAGTCCCCTAACCAACTCCACTTAGCCTATGGGAACCTTAGAATAGGCTAATGGAACTCCCAAACCATAGTTGCCAGGAGACTAGTACTAGTACTGGTACGAGATACTGGTATTAGTACCGGTACAACATTTTTTTGAAAACAAGAGACGGGGGTACTTGGAGACGCCATTTTTTTTTTTAATATAAATAAAAAAAAAAATTAATAATTTATAGAAAATCTGAAAATATGATGACATTGAACTTTCAAAACAATAGCAATAGTAAAGTTTAACAATGAACATTAACTTTAAATACACAAAAATCAAATCCAAATGTCATTGTCACATTGTCAAAGAGTTCATACTTCAAATTTCATAATCATAGTTCACATTTGACATTACATATTCGATTACATATTGAAATTCAGAAATATTGATAGTTTGATTGGCTGATATGCAAACAAAAAACAAAAATTAGAAATCTATTTGATATCTCATTTCATCTACACCACATCATCCATGTCAAGGTCCTCAGCTATGATGCTCTCCAAATACTCATCACTCTCTACCTCAGGTTCCTTTGCTGGTAGTTGAACTGGGGGTAAATCAGTAAGGCCATCTGCTTCAACCACTTCATCCACTATGGCTGCAACATCTCCATTAGGTGAAATTTGGTCCCATTTTGCTGAAGGACCCTCCCTGTATGCAGGATCTACATGAGAGAGAAGGCGAAGTGAGCTATGAATGTACACCAGGTTCTCTGCTTTCTTTGACCCCAATCAGCTCCTCTTTATTGAATGAATAAAACCATAAGTACTCCAATTTCTCTCACAAGATGAAGAGCTAGCTACTTGTGAGTAATCTTATTGCAAATGATTGCAATTCAGGTGTTTCACCTCCATGGTTCCACCACCACTCTATAGGGTCTTTCTTTGCTCACATATCATATAAAGCTTCCACGGAAGAAAAATCACCATGCCCACGTGAAAACTTATTCCATTGGCTCCTCATAACTGATGCTTCCTCACCTCGGCCATATATCTTTTTTATTGCAGCCCAAAATCCCTTCATTACCTCTCTATCCTCATATGAAGCCCTCTTATTGGTCTTTTGTATATCACGCCATTTAGGATTTAAAGCATAGGTAGCACAATGAAGAGGTGTGTTAAGTTTGTTCCATCTTCTATGTAACTTTTCTTCTATAAAAGGATATAGTGAAGGATCTTTTGCATCTGTTATTTTCTTAATTCTTTCACACATGGAATCTGTTTCTTCATAAAATTCCCCCAAACATGGCTTGTCTAAATCTGCAAATTTGATCACCTCACATATGGGCTGAATAAAGTCCACAACAAATTTAACATCAACCCAAAAACGGTCATCAAGGACCATACCTCTCACCTCAACCTCAACTACATCATTTGATGTAGATTGCCTCCAAGCTACCCATGCATCACTAACTACCATGGAACACAAAGCACCTTTCACTTCACAAAGACGGTGAAGAAGAATAAAAGAAGCAGCAAACCTTGTATTAGCTGGTTTGAGAAGCTCCACCTTGGAAAATTTTCGATAAATAGCTTGTGTTTGGTGACAGTCACATATGAACATTTGAATTTTTCTGCCCTTTTCTATGAGAGTTGAAACCCACTCAAACTTGCCAATATCTTTGAGTGCATTATTGAACAAATGCACACAACATGGTGTCCAAAATATATGCTTGTATTTCTTTTGCACCAACATGCCTGCTACTTTACAAATAGGGGCAACATCTGTAACAATTTGGACTACATGTGATGCCCCTATTTCCTCAATGCCGTCACATAGCTGGTTAAAAATAAACTCTGCATTTTTTTCTTGCCCTAAACAATCTAATGCCTTCAAAAAATAAGGCCCTTTGTTGCATGTTACCATGATATTAAGTAGTGGACGGTTTCTAGTATCTATCCACCCATCCATCACAATGCTGCATCCTTCTGAAGCCCACACTCTTTTCAATGGTGGAGTTTGTTGCTCTAATCGAATTTTTTCTTTATCAATTAGAGTAGTGTGATGCTTTTCATACATAGGTGGTTTATACCCAGTTGGTGCATTGCTGATTGCTTGGACCATCTTTGTAGAGAACGGTGAGTGAGCAACATTAAACAGTATTCCATTGGCATGAAAAAAGTGTGCAATCGTTGCATCAACTGCTTCTCGACCTTGCAAATCAAATAATCTGCCAATGGGGTTTGACCTACCAATGTGTGGTCTCCTGTGAGAACTTTTTGCTCCTACATCTCTTGAAGACACATCCACCTCTGCCTCTCTATTATGATTTTGATTTGCAGTAGTTGCCCCTGTTGTTGAAGTGTGAGAGTTCATATTAAAAACTTTACCATCAGCCCTTTCTTGATCCCTCACAGCCTCATATCGTTCCACCTCATTTATACAAGGATCAACACCTTTTCCAGGTATGTGAAGGAAATGAGTCCTCACCCTCGTGTAAGTAACTTGCCATGACATTGGACATAATTTTCATGAGATCGTGGCTGTTCCACCTGAACCCTTTGGCCCCGGAACACGATCAACATACTTCCACAACGGATACAAGCCTTGCTTTCCCCCACTCGACATTCTTGATTCAATGATTCAAATTCTACACACAAAAAAAAAAAACACAAGAGATTATGATTAAAGTTTAGCCACAACAGCTATTGACAGAAAAATTTAAAAATTAATGGCTCCATCATTTAATTGCTGTAGTTAAAGTTATGAAAAAGGAAATAGAGAAAATTCAAAAACATGAAAATTTGAAATGGCTGTAGCTAAAGTTATGAAAAAGGAAACAGAGGAAAACATGTCTTTGAGGAAGTTATGAAAATGAATCATGATTGCACAATGCACACAACACACTCAATAGATAAATGAATCAATAATCACATCCGTAAGGAAATGTCAAATGATTGATGGCCATAAAATGGTACATGCTTTTTGTGTAGGAAACAGATCACATCCACAAACACAGGGAATCAATGCAAAGTTGGAGAAATTTGCTTGGCATTCGGCAGATGAAGACACAAGGGTATTGCACATGCCACATTATTATAGTGCAAACCTATTTTTCATATTGTTTTATTTAGAATCACTAGTAATCTCCACAAGGGCAGTATAATGTATTGCACATTATTATAGTACAAGCCTATTTTAAAAAATTTCAGATTGTTTTATTTAGCTGCTAGCATCACCAGTAATCTCCACAAGAGCATTGCCCCTGTTAAAAATCGTGGAATCTAACAAGATTCCACGATTTTAAACAGGGGCAATGTGAAGAGCACAAAGATATACTGAGGGGGAGGAGGTGGAGGTGAACTAGTATATCAACAAACTTTTACCCTCTCGACTTTATCAACTTTTAAACTTCAACACAATATCAACTATGTAATAAAACACAATATGATCAAGTTGACACCAACAATTGTACTTTATGTTTTTATATGAAATTACAAAGATAGTAGGCACCAACCTACTTGAATCATCAATTTTGTGGTTTAGTAGGCACCAATCTACAAGGAGCACCAACCCCTAAAACTGATTTAGTAGGCACCAACCTACTGGAGGTACTAACTCCCACTTGCCAAGCACCAACTCAGCAAGGATAATAACTGAAAGAACAATGCTCCACCTTCAGTGTTGCTTCTTCAATAGATGATGTACAATACAACCACTCTTCCTCTTGATTTTATCTTTCTTGAACGATGTTCACATAAATCAGCATATGATGAATTCACTATACAAATCTGCCTCTTATATTCTCTTCATACAAATTTTCCTCTTATATTCTTTTCATACAAATTTGCTCAACCCGTACAATCTATCTTCTTGTCTTACCTCTGCAATAGATGATGATCTTTTTCACAAATTTGCACATACCCTTCTTACAAGTCTGCCATAATCTTCTCTATAGATCTCTCATATATTTCTTTTCTATGTTTGTATGTGACTATCTGATATAACTTCAATCCCTTATGATTCTCATGTCAACGATTGCTGGTTATATGATGTATTTTCAGATTGCTTACACACAAGATTGCTGGCATACAAGATGATATGTCTCTGTATTCTATACAGTCAACACTTCATTCCTCTTCCTCTTTCTTATACATTTATTTCCTCATTTGTTTTCATATATCTCTTCATTGAATGATCTTCTTATACCGTTTCACATATCACTCCTCCCAGCCTACTGTTTAGATTTTACTCTGCCATCCACTTACACACTCTTCTTAATCTGCACTTTAGATGATATTATTTTCATGTCCTCCTGCTCAAACTCTGATTACTTCCTTTTTCTATCATAGATGATATTCATTTTCATACAACTCCTCTCTATACTTAGAAGATCTTCATTCGATACTCCTTACAATGATCTTCTTTTTATCTTCTAATTTGCAGATCTGCTGGTTTATGTATGGTACGTCTTCCTTCTTTTCACCTGCTCGTGTTTGGATGATATAACCTTTTCTTCCCACTTACACTCAGCACACTAATTCTTCTTCCTTTCTTAATCAAAAATCATATTCAATAAATTCCATTCTTCGATTCTTCTTACTATGATCTTCAAATTATATTCATTTTCACTCCCTCAACTCACTGTTTTTGAATATCAATTATATATATATTTATATTCTCCATATGTTGCATCCTCAGATGGAAGGACAGCTCATTAGAGATCTGCCTCTTTTAAACAGTATTACTCCAAAGATCACGACTCTTTGTAGAATCGCATCCCTTTATATAAGTTTTAATCACAAACTTTAATGCACAACCAATTTGTACCTGTTTGATTAGTTATTTTGGCTTATGAATCTGAACATGAAAATCTTTCAAACCATCGCATCATTTCCTTGAATAATCACGTCCTTTGATGCTTTTTCAGATCTAATAAATCATTGTTTGACTTTAATATTTGTTTTGATGAGTTTGCACCATTTAGTGATGAAGCGCTTCTTTTCTGAAGTCGCACCCTTCCATACTTAGCATTTGTAAAAATGTATTTCTTCAATAATCACACCTTTATCATGATTACTCTTTAATGAATTTGCTTTAAAACAAATTGTTCTTTCTCAAGAACTAGATCATGTTACTTGAGAAATAAAATCACATCTCCATCACTTAAGTATTTTAAATCGCGATTTTTCAAATATCAACAACAATATTGGATCATTAACATTTGTTATCATTTGTTTAAGGATATTGCTTGAGTAAACAAGCAATCTGTTTATGATCGCTTCTTTCAGAATGTTTGATCGACATATTACTGTTGTGTATATTAGAAACTGATTTTTCAAAGATTCTATGCCTTTAAACATGTCCTTCATTTTCCAAAAAAACAACATTAATGTCTTATGATCACCAATGTTGCTTCTTCTTTCACATTTGATGAATTTGATCCAGAATACCTACTTATCCTCACATCCTTTATTGATGATCGATGTTGCTTATTATATGAAGCCTACTCATTAACATGTTGCTGCTCTCCTTAATCATGCTTCTATTTACCGATGCTTGTGTCACTCCACAATAAATAGTGATTGCTATCCTTTTTCTTTCAATCTTACAAACCTTTTCTCTTATTCCTTTCACATCAAAGACAATATTTCTATTACCAAATTCCTTCAATACTAATGACAACTTTAATTTCGCTTTTGACATCAATGGCAATATCTTTGCCAACAATCTATACTAAGTGCCTTTGACATCAATGACAATATTTCCAACACAATGCTCTTGTGGAGATTATTGGTGATGGTATTTTTCAAATTGTTTTATTTAGCATCACCAGTAATCTCAACAAGAGCATTGCCCTTGTTTAAAATCGTGGAATATGTAATATATTCTACGATTTTAAACAGGGGCAATGCTCTTGTCAAGATTACTGATGATGCTAAATAAAACAATCTGAAAATGAAAAATTTAAATAGCACTTGCACTATAATAATGTGCACGAGATATCTAGTCAAGTTTTACTGGGACATTCACCAAGCACGGGAGAGTTGGAGATGGAGTATGACCACAACAAATAGAAAAATTAAAAATACTGTAACTAATATTACTTACCGGTTTACTTTTAGACTTTAGTCTTCACTCTTCAGCTTCATCGCCGCCTCTAGTCTCCTCCAGTCACGTGCTAAATGATGCCTTTGACTTCTACAAATTGCATTTTAGGTATATTGCTTTATGTTTTCCCTTTCAAACGCCGGAGACTTTACAGGAGATGCAGGGGACTTCATAGGAGACGCCATTTTTTAAAACCAAAGACTTGGGAGACTTTTGGGAAGTTTCCAGATGGATGGAGGTGTCTCAGGAGATTGGTGCGGTGTTGGAAACGTGTCTTCGTCTCTTAGACGCATATTAGGGGGTAGGAGATGCGTCTCCCGGCTACTATGTCCCAAACTAATCAGGTGCAAGAAGGGGCATTACAAACAGAGTAGTGACAGTGATTGGTTTGTTTCATTTTTAGAATGTCATGAGAGGAGATGATGAGACTTATTCTATATGGCGGAACAAATTTTCTTTTCCAATACTCAGGATCGAGTCTAGCAGTGGATTTGCAGACTTTGTCTTCACTGAGATGCCTTTGCAGGATATGATTCATGACAGTGGGTTCAGCTCTTTCAGGCATTTTAGCTTGGGGTTCCAGAGGAGGAGAATGTAGTCTGGGCACAATGGTCAGCTGATTATGATCAGAGTGGCGTAGCATCAACATGGTGGTTTCTTTTTGAGACTAACTTGGAACCCTAGGATTACATTATTTGGCAGTACAACAACTAATAAGGATGAGAGAGCCAGTTTTTACTTTCAAGAGTTTACTCCTATGGTGCATTGGATTGGTTTCCTAGAAGAGCAATTCTCTGAGGGGTTGACCGAATTTTTGTCGTATCTGATTGCACTACTTATTGGTAGTATTCAGGAGGTCTCTTGTGTTAGTATCTTGCAGGACAGTGCTTTGAGCAGAGGGTGCTTCACATTTACCATGTTGTTTTGGGACCTTGGGATTATTCTCAATTTCAGTTTGGTTCAGCTTGTTGATCGTAAGGTTGTGATGGCATTGCTTGAGGACAAGCAATCTTTGGTAAGGGAGGACTATAATGTCCCCATTTTCGGGTTCTCTTACTTTGCATTTGGAGCTGACTTTTTGGGCTTGTGTTAGCTTGATCAAAGGGGTAATTTGATGTTGCCAGTGAGCTTAGATGGTTTAGAGGAGTTATATGATGCTTTTAGTTGTTATTTCCAATTGTCAGTTTGGGCTCCAAGATTCTTGGAGGGAGTGTTTATATTTATTAAGTCACCTAGCCAGGTCCGTTTATCGTCTTTCATCATCGGGATCACTCCTGTGCAGTCAGTTTTCAATTTTGATGCATTTCGACTGTTCCTGTAATTTGGAAGTAATATTGAGCTTTATTTAATTAATTTGACTAAGATTATTATTTTAAATAAAATATTTAAGGGGGTACCTTAGTGTTATAGCTCGTTGGAACCAGGATGGAATTTTTTAAATGTTGGGATGTTGAAAAGTGACTTCCAGTGTCCGGAAATGTTTTAAAATTAAATAAATCACTTTTTGGAGTTAAAAGGTTTAATAAATTAATAAAGTGATTTTAAAAAGGAGTTTTTGGAAAGTTCCCTGAAAAAACTTATAAGAGGGGAATTGAGAGCTCATTTGGTATATTGAAGATTATTATCTCTTTTTTTGAAAACCCTTGTGGTTCGGGAGATTGGACTTGGTTCATCTCAGCTTTCTTGAGGACGAAAACCCTCTTGGAGAAGATTGGCTCCAGTGGTGAAAGATCTGCCCAAGCTAATGTTTGTTGGAGATATCTATTAGGTATTTCACAATGCATTCAAAGATTTGGTTTTCTAATTTGTTAGTCTCTTTTAGAGACAAATTTGTAGGTGATTGGAAATATTATAAAATATCTTGTTTGGAAACCTTGCCTTGAAGAGTTTGATGGTTTTGGTGGTTTCATCATATTCTATTATTTTGGAGCTTACACAATAGAAAGGAATGTCTTGGAATGAGACGCCATTTATGATTGGGACAATCCTCCTATGATAGGCTTGGGGGTTATGTATTGCTGGTAGTGGGATTCGTGAATGGTGGCATGGTAACTCTTTGAAGACTATGAAACCTTTATTGCTGGACGTTGTACTCACACAGTGCTTGGCGTGATAGTTCTGGAGAACAAAAACATTGTTTGGGTATTACAAAGTCCAATACACTAGTTGCCACCCTGTTAATAGTAGTTTGAAGGTAACTGTGAGGCTGTAGGTGGACGTGTAACATAGAAGTGCTGGCGCTGGAATAGTTTACTGTGCTAAAAGAATCGCTGCTGTCTTTAGGTTGACATATGAGTGGTGGTTTTAGTATGTGCAAATCAGATTAGCAGTTGGGCATCGTAACCTATTGCTGAGTGTGACTGTCCAGTGCAGTTGCTAGTTGACTGGGTGAAATTTGATGAATGATACACCTTTCTTGTTGCTGTTGTGAAATACCAAACTGGGCAGTGATGACATTATATGCTGGGACTGTTCAAAGGTGTAAGAAAATGCTACTAATGAGGTCAGCAATTTGCATATGCTCTTCTCTGTAATCTGCCCTTTATTGCAGCAGACTGTTATGTAAAACAAATTCCATTATCACAATTCTTGGATCATTGTAAACTGTTTGTCAAATTAATGGGTATCATATTGTGCTCATTCATGTTCATGTTTTGTTAATATATTTCAAAACCATTGTATGAATTATCACAACATTGCAGCCAAAAACTAAATATTCAGTGTGTACATGAATTGTTTGACAAAATACTCATTGGGAAAACAGTGCAAATTTGGTGAAAATTGGGTGGGACACTACAAAAACCCTTTCAAAATCAACAAATCTAACCCCTATAAATTGTATTGGTAGTATAGCAACATTGTAGCAATTGAAAATGACTTCAAAACCTCAATAAATCTCCAACAAATCAACACAATTGTGATCCTTAGATGGAATCACTCTTGATGGACAAGAGGGCTTTCGTCCTTGCATCTAAATATGAAAATCAAGAGGGTTTTGGTCCTTTGGATCTTTCATGCCAAGGGTTTTTTGTCATGCCCCTGAAATTGCAATACAGAAAAACCGAGCATTGAAAAGCAAGTAAATAAATAGAATAAATAACAGCATAAATATTAAAAATATAAATATAAATATTAACAATTCAAATATTATTATATTTACAATCATACTATAAATATTAAAATTTAAATATATATAACAAATATAAACAATAAACAATAATAAATATATTCAATTTATAAGGCATATTGAAAAGTAATATAATTATAATGATTATTAAAAGCCCCACCAAAGGCAGCGATCAGAACAGCGGCACTAGACTTTTAAAAAGAAAGGCTGACCATACTCTCTTAATCGCCCAAGTCAAAGAGTCTATTTAAATGCAGCGATTATTTTTAGACAAACTAGTAAAGATAACTAATGACATGAAGGCAGCGATTGAGTAAAAGGTGATTAAAATGAAAGGATGCCTCCCTTCATGTGATCGATCATTTCAAGAGGGTATAAAATGAAATAGGGAATATGTGTAGAGGGATAGAGAGGAATAGCATTCAAAAAATAAATAATGGTCTGTACTCAGAAAGGCAACAAAATAGTATATAATCAGATTTAGACACAGATATATATTAACAGAAAATAGGACAAAAATAGGAGGAGATATCAATGAATAGGAAATCAATTAGAAATCTGAGTAGGAAACAGCAGATTGGAAGAAAGAAATATTTCTGGATATAAACAGCAGATACATTAGTAGGCTATAATCATGGGAGAGAGATGGAGAAATACACCTGCATTCAGTGAAATCTGGAAACTACAGCAGAGGGAATGCGTACATTGGAATAAGTATCATTGCCAAGAATATAAACAGGTCGATCAAGGAGAATAAATATGTAAACCAGGAAACGAATAAGAATCAGTCTAGTTCATCACCACAGCGTGCTATTAGCATATATAACATATATTCAAGTGTATTTTTTTGCAGATCATTGCTTGCATATGTACGCATATTGCCTATAGGATAATAAGAATATTTAATGAATGATTTCTTGTGATAGAATATATGATGTGCTTGATTCTCTGGAACCCATCCTGTGGAAGGGCCTGAGGTGCTAGTGGTAGGCGCCAAAAGCCCACTTACGACCTCTGCCCAACTCCTCACAGAAGTAGGGCCTGAGGTGTAGTGGTAGGAGCCAAAAGAGCCCACTCGCGATCTCCGCCTAATGCCACAGGTTGGCAAGTGTCTTTCAGGAGTTGTGGCCTTGATGGGGAAAGCAGGTACAAGTCGCCAAGGGGGAGAGTTGTGGTATACAACCTCTTAGGCTTGGCATATGGCTTCGGGCGGACCCATCATGTCCCTTCTCCCAAACTTGTTTGTATTGATTGATAATCTATCAATGTGATGAAATTGTCTAACACTAACAAGCATATATACCTATTTGCATATATTGTTCATGTGGTGAAATGCAGGATTCCAATCCAAGAGATATTTATTTAATAAGGTGAAACCCTAACCCCAATTTGTTGCAATTTGTGATCAATAGGTGAATTCTAGGGAAAATCGGGATAGGGGACATTACATTTTGTCCTTGAATGCTTCAAACTCAAAATTGGAAGGAATAGAAAATTGAAAAATTGGAAGGAATAGAAAATTCAAACTCATAGGCACCTACTTTTGGCTCTCAATTTTGTTTTATTTTATTTTTATATTTAATTTATTTTTGCCCCCCAAATATTTAAAAATACTTTTAAATTACATCCGAAGGCCCTTTTGACTCACAATTTGAATAAAGTGTTAAAAAAATTATGTAAACAAATAATATTTAAGTTTCCTTTTTTGAAAATAAAATAATTTGGCCCATTTAAAATATTATTATTTCTTTCTTATTTTATTTATTACCCCATGGAAAATAAAATAGGCTACAAGTCTTCAATCAACTCTTTTAATTTTTCATAAGGGGACATGACATTACCTCCTTTCATGCACATGGCTCCTTCCTTTGAAGGAGACCATCACCAAAGCTGCTAGAAGAGACATCTACAAGCAATATTATTTAGGTCATCTAGACCTTTCCTCCTATGCCTCTTAGTCTAAAGCTTACTTTTTATGTTGAGCATTTCTTATAGGTGGAGGATGGTATTTTTTGTCGTCATCACTATCTCTAGTGTCATTGGTCACATGGCTTGAGATTTTTCTTTGGCCAAATGAAGGTGTGTTCCCACTAGCTATGGGTTGAGATAGATCATCATATTAGGGCCTTGATTGGATTTACCATTTTTGCTCCCTTCAAGAGATAGAGATCAAGGAGTATTATCTTTAGATGTCCTATTTACAATGAGATCTAGGGGAGATATCATTGCCTATATAAGGATCTAGGCAACAATCCATCTACTTTCTTTAGATATCTAGACCAATGGTGTTTGGCCCTTTATCTTTGGGAGGCCATCACCCTTTGACATGGATCTTTACATGAGGTCTCTTGGGATTCTAGAGCTCCCAAGTTGATTACCTCCTCTTAGCAGGTCGAGGAGATTGTCAAATTTAAATGGCCTTCGGGTACCACTATTTATATACATTCGAGTTGACTTGTGAGACGTCTCTCGCAACTTCTACCTCAACATGTTCCTCTTTAGCATCATGGTTCACTTTCTTCTCAACAATGTTGCTCAACTTCTCATTAGCATAGATATACTCCTTTTTGGCCACCCCCCAGCCGCTAGGGTAGATGCACATGACAAGGTTTTTCACTAATGCAAGGGTTACTTCGGCCTTGAATGTTAGATGTGATCTTAGAGGGAGTACCTTGTTGGACCCTCCCAACCCTTGACACTTGCCGATGAGCATTATTAGATTTCCTATCAGTCCCTTTATTGTGATCGATGAGAGCACCAATGATTTCCATTTCTAGTCTAGATGGTGATACTTGATGATCTCCTATTTTTCTTAGGGTTTACTCTTTGGGGTTCTTGTTCATCCTTCTTGGCTACGTGTACTAGTTTCTTGACCACTTATGTGGGTGGCCTCTTCTTGTTTTGTATTTCTTTGCTTTTGTTCTTCCCCTTTGTGGGACCTTTTTAGGTTTCCCTTCCTAGAACTTTCTATTGTAAACTATTGTACTCTTGAATCCCATTGACCTACTTTCAGTCATCTATGGAAATTAATATAATTTTTTTCTTTTCATTCTCACTCCAAAAAAAACAAACATAACTAAAGCTAAGTAAACAAATTACCTTAGCAAGCTTAACCTTTGGTCTAGTTACTGCATAACTACACCTGTCACTAACAATAGTTGAGTACGTAGAAGAAAATTATAAAATTTTCTTGCTTACACAATTTTCAGTGGGGAAGATGGGACGTAATTCACATCTCCTTTCATCAAAAGTTTTGTAAACTTTGTTTTTTTGTTATGTTTTAGAGTTTAGGGCAGTGTAGTTGGATACGTTCTTCTTGGTAGTGTTGTAATTGGCATTACATTCTAGACCATTGGCCGACTTTGGTCATTCTTGTGTATGAATATAATTGCTTCCTTTTTTTCATTTTATGCATTTGAAAAGGGCTAGCTTTTCTAAGACATAGACCTGAATTTGTAAAAATGGACTAAATTGCATTATTTCATAGACTAATATGCTCATAGTAGACTTTAAAACCATAAGAAGACAACATTTATTAAGGAGATAACTTCTAGTTCCAATTGCATAAATATTTTTAATTAACAACATTTCAAACCACCCAATGTGGTTCATTATCAGGGTGAATAATAAATCATAAGATTATAGATAAGGGTTATTTATGTAAATAATCCTTCAAACAATGAATAGTAGAGATCATGAATATTAATCACTTCCCAATATATTGATTTAATATAACATAACATGATGCCCTTAGATTAATTGATTAATCAATTAATGCCTTATATAATCTTCAATGTTCGTAAGGCAATAATTAATTAATCGTGATTAATAATTGTTTTTTTTAAGAAATTTAATGATGGGTTTTTATGGATTACTAAGCTCTAGATCCTCATTCTAATTGAGATCATTTGGATGTTTACAAATCTCAATAGCTTCTTGAATTTTTCTTCTTAAATAGAACACCTTCACTACAATCTTTTTCCAGGCAAATGTCATGTGATGACCTATGTACATACTCTACAAAAGCTAAAGACTTGATGCAGTCTCTCTCAGTGTTAGCACTGCATGCCTCAAACCTTAACCTGAAAAGATCCCGTCTCCTTGATAGAAAGAAGACCACACATGCAATCAATTCGATGACATTACATCCAAGTGTTGGATCAAGAGGATATTTGATGAACTTCAACTGCTCTATTTTTATTTTGTGGGATGAAGATGGACTTCATATTATGCTTCATTAAGATTCTGTCTATCCTAAAGGAAATTCCTTCACTAAATGGAAGAAAGGCTTTAGGCATGTCTTTGTCATTGTTAACTTCATGTTGGCATAGCTTTGCAGCTTTTATTGCCACATTGTTGAACACCCCCATAATCTATTTCATTCCATTTCCATTAGTCTGAAAATCTTTGTCAAGTGATGTTTCTCCTCATTGTGGTCATTATCAGAAATTTGAAAAGGCTTATTTGTGAGAGAGTAGACTTGTAGAGTAGCTCCATCTTCTGTGGAAAGTGATGATGAGAAGAAGCCCAGAAATAGAGATCCATCAGGTCTTTTCTTATAAATCTGTCATGCTAGTGAACCATCATTCTATCTAGAAATAATGACATCATGGAAAGGTGAAGAACCATCAGTCTGCTTTATATTGATAGAAAGACAGTGGTGCTTAGTGAATTTTTTAATTTTGATTTTCAGATTGGGATGTGGAATATTGCTCAAATCCAACATCAACAGGAGGTTATTACAGAAGTGCAATTGGGAGATTGCTGTTGAAAACAAAGGAAATGGCACAAACAATACAAGCTCCAGATTTTCTGGGTAATAAGGTGGCCTTCTCTGCCTTGAATGCAATTGATGGGGAAGTTTCCTTGAAAGGTAACTAACATCTTGATGTTGATTTCTCTTTCTCATGTCATTTTTACTTTTATAAGAAGTCACAGGCATAAGAGTATAATAATTACAGGATGCTAATTCCACTGAACAATATAAATTGTCAGCATGATCTCACCGTTGAATATGTATATTAAATCCTTTGTTTAATAGATTTGTTGAATTTGTGTAGGTAGCCATTTTTGGATAATGATTTTCTGAAATCACTCTGCCTTTTTTTTGTCGTCGACATTTGGAGTCTACCTTCTAGACTTGCATCCACGGTTTAGGATGTCATTACAGGATCTTTTTGATAGCATGGCAATCTATAAATGCATATTACCATGCTGCTACTGTAATGTGGAAGGCTAGGCTGGCTCTCTTGTAAACTAATTTCTCTTATAGCCAGGTCCTACCTCATTGCTGAGATGATGGATCTCCAGGTCTGGTTTAAACTCCAACTGTCATCTTTATTTATGTTGTTCCTGTGCCTCCCTTAGATGTCTCTTAGTTTGGTTGTCTACTCTTGCAAGGACACTAGCTGCTTCTTTGCAAATTTTATTTTTAGTTGTGAGCAGGTGGCTCTCTTGTGAACTAATGTCTTTTCTCAGGTTCAAGTCATTGCCAAGATGATGGATCTCCAGGTGTGGTTTAAACTCAAACCATCATCTCTATTTATGTTATTCCTGTATTGTTTTATTTCCTATGCCTCCCCCAGATGTCTCTTAGTTTGGCTGTCTTCTCTTGCAAGGACCTTAGCTTCCTTTTTGCAAATTTTATATTTAGTAGTGTGTGGGTTTTCAGCAAGGTAGTCTTTTCTATTTGATTTTTATGAGAATTCCCAGTATACGTTGGTTTCATCCATAACACTGCCACCATCCTGGGCTTTTCAGGCTATGTATCTATTGCTTTCTTTCCAATATCTTCCATGGACAGGTTTTCTATCAGTGGTGTCAAGGGGTACTCCACAGTTATTCCTTCTGTTTGTGCATAGATATCTCCTTCAAAGCTAGAGAAAGTTTATCTAAAGCTCGTTTCACTAACTTTGCAGTTTTTAGAAAACTTGTGTTTGATTTAGTATCTGTAGTACTATACCACCTTGTTAATCCTTGGCACTAACAGAAATGTTCTGAAATTTCCCAACTAATAAGCTATTCAAAAAACTTGAAAAATATAAAATTATATTGAACTGTAACAGAGTATCATGGCCATTTTTTTACTAGAAATATCATGTATAGTTGATTGTAATTATCAGAAAAACTGAAGTGTTTGTTGATTTGTATCATCCAATAGACATCATTTATTGAATCGCCTTTTTCTGTCTGTAAGATCCTTTATAGAAAGGGAAAGATAGATAATAGTCCAGACCAAGGTGCAAAAGGTCGATATTTCCCAAGCAGGGCTATTCTAGTAATTCAAGGAAGTCATGTGGTGACCTTACGGAATTTTATTTCAATTAAAATGAAATCTACCATAGTACCTCTAGACCGAATCCTCTTTATCCTCCTGGCCTTTATAGTTTTATGATAGGTTTTGTCTAAGCTAGCTTTCATTAAAGATTAATTAAATTAAATTGTTCCAAAGGGTTCAAATCTTTAGTATATTTGTATATCTGTCTTTCCAAAATCATAAATTAGAATTTAGCAATGCTAGTTGTTGCTGAAAAGTAGAAGTGTTTGGTTCAGCATTGAAAAATTTAGAATGCGAGGAAAATCTAAGGACAGGAAGGCATATGTAAAAGAAATGCATACCATTTTACTTACAGGAAATTGCACATAGTGGAGGGACTGCACATAAATTCATTTTTATTGCTGAATGGGATCATGGTATTCTTAGTTCCCTGCAAGTCAAATTTGGCAGAATCTTGAGGAAAATAAACCTTTAGTTTCTGGAAGAGCTATGATGCAACATTTGGAATGTCAGTTATGAGATGAAAGATTATTTCCTTTTCCAAGACATAATACGCTGGTATTACACTCAACTATTTTTAATTGCTGATAATTCCTTTTAGAATATTTGTTTACATGGGATAGAATTGTGTGATGTAAACAAATTTGAATGGTACCAGTGATCAAGGAATTATTAAGTGTTAGCCACAGTTTTAACCATTAAATTCAACTAGCCCATTGCTCTCTGTAAGATCCATGAATGATTGTAATTTAGCAGTCCTCCAATGCTCCTTCTGAAGTCCACACAACCTTTGAGGAAAAATCCTATAGATGATTCATGATTCCTTTAGATAAACCACAAAATAGATACCTTTTGTACAAGTACATTTCCTATTAAATGATCTATAAATACTTTCTAATTCTTATATTAATTGAGGCAGCTATAGCTGGATCTTTATAATCCAAGTATGCATGTGCCAGAAATTGAACATCTTTCAGTGTCATATCCAACCAATAATTAACTCCCTTGTGTGTAGAATAATGTTTTGGTAGGTGAAGGTGTTATGACCTTGATGGAAGAGCATGATAGTTGGACTAGGATTATAGTGCTGGTGAGTATCATAAATCTTGATTGACATATTTTATTCTTAGAGGTTTGATGCAATTGTTGGAATGAATTTAATAAAATATTTGGTCAATGAAATGGAAATCCCAAGGTTCTGAGTGAGAGTTCAGCAGAGGACCATCATATGAAAAAAGGGGAATAGGGTACTTATTACTTTCTCTGTATGCAAATAAGCTTCATGCATGTGCGCCATGTGAACTACTTACACATCTCGCTTATTTAAGATGTAAATTCATTATTGAACTCATTATTTTTTGAACGAGGAGCAAATGGAAATTGCTCTCTTCAACTTGAATAGATCTTGACAAAGTTATGGCAATGGCCTAATTGATGACTGTATTTTTGTAAGGGTTTTTGCTGTTGGGTTTTGGTGAACTGAAGACCCAAGAGAGGGAAAATCTCATTGTTCCATAGAGTTTTAAAATGGGGGAATGCGGGAACATGAATACAAGTTTTGAGGATGACAATGTTTTTCTTAAAATTTGTGGATGATGGTGGATGGTGGTGCAAATAATATAGTTGAAAATTAATGATAAAAATCTATAGAAGAAATTGCAATTTATTGTTAATAATAAATATATAAATTATAAATAATAAATTAATTAATATATAAATATAATTAATATCTTCTGATAATTTTTTTAAAATTTTATTTCAACTAATCAAGAGGCAAGATCTCAAAGTTTCAAAGATCCAATAGTCAACATGACAAGAAAGTAGAGAGTAGAGAGGAATACAAATCAACTATTTTTCTCAAATCTATCACTAGACTTCACATCAAAGGCACAAGCATAATTTCTTGTGCAACATCCCCGTGGAAAATCTAGTGGTAAATTGGACGTGCCAATCTTCACACCTCCTATAGCAAGATATAGAGGTTTTCACAGAAATCTTCAATATTGCTCACATTGGTGTTGATGACATTTACCGTAGCTGCTTAATCTTCCAAAAGCCATATTCAGTGATTCACATCAATTTGGATCTAAGACAATTGCTTATTATTGTTAACAATAAGATCTTGGAAAGACTCTTTTTGATATTTTCATAAATCCTACGATTTGTTGTGTTGTTTGATTTATGAAAATTGTATAAATACTTGTGTTACTTGGGGACGCATTGCCACCCCTTAAACCCCCATCCTCATGCCCATACATTTTGGGAATGGCAAGGGATATCCCATGGGGGCAATGGCCCCCAATAAGCAAATTCTGGTAACGTCTCAAAAACATGTCCCCATTTTAGGGGGTGGCAGGAAATGGTTAGAAGATGCCTGGCTGTCCCCAAGGTGGCCAGGGACGTCTCAGACATCCCTCAATCGTCTTGGGGACAGCCAGGTGTTCCCTACAACAAAACAATTTTTAATAATGTTTTAAAAATAAACTGTTCATAACATTAAAAAAACAGACTATTAAATATATCATGACAGTATTATAACAGCAGCAATAATATATCATGAGCAGTATAAAACAACTAAATTAATCATGACAGCAGTGACAACAACAATTTTCATATAAAAGCAATAAATATATCATGTAATAGCCAGCCCGGTTTGCACTTGTTTTTTGTTTTATTTTTGATGAGTATTTTGAGATGTTTTTGCAATGTTTCATGCAACAATATATTGCAGCAAAAGAGAAGATATTGCTATTAAACTTTCAACTCAAAATTGAACATTACATAGAGAATTCATAGCAGAAAATTCCACATTCTTCTACAGGCTTAAATACTTAGATTTTCATCAAAATATTGACAACTCAATTCATAAAATAGCCCCTAATATCTAAATCAACAATACCTGGAAAATCTGGGAGTTACAAATTTGGTACTCACAGGAGAAATATGCTTTGAAACCCTCTAAAATGGATGCCAGCTGCAAAAGTCACCTCCAATGGTAGAAATGTTGTAAGCACAATGCTCTCCTACCTTGGACGACCTCAAACGATGCAATACAATCTCCATAAACCCTAGCTGCCCTTCCAAATGATCAAACTTCCCTCCAAAGTGTATGGCTAACCTAGAAAGGTGGTACGGCCAGCAAGGAAAACACTTAAACTCCTCAAATCTGTCGCTGATGTATTCAAATCTGCTTTACTATATGATTTCTCAAATCTGAAATGTATCTCTGTTGCCCAAACTATGAATTTCAATCTGCAATGAAGCTCAACTGTGATTCTTGAAGTGAAATCACCAAGAATTCTCTAGAGTGTGTCTTCCAACAGCGTAGAGAATGTTGCTTGCGAAGGTTTCCGTCCTCACAAACCCTAGAAGAATAAGAACCAGCTCCTCCAAAAGAAATAACAAATATATCAACCAAGCATGAATGTGCAAATGAGCTCTCAAAAGGGCTTTTATAATAACTTTAACTCCCAAAATGGAATTTTCCCTTTTCCCTCCATTTTTCCCACACCCCAAGTTGGCAAATTAAATAATATTTTATTTAATTCAAATCTCACCTTATATCCCCTTTAATATTTTATTTAATTGGGCACAATACTTTATATTATAAAGTATTCTTTTAAAAACCACTTATGTCCCCTTTAATATAAAGTCCTTTTTAAAAATATATTTTAATAACACAAAGTTAAATACTTCAATTTAACTTTATAATTAATGTTATTAAAAATAAATACATAAGACTATAATAAGACCAATATTAATCTATAATACAAGTCTGCCATCATGCCCAATATAGAAATACTGCCAACTGACCATACCAGTGACCTACTATAAATAGTAAGTATGGACAAAATTGTCCTTGTGACTTACTAAAATAGTAAGTATGATCAAAATGTCTGATTAGGCTTTTGAAAGCACCCGTGAACTTCCTGGTAACAATGAGATGGGAAAAAAAACACTGTTTGAACTCCAAAAAGGTTGATTGAGCAAGCCTGCAATCACCCTTAAGGGCCCCCCTAACCACCTTGTTAGTCCATGGGAACCAAGTGATGGACTAACCTTTGCAACAAATCACTGTTTAGGAAAAAGGGGACATTACATATCATGATTCACATTCATAGTTAATGATATAAGTTATATAACAATCAACACTAACAAAAATATATTTGGATTTTTTATTTCATTGTTCAAAAAAGTCTCAAACTTCAAAAATTTTGATATGGTATTAGGGCCAGTTATTTTTTTTAGTTGCGAATGAGATTAAAGGTGCATTGGCCATGGTTTGGTACAGCGTGGTATCGTGTGAGAAGCGCAAACAAACAATTTCTATTTGGAATGTGGTTGGTGTGTAGGCTTTTGTAGACATCATCCAACAACTTTTTAACAATGTCATGTTATATTGCTTTTGTTCATTATCTTGTAAAAATCTGAGTCTCTCTCTCTCTCTCTCTATATATATATATATATATATCTATTTATATCTATTTATCTCTCTCTCTCTCTCTACACACACACACACACACCTAAGTTACTAGGTTCTTCACTTTTTCCCCTCATACCCATGTGGGTCCGGTATGGTTCTTGGTTCTTGTTGTGATCTTTTCACACATCGCCCCATTCAAAATGGGGACCCCCCTAATTTTTGCTCCATTCTGGTCTTTTGGCTTGGGTCTTTCTCTCTCTCTCTCCCTTTCTCTGTCTCTTTTCTGATGTCTGCCTTTCGAGGATTGTGCTCGTCACTGAGCTTAAACGTAAAATTGACCAAGTCTGAAAATTAGGGTTTCATCTTTCCTAGTCAGTCCGAGGTTGAATGAAGTAAACAAATTGAAAACAGAGCTTAACACTGTTGTCAGCGTGCTTCCAGCAGGCTCTCAGCAAATTTTCATCAGATTCTGAGGTACTTACTATTTTTAGTAAGTGTGCAATTACAGGCAATCCGTTAGCATTTTTGAGATTCCGACAGTCACATAGCATTCAGAGCACATCAGGCTGCTTGCATGCAAAATTTGAGCGAAAACAGACAACTTTCTATTTTTAGCAGTCCAGCTTCCGGGACAAATTTCAGGGCTTAAATGCAGAGTTTTTCTTTGCATGTCTGGATATTCCTTCTGGGTTTTTCAAGACCTTCGCGACAGTATAACATGCAAAACGAGACAACTTTCAGAATTCAGTCTTCCGAAGCTATTTTTAGGGTTTGCATGTCAGGGTTTCTTTTGCATGTCAGATGATTCCTGGTGGGTTTTTCGAGAGCTTCGCAATGGTATGACATGCAAATGGAGATAATCACTCAGTAAGGAACTTACTATTTTTAGCAGGTGCGTCCCGGCAGCCGCTTCCCAGCAATTCAGAATCACGAGCTGATCGCAATGCAGCAGAAACGAGGACAAACAAAGATCATTTGATACGCATGCAGACCAAATTAGGGTTTCCAACTTTGGAGCCTGAAAAGAAGGGTAAAAAGTCAGAATTTTCGAAAACCGGTGTAAACCACCGCGATCAGCATCCTTCAAGCTATCTGCTGGTAAAATTTCAAGTCAAACGGAGCACTTACTATTTATAGTAAGTCATTTTGGAAACAGGCTAAAAATAGCAAGTCAGGTGCATGCGCCGATGTCAGCAGTCAGGTCACGTGGTGAGGAGCGCCTCATTCAAATTTCAAGTTAATCGGAGTAGTGGAGCTATCAGAAGCAAGCAGTTGCTATTTATAGTAAATCACCTTCAAATATGGGCTAAAAATAGCAGGCCAACTAAAAATAGCAGTGTCAACAAGGTAACCAGGTCATGAGGATGCAGTGCTTAAAATTTCAAATCGTTCTGATCTTCAGAGATGCAAAAATCAAAGGGCTTACTATAAATAGCATGGCATGGATAAGCTGGCGAAAACGAGGAAAAATTGATTAAGTCTGGAACTTCATCCTGCAGCCATGGAAAAATGTGCCCAAGTTGATGAAGAGGTGACAAAAATTTCTAAGTATGGAAGCTCGTCCTCCTCCTAGTCCAAAATGCGCCCATCCAGCAATGAAGTCAAAGAAAGTCAACATCTCTCATCCTCCTGCCTAGCTCAAATGCGCCCAAGGGAAACTGGAGAAAGCATGAAAATATTCTAAGTATGAAGTTTCATCCTTCATCAAGGCCAAAATGCGCCCAAAATGCAAAAGTCAAGAAAAGTCAACGATGTTCATCCTTCACCTACATGAAAATGCGCCCACCTTGAAGCATGAGAGTTAGAAAATTTTCTAAGTGTTGAGTTCGTCCTCCTCACCCCTCCAAATGCGCCCATCCTCCTCAAGGGGTGAAATGCGCCAAGTTTAGAAGAAGTCAAAGGGGTCAAAGATTTCATCCTCCTCCTAGGTGGAAATGCGCCCAAAGCATGCATGTGAAGACAAAAACAAGGGAGGCGAAAGGTCACAGAAGGACGTGGTAACATGTTTCATCCTCCTCTACATCTAAAATGCGCCAAGTTTAGAAGAAGTCAACAAGTCAAGGATTTTCATCCTCCTACATAGGCAAAATGCGCCCAAATGAGGTCAAGTGAGGACAAAAGATGAGAAGTTGAAGAGTCATCCTCTTGCCTAGCTCAAATGCGCCCAAGTTGAAGTTGTAAAAGTGAATGAAGGGTGGTAAATGAGGTAAAAGGTGAGTAAAATGCTCCAAGGCGTGGTCAAAGCAAGGTAAGTACTAGGCGTGGCAATATTCCTCTTCAAGTGCTATATGCGCCCAAGGTGGTATGTGTTAGAAATTTTTTTCTAAGGCATGTGAGGTGGTGAAACACAATGCTAGGCGTTCTTTTTAATTTTTTTCTCCAAGTATGCTATGCGCCAAAGGTGGTGAGATGAAATATAAGATGATGTGATGAGAATTTCTCCTAAGGCGTTGGAACTTCAAGTGAAAATATTTTTCAAGTATGAAATAAAATGTGAGATGAGGAATAAAATAAACTTGCTAGGCGTTGAAATTTTCAAAATGATAAATTTTTCCTAAGGCATTGAAGATGTTGGAAGTCAAAAATGATGTGCTTGCAGGAAGATTTTCTAAGTCGAGTTGATAATTTTCTCTTAGGCAAGGATGAGCAAGATTGAATAAAAAATTTTAAGGCGAAGAATTTTCCCAAGAGATGATTTCAAAAAAAAAATTTCTAAGGCAAAGTATTTTCATTCTTGGAAAATACGCATAGAACTCAAGGTGAATAAATTTTCCTGAAGCCCGAACAAACTTCACGATGATGAAGTCAGATGATAACAATGCAAGATGATTTAAAACTTCTCAAGTCTAAGCAACAGGATGTTCACGGAGATGAAGAACGGATTTGAATTGATGGAATAATATTTTTCTAAGGTTCAAAATTTAAAAATTTAAATGAACCCGTTTGTTGGGTACCCATGGATTCGAAGTGTTCTGGAGGAAATTCTCTTCTGGGTACTGGACATTTGTGATGATAGATGGATTTCCGTGTCTTCCGCACTTCACCAACACTTTTTCAGTGAAGAATTTAATCAGTGCTCAAATTGTGAGATTTTCCTAAGGGAGAATTTAAAATTTTCTAAGGCAAATTTTAATAAAATGACTTTTGAAAGGAGAATGATTCGAATGATGAATTCGAAATGAGTTGCCTAGACGATTTTGATCCAGTGCTTCATAGGTGAATTTTCCAAAGTTGAAGAGAGGTAAAATTCGAATTCAAGTGACAGAGCTCCGGCTGGTGAATTAAAAGGATGAATTTAAATTAAATTTTTCGAAAGTAAATTAAAAGATGCCAGTCAAAGTTGAACTTCTAGAAGAACAAGATTCCTAACGTCGAGAGACAAGTGTCAGAAATACTAGAGAGGGAAAATTTGAATTCTTGAAGTGGAGTAGTGGAGTAGTGGAAATTAAATGTACTGGCTATAATTGGCTCCTTCTAGAATTCGATTTTTGGCTATAAAATTGAGAAGTTTCTCACTTGTTTTTCACAGCTGGAGAATTCGAATTTGCTCTGAAGATTGCTAAGCATTGCTGAGGCTTAAAAGAAGTTCGAAATTTTGCCAAGTCTGAGAGTTGCTGAGTGAAAGGCGTTGGAAATTTGCTATTGCTGAAGTTCGAAATTGCTGAAGTTAAGAAGGACGCCTTGAGTTGCCAGTGCAAGTGAGTAAAGTTCGATTTGAAGAAGATTATATTGCTGAAGCTGGGGACGCCTTGAAGTAAGAAGAGTTAGTGAAGGGCGCACTTGCTGATTTGCTGAGTGTGAAGTGCGAATTTCCAAAAGTTCAATTTGCTGTTTGAAATTTGCAGAAGGTGTGAGCTTGCTGATTTGAAGCTTGGAAATCTGTTTCTAAGTATTGAAGCTCGAATTTATTGGAGAAGAAGCTGAGGTTTGCGAATAGAAAAAGTTATTGCAGCTTCTCAAGTTCTTGAAGTTGACTGCAGCCCCTACACAATGTCTTATTTATTTTATAAATTAATTTGCTGATGAATGTTTGTCGTGTTGCAGATGGCTGAGGCAAGGGCGACTGGCAAAGATAACAATGGTGCATCCAGACAGGCTGTGATCAAGAAACTGAGCAAAACATTCATACCGGAGTCAAAGTTCATCTCAAAGTTGGGCAAGCTGACTGACACCAACCTCGGCTCCGTCAACCTAGAGGCCTTCAAAAACAGAATGTTGGGGATTGGAAGTCATCGACCTTCGACCACTTCGCACAATATTGTTCAAGCCGGATTGAGGTATGCGGGCTCGCTGGTTTCCTACCAGCCATTCAGTGTTCGGAGCTGATGATGGAGTGCGCCAATTATTATGAGAAGGATCACAGATCGATCATGTCACCAGATGGCCAAGTGCTAGCCAATCTTACTCCTTCAGCCATTGGTGAAGCTTTCGGGATCCCGGTGCACAGGAACATGGTTTACAAATCCAGAGAGCGAGCTGAGCGAATGTACGCTTCCGCATTCGAGAGATGCATGGAGACAATCAACACTCATTGGATGAGTAATCCTAAGCCTTCTCGTACGAAGCTGCCGAAACAAATTATTGCAGATGACTTGAAACAGGAATATAGTGATCTCATTATGATGCTGAGTCGAGTTGGTGGTTGCCCACAGTCCTTTATTTTCGAGCCATGGATGTTTTATTACATCAACCTC
>VDFB02072274.1:73160296-73207438 GCA_007258455.2 Sequoia sempervirens | reverse complement strand
ATATATTAATATAGATATGATATATTAATCATATATATAATATATATTAATGTAGTAATTTATATATTAATATGTATATGATATATTAATATAATTACTATGACATTATTTTTAATATATTAATGATATTAATAATATAATATATATAGTTTTATATAATTTATAATATCATGTAATATGTATAATAATAAATAATATATTATATTAGTATATTATACACATGTATTCGGTACGAGGAATTGTGAGTTTCCAATAACAGATATCTGATATACATAGCAGATATCCATTGTTAAAGCCAAGTAACTGATATCCATTATTTATATATCGGATATCCATTTTTTTAAAAGTGGATATTCGTTAATAACAGATATGTATTTTTCTTCAATCTTTACCTCAGCAAAATGTACTTTTTATCAACCCAACCAAAAATTCAAACGTGATTTCTTTGCTTTTCACTTTCTCATGTCGTGTTTTTGTTGTTGCATCACCACTATTTGGCCCCCCACATGATCCTACATAGACCTAGGCTTTGTAATTCTTTGCAAGTCTCTCACAACATGAGTAGAGTTGATCTTTACTAGGCTATTAAAATTGATATGACCCATTCTTCTATGCCACAACCAACTTTCATTGATTTGAGTCATAAAGGACTTACCACTAGCACTTTTGAGTTGATAGACATTTCCTTTTGTCCTTGTTCCTGTTGCAACCAAGATTTTGGATCTTCTTTTTTTGACTTCACAACCGTCATTCTAAAACACTAGATTGTATCCTCTGCTACACATTTGTCCTACACTAAGAAGATTATGCCAAAGACCCTTGACATATAGAACATCATTTATCTTATGCTTGCCATCAAAACTAATTGAACCTTTTCCATAAATCTTAGTAGATGTGTCATCACCAAACCTAACACAACCATCATATTTCTTAAGATTAAAAAACTTACTTTTATCATCTATCATATGATTTGAACATCCACTATCAATTATTAAGTAGTTCCTCTCCTCTTTTGTATGAAAGGAAGTTAGCAAAGTTCCTTCAATACTGTGACCAGTTTCTAGAGCAATTTCCTTCACACATCTCTCAGGGTTATTAGAATTAGTTCCAACATTCAAATCAATGAACAAGCATTCATCACTTTCATTATTCGGGCAGTCTAATTCCTCATAATCACTATCTTCTTTAACATAATAACTTTTCTTGTTGGATTTACCTTTATGATCTTTATGTTTGTCATTTGAAACTTTGTCTAGATGCTTTAAAGAATAATGGCCTATCTTTCCACAATTGAAACACTTGAAAGGTAACTTACTTATATATCTGCCAGTTCCCTTTTTTAATATTCTTACAAAATTTTCTTCCACTTCATCAAAATCATCCAAACCAGATTCATCATTCCTCTCTTTCTTGCTAGCTTTAAAAGTAGTTTCTTTCCTTCAAGCATCTTTGTCAAACTCTATTAATTCAAAATTTGTTAAAGCACCAAACAATTGATCTCTAAAATATTGTTCTAGATCTTGAGCTTCCTCAATAGTAGAAACTTTAACACTATAGGATTTAGGAAGAGTTCTCAATACCTTTTTCACAACTTTATTTTCCTCCAACTTTCCACCAAGACCATTGATGGAGTTGACAATTTCATCCACCCTATGCATGTAGCTTGCAATATCTTCATCCTTTGACATCCTTAGGGTTTCAAACTTGGCCTTGAAGTTCTACATCTTTTCTGGCTTGACCTTATCATCTCCTTCATAAATTCTCTTCAATCCTAGACATCTTTACCAGTTTTGTAGCTTATCACCTTCACAAGTTTTGAATTTGAAAGCCCACTCAAAATAACATTCCTCACTTTGCCATTGTTCTCACACTCCTTGATCTCATCTTCACTTGTCGGAGCAATGTTAGTCATAGTATATCCATTTTCTATTGATTTCCATATGCCAAACCCTAATGTTGTGAGAAAGACTTCCATCCTGGCTTTCCATAAGGCATAATTTGTTCCATCAAACATAGGAGCTTTGAAACCATTCCTCTGTGCCATCTGAATCTACCTCAAGTGGTTAAGCTTCTTCCAAGGAATCTCTTCTCTGATACCAATTGTTAGACACACATGGCAACTAAGAGGGGGGGTGAATCGATTGTGCATTAAAACCTTCAAACCCTTATTAAGAATTAGCATTAAAGTAATCAAATGAAACAACAACACATCCACACTCATTCATGATAAAACACCATATTTTTGTGGAAAACTCTATAAGGGAAAAACCATGGTGAGGATTAACTCACTATATGAAAACCAAAATTGATTACAAGAGGCTCACTACCTAGAGGACTCACTATCCAAAAAGAAAAAGGCTCACTTCCCAAAAAATATCACTTCTTCCATATTACAAAGAAATAGTTACAAGGAGGTTACTACCTCAGAGAAACTGGAGAAATCACCATAATGTCTCTATGCCATCTGCACTACTTTTGGTAGTCTTAGGCATTCGTGCTATAATTTAGATCTCAACACATGATCACACTTGCATCACTCCACACCACACACATCTCCAAAAACTTTACCTTGCATATATACTTTTTGTAACCTCAAGTAATCTTCTCTAGGTTGACTCCAATGAAACGTATGCATCTCAAACATGCAACCACCAAATAGGTTAACACCAAACACTTATGTGGTGTAAATAAGTGAGGGTGGACCACATCAAGGGTTGACCAAGACCCAAATCTACATCGACACACTACATCAAGCTTCCACAAACCACAAAGCTAGTCCACAAACAACACTAGCACACCAAATCGGAAAAACCAACATTAACACTATCAAGAAACCACATTCACACTTCACCAAGACCAATAAACATCATATGGACCATGTAGAAACATTACACAACACTCTTGAATATTCCAACATCAACAAAATATTTAAAAACATTGTCACAAACACATGAAAATGGAGAATATTATCATCATGTGCAACCAATCAAATTGCCACTAAGATGCAACTTAAAGAACCAAGCTTGTGGAATAATTGAAAACTAAACAAACAAAGGGAAGGTAGGTATTGTAAATATTAGCACATTCCAAAATTTGCAAGACAAGAAAATTTAATGCAGAGAAATGTGAAGCACTTCTATTTTTCCTAGATATCCTTTTTCATAAGCCAAAGACAATCCAACACACTGTTAAACATATCTTCCACCTTCGCAAAATCCATAACCTAAACCTATGGATATAACACCTTCAAAGACCTCTGATAATCACTTTCAAACTGCACAAGCACATCTCAAGAATGAAGAAATGCGAAGCACAACATAGAACACTTCCTAGTCACCTTGTACAGTCTTTATGCATTTTTTTTCAAAAGTAATTGGAAACCAAGTGACCCTATTACATCTGCAACACCTACTCAACACTATACACACCTTCTCAACATATCCATACCAGAGGTTGACATCAACGACAACACTGATGACAACATAGTGCAACATAATTCTCCTATTTTACTCTTTTGAAAAATCCCAAAATACTATAGTTGGGCATTAAGGAGAAGGAATGTTGACTTCCTTAATTATTTTCTCCTATATATGCTCTTTGATCCACCTAGATGCTTGTAATTGATATCCCCACTCTCCTAGATATGTGGGTGGTTAGTCAAGCTACCTCCTAGATGCTTGCATTACTACTCCATCTCATTCTAACTATCATAACCTCATCTGCAAGATTATAAGGCTTGTCGTTTTAAGAATTTGAGGTGGTTAGAACTCCTTGGAGGGTGTAAAAGGAATATTTTGACTAGGTCTAGGACCTTGGAATTGAATGAAATCATCATTTTATCCCTTTAATTTTTTTTCTTGGTTGAAAGAAAAGAGACCATGAATATCTTCACCATCATATAGTATTACAATCACAAAAACCTATCACAGTCATTCTTTACTACCTTTCATAATGACTCACTATGTTGTCCTTCATTATTTTGACCATTGTACCTTCTCATTGAACTATTTTTGTCTTGTAAGTTATTGCTTTGGAATATATAACCATGTCAACCGGAGTACATGAAAGAGCACCAAATGATAGAACAATGTTGACTACCTTGGACAAATTGTTAGGATTTAGTGTTATACACCATTGCATAAAATGATTTATTATATATTGTAATTAAATAATTATTTAGTTGTGGTACATCTAGGAGATGTGGTTAGCCACACTGTTTAACATCGGGTTAATTATTTTTTGTGGGAGACATAACATAGATATTTAATATTTGAGGAAATATGGGTAAGTGCACCAAGATGGTGCATAAAAAGGGGGTCAAAAGTGGCCACTTTTATTTTGAAATCAGCTAAACCTAAACGTGGAGGAGTAATTTGAGATTCATGCACTCAAAATTTGAAGATACCAAAAAAATAAGAATTGTAGTACAATGAATCTAGTTTCTAAACTACTAAATTTTTTCAAAAATAGATAAGATTAAGAAGATCAAATTCTTTGTGCACACAAAAATTTTCTTGTTTTTCAAAAAAATATAACATAGTGTCTAGATTACGCCCCTCAATTTTTTTAGTTGCATTTAGTATTTTCAAAAACCCATTGGTAGAGATATAGTTAAGAGTGAGTACTAGACTTGTATATTTTTTGTAATTTTTTATTGAGTATTTTTTTTATGATTTTTCAAAGTGGATGCATCTTGAAAATCACATCACTAAGTGTGCACGTCACATAACTTGCACCAAAATAATTGAAAAATGCAATTTTTTTACAATGTCTAAAGAATGAATTGTAGAACAATATTATAATTTTTTTTCAAATTTGGACAAGTACGTAAAAAGTTATTAAAAAAATTCAATACTATTGGTGTGAATAAATGTCGTGTACCTAGTTAATTCACTCACTAAGGACTTAGGGGACATATTCACGTGTTAAGTTTACTTAGGTTCTAAGATTCTTTCTAGAAGACTTAGTTGTCATGTCTAGATCTTATCTTTTTGACTTTTATGTCAAGTTAGTTGTCTCATGGCATATGATTAAGACACTTGCCATGATCTTGTCTAATTCTATGTCTCACCTTCGCTATATAACCAAGGGGTTCTCATTTTTAAATTAGTTGTTGGATAATGAATTCCATTGCAATCTTAAGCATTGCATATTGATCTCTTTTTGTTTTCCATTTGGCCTCTAGATCTTGGGTATCTCCATAGCCAGCTCTAACATGGTATCATAGAGGGTTGGGTGTCTTTGGTTAGCCATTTTTTGAAGAGATCTTGGTAGATCTTGAAAATTTGAGTATGCTCTTCTCTTGCATTGTATGATGATTTAGAGAATAAAAAAAAATGATAGAAATACCAAATTTTTGGGGGTTCCTTTTTTTAGCTTTCTTTTTAAGGTTCATTTTGGAGCTTTTTGATGCAATTCTGAGTTCACCATTGAGTTCAGGGTGTCCAAGAAGGTTATTTTTTCCTTTTGTTTCGTCCAAATCGGACATATGAGGTCAGATCTATGAGGGTTTGAAGTTGAAGAGTGGTTGCTAGATCCAGAAGGTAGCTACAATTTTGGAGCATTTTGGGTCAAATCCAACCTTGCCAACACTCTAGAAGGCCCAAAAACCCTAAGATTGATTATCAATTCATCAAAATTTGAGCACTTCACTTTGGGCTTGAGGAAAATTTTCTCCTATTTGGTTGTACAGATTGTCATTATTACTAAGTTGCGATGCAATTTTTCAAAAAAGGATATTTCCATCGATTGGAAAAAAAATATTATTTTTTTATTAAAAAAATATATATTCAATTGAAAATTCAAAAAAGTTTTGGTTTAAAAAAATAAAAAAATATATGGCCCCCTCTCCCCTACATTTAGTGTTTAAAAACTAGCAGTTAGAAGAGAAAATTCTAACGCTTTGAGGAAGATTCGCCTAAGATTCTGACCAGTGGCCATGTGGAGAATATATCGACATAGAAAAACAATATTATGTTCACTAGAATATATTGATGGCAAAGAAGAATAATTTGACGTGACATGTCAAAAATCATAAAATTTAACCTCATGTAGGTACGTGATGGCCATTTGGTTGTTAATTTCAACCTCATGGGTGAGTGACATCAACAGTTTTTTTTAAATTGCCCCCCTCTCCAATGAAGTTTTGATTTTGACATAAAGAACACCATCTGTATTATGCTTTCCATCAAAACTGATAGAACCTTTTTCAAAATATCTTAGCAGATGTATCATCACCAAACTTAACTAAACCTCCTTCATATTTCTCAAGTTTAACAAACTTACTTTTGTCACCTGTCATATGATTTGAGCATCCACTATTAATAATCCAGTAGTTCTTCTCCTTTCTAACATGAAGAGCAGTCACCATAGCATTGTAACCTGTTTCTGAAGCACTTTCCTTCACACATCTCTTAGAGTTAGTAGAATTAGTTTCATCTTTAATATCCATGAACAAGCATTCACTATCTTCATCATCTCTACAGTCAGATTCATCATTAGATATATTGGCATCTTCTCCAACATAATAAATTTTCTTAATTTATTTATCTCTGTTTTCTTTGTTCTTGTCATTAAAAGCTCTATTCTGACAACTTGAAGCATAATGACCTATCTTACCACAACTGAAAAATTTGAAAGGAAAATTACCTCTATATATACCTGTACCTTTTTTCATTTTCCTCATAAAGTTTGCTTCAACATCATCACGATCCTCTTGATCTGATTCCTCAGTCTTTTTTAATTTTCCAGCCTTAAAAGCAATCTCAAATTTTGCATTACTTGTACCAAATTCTCTCATTTCAAAGGTAGATAAAGCACCATACAATTGATCTCTAGAGTATTTGATTAAATATTGAACTTCCTCAATAGCATAAACTTTATGACTATAATATTTAGGAAGAGTTCTCAATACCTTCTTTACCACTTCTTCTTCTTCTTCAAGATTTCCACCAAGACCTCTGATGGAATTGACAACTTCGTCCACCTTTTGCATACATAGCTTGTAATTTTTTCATCTTCAAACATCCATAGGTTCTCAAATGTGATCTTTAAATTCCACATCTTAGCTTGCTTGACCTTATCATCTCCTTCATAAATACTTTCCCACTTTGTCCAGATCTCTCTAGCAGATTTCAAACTAATAACTTTCACAAGTTCAGTATTAGAAAGACCACTTAAAAGAGCATACCTTGCTTTACCGTTGTTCTCATAGGCCTTGATCTCATCATTAGTCTTCAGACCATCAACATGCATAATATATCTAATCTCAATAGACTTCCAAACTCCAAATCCAAGAGATATCAAGAAACCTTCCATCCTTGTCTTGAAGAAGCCATAGTCTAATCCATCAAACAAAGGAGAATCCCTCTTGTGCACCATACCAAATCTACCTCATGTGGTTAAGCTTTCTTCCAAGGAACCTTGCTCTGATACCAATTGTTGAATGCACACAAGACAAATGAGGGGGGGTGAATCAATTATACATTAAAACTTCAAAACCCTCATAAACATTTAGATCCACATCAACTAAATTAACCCTTAGTCTGTTAGAATGATTTAGCATGAAAGAAAATAACAAAAAACTAAAACACATCAACACCATGCATAATAGAACACTAGCTTTATGTGGAAAACCCAAGGGAAAAACCATGATGAGGATTATCTCATTGATATAAAGTATTTGCAGCATTGAATACAAAGGGCTCACTACTAGAGGGCTCACTACTAGAGGGCTCACTACCCAAAAGAAAGAAGGGCTCACTGCCAAATTATAGAAAAGAATAAAGAAGAATGTTATAGTGAGAATTCCATCTCAATGCAATAAAAAAGATCCACCACAACAACACCAACACATTTGTAGTCTCTCTGAATATTGTAAACACCTTCTGCTCATTGCTTCTAGTAGTATAACTCATTAAGCTCACACTACACTTCACAAATTTGCACTTTACAAATATGCAATTCACATCACACACTTCACTACATAATTCTTCATCAACTCAACAATTATTTAAACTATCTTCAACCTTGAATATATTCTCCAAGGTCGACTATGCACCTCAACCGTATAAATTTAAATTAGGTTGACATTCCCGCGATGGAAAGGAATCAAAGTGGACCACTCCACATCTCAACTTAGACCCAAATCAAACATATACATCATGCCACACTTCCTCAATCACCGAAGAAAATCCACAATTAGTGTAAACACCCAAGGTCGACCAAACCAGTGTAAACACCATTAACACTTAAGTACACACTTCCTCAAATCCAAAGACGACGAGTGTGAACCACACACAACACTTGAATACAATCTGGAATATTCCACAAACACCCTGAATTCCAATAAATTCCTTCGCAAAATCTTTCACTTGAAGAATGTACACAACCAGTACATTCAAATAACCTTCCATACTTTGTAACTCAATAAACCAATTTTTGAAGCACCAAACCATGAACAACTTTGACTTCGACAAACACCCAATCCAATCTAGAATATTCCATAAACACCCTGAATTCAAATAAATTCCTTCACAAAATCTTTCACTTGAAGAATGTACACAACCATTACATTCAAATAACCTTCCATACTTTGTAACTCAATAAACCAATTTTTGAAGCACCAAACCATGAACAACTTTGACTATAAGTAGATATGATCATTATCAACACACTTCCAAAACCACAATCTGACCAAAAACCAAATTGTGGAGAAATGCAGAGCTAAACCATTTCTCGTAGACACCACTGCAACATACAATTCATACACCGGTGAGCACAACTCTCTCTACACAATGATGCAAACCAAGAAAATTTGGATATAAAACCTTTGAACACCTTTGACCAACATATTCGAACTACAAAATCAGATCTTCAACCATGAAAAAATGTGGAGAAAAACCATAACACTACACTTTACATCAAAACACCTCTGCAACACACTATTTCCTCTTTTATTCAAATTTTATCAAAAGAACTTGGAAACCAAGCACCAGAGACACATACTCATCATATTTAACACTCCCTCACCATCACTAAACCAACCGCAATTCAAATATACATACATAGAAGCTTATCAAAGCAACACTAAAGGTTGACACCAACAACACTTACTAATGACAACATAATGAAACTAATCAAAGCATTGACACAACTTCTCAACCATCATTAGTCATTAATGAACATAAAAAATCTCCCCCAAGCTTGTTGACACTAATGACAACACCTACTCATACACATTTGTTGCCATATCCTATGTAAAGTCTCTAGACAACCTAAGAATTATGCCACCATTCACACATGACTGTTATGAGAAAATGAAAAAGGGTAGACAACTTGCCAAGAGAAAGGCTGAAGAAAATAGATTGAAAATTTTAGAAGATAATTGATGTAACATATTTTCTTCAATTTTGTTTGAATGACTATCAAGTTTTCAAATGTAATATATTTGTATGATTTTTATTTTTATGCTACCTTCAATTCTTCTATATTTAATGTATTTAAAATTGGGAAAATAAATGTCTCTTATGTAACATAATTATGATACTTTTAAAATGTTTCTAATGATTTGTACTAAATTTAAAAATCATTTTGTATCCATGTGGATTCTTCATATTTCACACCATAATTAAAAAAATAGTATGTTTCATATGCTTCTCACGTATCCAATAATTTTTTATACTTAAAATATATATTAATTTGGGTGTCTTTCCTTCTAGGTCATGGCCAATCATGTACAACAAAATGAATTAAATGATGTTCCAAATACTACATCAATAAATTTTGTAACAAGTCCATTGAATGTTTTAGAAAAATCAAACAGATTTATTGAAATTGAAATTGGAAAATTTGGAAGATCTCTTTTAGAGAATTGCGACAAAATTGTTGCACAACTTCAATTGACAAGCATGTCTACACATGCAATTGAAGAAGTGATAACAATTAAAGAAAGTGTTAAAAAATTAGATGCCATGTATAAGAAACTAGTTGCATTTTGTAGCTTCTTGATTGAATTATAATACAACGAATAGCACAATGAAGGCGATGTCAATCGTATTGTTGAAAAATTTCAAGTTTACTTGGATAATGTATAAAATTCCTACAATTATACTCATTTTTGGTTCAATGCTTTCATATGCCAAAAACTATTAATTTTTTAAAACTTGGCTTTATTAATATATTGGTGGAAATAGTTCAAGTAAAAATAAAACTCTAGCTTATGAAAATTTTATTTAGAAACATTTTATTCATGATAGATAGTTGAAATGCAATACCACATTTTTAAAATAAGCAAATAATAATACTACAATTAAATGCTTATCTTTTTTAAAATTTTAAAATATTTTTTTAAAATGTTGTTCTAATAGTGCTTATGTATATGATAGTGTTTTTTTAATTTTGTGTGACAAATGTTGGCAGATGGTCAACACTCCCATCGGGATTCGTGACATGGATTGACTGCCTCTCGTGGATCCATTAACTCTGGCAGTTGTATCAGGTATTAACAAGTCGATCTTTTGGTGCAATAACAATTATGGGCCAACAAGTGGTATTAGAGCCAAAAATGTCAGGTTCGAATCCCCTCGGGTAATGTTGAGGGGGAGTTTGTTGGTAGATGGTTAGTGCTCCCCTTGAGATTCATGACATGGACTAACCGCCTCTCGTTGTAACACCCCTCCATTTTGTCCTTTTGATCGAACAATGTTCGTTATATATATTTTGCTTTGTTAGCACGTTGGTTATAAACTTGGTTACTTTTGACCGCTAATTGTTAATCGATGTAAACATTATGTTTTGATGTGATGGTACTTTAATCAGATGATATTATTGTTTCATGTTATGGATTAAATTAGCAAGTATGTGAATTATTGATGCTTTATGCTTTGATTATACCATTGATTTTTATAGGCGTCAGTTAGCGATATTGTATTGGTGAAGGGGACGGGATCACATCACTCGCATGCGAGTGCCCTGTGATTCCGCAATTTCCTCTTCACGGTGTGTTTTAATATTTATATATATATATGCATGTTCGACACTCGTGTTGTGTGCAAGATGCAAGTACAGGACATTGACTCCACCTGATTCCACAGGTCTGAGCATGTCCCTTGTTCAACAAAAAATGATTGGGAGATAGTAGCTTGGTTTTCTGTGTCGGGACATCACCCTAGCCATAGAGTATCATCGGGTTGTCAGTTGGGATAAGTTATCTTCCTTGTCATCTCATCTCTCCTTGCTTGCGTGATTAAATTTCCTAGTGAAATGGTGTTTGCTTTATTTAATTTTATTGCCAAAATGCATAAAGGAGTGCTTGTTATTTAATTAGTTAATTTAATTCAATCAATAAATTAATCTAATCATGGATTATATTTATTTATTGATTAAGTAAAGTAAATTAATTATGTTGTGTTATTAAATTTGAGGCAAATAAAAAAAAAATATAGATGGAAAATTGCCTTGCATTCCTCTTGTAAGAAAATAAAATTAAAAATGATTTGTTTTTAAATGTAATAGTTAAATTCAATTTTGTGAAAGAAAATGAATTTAATTATCATTGTGGTGCAAATGGAATTTTGCTTTAAATAATTATTATGCATTTGAAAAGGGAAATAGAGTTGTTTTATTAATTTCCAAAAAATGAAATTATCCAAAATATCTAATTTGCAATAACTTTTGGTGGGTGAACTAAAATTAGGGGTTTGACAATTTGGAGAGGGGATAAGGAAATGCATCTTCTTTTTTTGAATTATCTTTTTTTGAAATTGATAATTTTTGGAGAGCAAAAGAAACTTGGAATAGCTTGGAGAAATTCTTGGAAGAGGTTTTTGAAGATTTGTAGAAGCAAAATTTGAAGGAGAGCAACCTCCATTGAAAGGCTTCAAGTTGGAGAAAACACAAGGTTCTTGGTTTAAACTTTATGCAATTTTTTATGTTGAAAATCATGTAGGAGTTGTTTTAAATTGTTCAAGGATTCAAAATTGTGAATTAGAAGATAAACCCATCAATAAACTTCATTCAAATTTGAATTCAAATTCTCCAAAAATATTGTGAAAACATAGAGATTAAAATTGTGTTATCAAGCCTTACAACAGAAAAACTTGGACAAACATGGTTATTTCAATGCAAATTCTTGTTAAATTTCTGTGTGTTGTGGAAACTTTCTTTTTGAATTGGGAAAAGAAAAGGGAAATCTTCATTTTAGTTTGATTAAATCCTCTATTTTCAATTTTTTTTAAGTGTTGGGAGTGAACATTTGCCCAATCTGGGTATGAAGAAATTCTGTATGTTTGATTTCTTTTTGTTGAAATTTGGATATATATTTATATATATGAATATATATATACATACCCAAATGTATATATATACATCTATACATATATATAAATATATATATATATATTTATATTGGAACTATTTTTTTAATTTATGAAAGAATAAATTTGAATTTCGTAGGTTTTTACTAGAAACCCCTGCTTTTTTACTAGTTGGCTTTTTTTTGAATTTTTTTAAGAAAAAATGAAATCGCCGCTTGTTCTGGGCGATGGAAGGAGGGAGGGGCTTCACCCATGGCAGCCCCCACGGTGGGGATGACGGCCTCGGAAGGGCGCCGTCGCTTGCACACAGCCACACAAAGAAATGGAGGTCGCTGTCCCCCAAGGGCAGGTATTTACCCCTATTCTCCTTTATGCTTTCTGTTTTAACTTTTATTTATTTATATATTATATATTAAATATAATATATGTATATTATATTATATTATATTATATTATATATATATATATATATCATATTTAATATATATATATTTAGGATTACAATGTTTTATTAAAAAAAAAATTATTATTTAAATATATAATTAATATATTTAATATAGATAAGTTATATATATATATTAGTTTCTTATAAATATATATATATATATTATATATATTAAAATATATTTATATTATATTTTAAATAATAAAATAATGTAATATGGTTTAATTCTGAAAATGATAATATTAAAGTAAATATTTAAGTATTAATTATATGTATATATAAAATGCGTAGTAATATATATACGTCGGGTATATGCATTTATATATATGTGTGTGTGTGTGTGTGTGTGTGTGTGTGTGTCTTTTATAAATATAATGATATTTGAGTATCACAATTAAAGTTATTTTTGCAATGTTTATGGAGTTATTATCAGTATGAGAATTTTTGCATTATGATTAAATGATCAAGTGTAGATTACAGAAATATTTGCAATGCATTAGATCACACTCATGTAATTGTGCCAGAATTGATTTTATTTAATTTGAGTAATGCACCAATGCGTTGAGTGAATTGGATTTATGAAATCCTAATGTAGTCTACTTTATATTGCTTATAATGCTTCTTCTTGGTGTGGGGCAGTCTAGTCAGTGCTATGTAAGTCTTCCAGATAGGATCTTCGTTCATGTGTTTTAGGGTTGCTGTCATGACGGTTGACCTTGTTTGCCTTGGGTAGTGCTTAATTGTGTTATGTGTTGTACCTGGTTATTATGAAACGGGCTACGTTGACTTTATGTTGTGTTTAGGGAGTCATTGTCCCTAGGTTGCACTTGAGTACCCTTTGGTGGTGGCATAGTTCCACGTGTTGTCTTAGAGAAGTGGCTTACATTGAGGGCCGACACACAAAGTGGTGCTAGGAGATCTCAATGTAAGTTGGTTAATTCAGTGAAAACTTAAACCAATTAATTAGCCTAGGTGGTACCATCATTTAAAAAGATTAATTTTGCCTCGCTCATGGACACAAGTGCTTGTATAGACTTGGGATGAGACGAGAAGGCCTGGAATGGCAAGGTCATTATCTTGTCCCTTCGAAAGATAACTGATTCTGCAATGGTTTGCATGTGGGTCCGGGAGTCGTTAGAGGTTACCAGGATATCCCGAGATGGGGGCCGGGACCTAGGAAGACTTGTCAGGATATCCCATGCGACATTATGATGACACTTCTCCTAAGTCAGCATTATGTTTGTATTCATGATGTGTTCATGCATTTGAGATCTGGAAGCATCGTAACCTTTGTGTCATGTGATGTCATGTTCATATCCTTTTTCTGTTAAGTCATGTTGCCTATGTTTTGAGGTTGTTGGTCTTGACCTGAAATCCTTGTTACTATCTCCTAGCACGGGGGGTGAGCCTTCGGGTATCACTTGGTTGGGTGGAACGTGCACCATACTCCGTTGTTTTGGCATTGGCTTATGTGGACGAGACTTTCATGTTGGAGAGCTCATGGGATTCCAGTTGCTACCTTGGTTTCATTTATGCTAGTTGCTTTTGTATTTTATTTACCCCTCATTTTTATCGAGGTGGAAATTGTAATAAACAATCATGTTATTGATTTACCTCATTCTAGGAATGAGAGATGTAATTGTAATTATATAACTTCTGTCTTTGGTAACCATGAAGGATCTCATGGTCTTAATGAAAATCTCATGTATGGAATGTATGTGCTTTAATTAGTTAAGTGAATGTTGTTATGTTTCATTTCATGCATGTTGTTATAATTTGTGAATTAATTAATCTTTGTCTCGTGACCTTAGGGGATTGTTGGCTTTGCGTTGTAATCATGCATGTATTTATTTATTTTTTTTAAAAAAAATTGTTGTGAAATTGTTAGTAGTTTGCAACTTCCCCTAGGGTTGCGTGGCGAGGCATTACACATGGTATCAGAGCCTAGGTTTAAACACTGGGTACTCTGGGATTATGATGAGCCCATTAAGCTTTTAGTTGTGTGGATTTTATTTGTGTGTTGTGCTTAATGTCTTTTTGTGTTAGTATAGGATAATGCCTCCCAGGCGTGGAAGAGGAGGGGGTCGTAGGCGTGGCCGTTTAGGCAGTCGCATTAAGGAACAAGAAGACCCACCTCCACATGATCCACTTATTTTTGACCATGAGGAGCAACAGGCTTCTCAGAATATTCAGGTAGATGGCAATCAGAATCCGGATCCACCCAGGATCGAGGACGCTCAGTTGTGTCAGTTGTTAGAGGAGACCCTTGCCCGCCTTGGGTCTAGGTAGGAGGTAGAGCCAGTGGTGGTTAGAGAGAGAGAGGTACCAGTTCACTTTGATTCAAAGGTAGTAGCCCAATTGAGGGATCTGCTTAGATCACGACCACCCACCTTCGATGGATCAGGGAGTGGTTTGGAGGCAGAGACATGGCTCATTGACTTGACTAGGTGTCTTGCTATGCACCCATATGGAAGAAACACTCGAGCTAGGTGCGCTATCATGAACTTGAGGGGATTTTCCTCCACTTGGTGGAGATTAGAGGAGCAAAAGCTCCATCTGGATATTGGTACAGTTTCTTAGGAGTTGTTCCTAGAGTGGTTTCGGGCTAGGTTTCTTTCTGAGCATTGGAGGCAGCGTCGAGGGAATGAGTTCCACACCCTTCGACAGATGACTATGTTAGTAGAGATGTATGAGTGTCGTTTCTACGAGCTCAAATAGTATGCAGGCATAGGTGATGATGAGGGCATATTGGTACAACATTTTCTTAGGGGCTTAAACGCCCGTATCAGTGGTGGAGTGCGAGTTTTCGAACCCAGGACCCTGGAGGTGGCGGTCGATAAGGCCAAGCTCATTAAGGAGAACCTGGTGATGGCCTTAGGTGGTCATGTAGGAGTGCAGGTGGGCAGCGGTTCAACAGCTGGGACTAGTGCTCGAGGAGGTCAGCCTCAGGGAGGTACACCTTCTAGAGCTCAGCAGGGTTTGTCTCAGAGTGGTCAGCAGCAGCAGGGTTCTCAGGGGAAACAGAAGGGTTTCCAGTAGAGGTAGGGGGATAGGAGTTGGAGGCACATGAGACGCTTCAACTCTGAGCAGCCAATGCAGAGTTCTCATTCATCTTTCAAGGGTAGTGCGCAGCAGTCTAGTGCACCACCTGCAGACAGGGGCTTTGGTAGAGGCACTGGATGTTTTGCGTGTGGCCAACAGGGTCACATAGCAAGGATGTGTCCCAATAAGGGCACATCAGGTTATTCTCAGGGACCAACAGCGTCAGAGCCAACTATAGGAGATGTAGGCCATGGGCATCGAGTATTCGCAGCGGTTGACAATCGCCAGGCAGAGCACCAGGGTATAGTCGTTGAGGCCTATGGTATGTTGAGGGGTAACCCAGTTTCTATTCTATTTGATTCTGGAGCATTTGATTCCTTTGTTTCTTCATCTATCGTGACGCGATGTAGACTGGATGCGGTAAAGCAGGTCGATAGGTGGCAGGTAGAGTTAGCTTCGGGTGCAAAAGTTGCATCCCTTTCCCTTGTGCCAGAGTGTAGGTTAGATGTTGGACCTCTCCAGACTGCCTTAGACCTTCGTGTTATTCCACTGGGTTCTTATGACGTTGTCATAGGAATGGATTGGCTAGAGGCTCATAGTGCAGTTATTGATTGTCGACGTAAGTCGATTAGATGCATAGGGGCATCTGGTAGAGAGATAGAGGTAGTGGGGATTCAGAGGCCGATCTCCTTGAGGATCATCTCAGCTATGTAGTTGAGAAGGTGTATGCAGCAGGGTTGCCAATTGTTCGCTGTTACCGTGGATGATTTGGGTCTAGGAGGTGGAGAAGAGAAGGTTTCTCTTGATAGTCACCCCATCCTTCAGGAGTTTTCCGATGTCTTTCTAGACGAGATTCCAGGGATGCCTCCTCAGAGGGACATTGACTTCAAGATAGACTTGGTACCTGGCTTAGAGCCCATTTCACGAGCTCCCTATCGCATGACTACCTTGGACCTTCATGTTATTCCACTGGGTTCTTATGACGTTGTCATAGGAATGGATTGGCTAGAGGCTCATAGTGCAGTTATTGATTGTCGACGTAAGTCGATTAGATGCATAGGGGCATATGGTAGAGAGATAGAGGTAGTGGGGGTTCAAAGGCTGATCTCCTTGAGGATCATCTCAGCTATGCAGTTGAGAAGGTGTATGCGGCAAGGTTGCCAATTGTTCGCTGTTACCATGGATGATTTGGGTCTAGGAGGTGGAGAAGAGAAGGTTTCTCTTGATAGTCACACCATCCTTCAGGAGTTTTTCAATGTCTTTCCAGACAAGATTCCAAGGATGCCTCCTCAGAGGGACATTGACTTCAAGATAAACTTGGTACCTGGCTTAGAGCCCATTTCACGAGCTCCCTATCGCATGACTACCCAGGAGCTGAAAGAGTTTCAGTTGCAGCTTGAGGAATTGCTAGAGAAGGGTTTTATTTTCCCTAGTGTTTCTCCATGGGGAGCACCTGTCATCTTCGTAAAGAAGAAGGACGGTTCACTTCGGTTATGCATTGATTATCGATAATTGAACAAAGTGACCATCAGAAATCGGTATCCTCTTCCTAGGATTGACGATCTATTCGATCAGATCAAGGGTGCTACCATCTTTTCGAAGATTGATCTCAAGTCAGGATATCATCAGCTTCGAATTTTTGAGTCAGATATTCATAAGACCGCGTTCTGAATGCGGTATGGTCACTATGAGTTCACGGTTGTGCCATTTGGTTTGACGAATGCACCCTTAGTGTTCATGAGTCTTATGAATGGGGTATTTCATACATACCTTGACAGGTTTGTTCTTGGGTTCCTAGATGATATTTTGGTATACTCTAGAACAATAGAGGAACATGAGGAGCATTTGCGACAGGTATTGCAGTGTTTGCGAGATAATCAGCTGTATGCTAACTTGTCAAAATGTGAATTCTTCAGAACTGAGGTCCAATACCTTGGTCATGTGATCTCTGGGGATGGTATTTTAGTGGATCTTGCAAAGATCCAAGCGATCTTAGATTGGCCTGTGCCCACGAATGTGGCCGAGATACGTAGCTTCATGGGGCTAGCGGGTTATTACAGGCGATTTGTGCAAGACTTTTCGAGGCGAGGGCATCCTATCACCTCACTTCAGAGGAAAGGAAAGAGGTTTGAGTGGTCTGAGAAGTGTGAGACAACCTTTTAGTGTCTTAAGGGGAAGTTGACTAGTGCACCTATACTTGCGATACCGGATCCTATTGGGGACTTTGTAGTTTGTACAAATGTGTCCCTAGAGGGATTAGGTGCAGTATTGATGCAGGAGGGTCATGTCATTGCATATGAGTCACGAAAGCTCAAGGATCATGAGCTAAACTATCCTACTCACGATCTTGAGTTGGCAGCAGTGGTTCATGCATTGACGAGATGGAGACACTTTCTTCTTGGGCATAGGTTTGAGTTGCATAGTGATCATAGAAGCCTTCAGTATATCTTCACGCAGCCCAACCTTAATGCTAGGGAAAGGTGATGGATGGAGTTTCTCTGTGAATATGACTTCGAGGTGAAGTATATCCAAGGGAAGGAGAATGTGGTTGTAGATGCCCTTAGTAGGCGAAGGCATGAGATATCTGAGTTGACTCTTATTGTTGATTTGTGTAGTCGGATTCTTTCTGCCCTTCCAGCCGATAGTTGGTATCGGGATGTTAGATCGGTAATAGAGGCAGGAAGACCTCTTGAGGGTAGATATTCAAGATACTCTCTTGATGCTGATGAGATATTGAAACACACGAGATGCATATACGTTCCCCCATCATGTGAGCTTCGCGCTTTGGTCATGACTGAAGCACATCGTGCACCTTATTCAGCCCATCCAGGGCTGAAGAAGATGTATGCAGATTTGCGTCAGTTATATTTTTGGCCAAGGATGAAGCGAGATATTGTATATTTTGTGTCGAGATGTCTTGAGTGTCAACAGGTGAAGGTCGAACACCATCATCCAACAAGGCTTTTGCAGTCACATTTAGTACAAGAGTGGAAATGGGAAATAATCTCATTGGATTTCATTGTTGGTTTACCCAACTCTTCGAGATGACATGATGCAATTATGGTGACAGTGGATAGGTTGACGAAGGTAGCACACTTCTCACCTATGCACTCTTCCTATATTGCATCTTCCGTAGCTAGAGTGTTCATGGAGGATATAGTGAGGTTGCATGGTATTCCACGTCAGATTATCTCTGACAGGGATCCAGTGTTCACCTCAGCTCTATGGACGTCATTACAGCATGCGATGGGAACACAGTTGAACTTCAGTTCAGCTTGCCACCCAGAGACAGATGGACAGACTGAGAGGGTCAATCAGATCCTCGAAGACATGTTGCATATGTATGTGATGGACCAGCAGATACGATGGGAGGACTATCTCTATTTGGTAGAGTTTTCCTATAATAATGGCTTTCCAAGTTCTATCGGCATGGCTCCATTCTAGGCATTGTATGGGCGACCATGTCGCACTCCCTTGAGTTGGGATCGGCTAGAGGACATAGTAACTTTGGGTCCTAAGATGTTGCATGATATGGAGCAGCAGGTAGATAGGATTAGAGAGCACTTGGTGGCAACGCAGGATAGGCAAAAGAAGTATGCGGATGCGCATAGAGTGGATCGTCAGTTTTCTGTAGGCGATAGAGTCTTCTTGCGTGTGCGTCCACGAAAGAGTTCAATCCATTATGGAAAAGGCTCTAAGTTGGTGCCTCGCTTTGTTGGACCCTTCGAGATTCTCGAGAATATTGGTCATGTTGCTTACTGTCTTGCTTTACCGCCCAGTCTCTCGCATGTGCATGACGTATTTCATGTATCAGTTCTTCGGTCGTACCATCCAGACATTTCTCATGTCCTTGATTGGAATGCTTTGTAGGTAGAGGACGGGCAGCTAGCTTTGGAGCCCGTGGCTATGGTGGAGCGCAGAACGCTCGCTCTTCGAGGGCAAGATATTGATTAGGTTAGGATCCAATGGGATCCTAGGGATGACACATCATCCACTTGGGAAGATGCAACTAGGATGAGGGAACTTTATCCCTACTTGTTCGCAGGCTTCCAGGAGTAAGCCTGACCCTAGGGGGGAGGATATAACACCCCTCCATTTTGTCCTTTTCATCGAATAGTGTTCGTTATGTATATTTTGCTTTATTAGCACGTTGGTTATAAACTTGGTTACTTTTGACCGCTAATTGTTAATCGATGTAAACATTATGTTTTGATGTGATGGTACTTTAATCAGATGATATTATTGTTTCATGTTATGGATTAAATTAGCAAGTATGTGAATTATTGATGCTTTATGCTTTGATTATACCATTGATGTTTATAGGCGTCAGTTAGCGATATTGTATTGGTGAAGGGGACGGGATCACATCACTCGCATGCGAGTGCCCTGTGATTCCGCGATTTCCTCTTCACGGTGTGTTTTAATATTTATATATATATGCATGTTCGACACTCGTGTTGTGTGCAGGATGCAGGTACAGGACATTGACTCCACCTGATTCCACAGGTCTGAGCATGTCCCTTGTTCAACAGAAAACGATTGGGAGATAGTAGCTTGGTTTTCTGTGTCGAGACATCACCCTAGCCATAGAGTATCATCGGGTTGTCAGTTAGTATAAGTTATCTTCCTTGTCATCTCGTCTCTCCTTGCTTGCGTGATTAAATTTCCTAGTGAAATGGTGTTTGCTTTATTTAATTTTATTGCCAAAATGCATAAAGGAGTGCTTGTTATTTAATTAGTTAATTTAATTCAATCAATAAATTAATCTAATCATGGATTATATTTATTTATTGATTAAGTAAAGTAAATTAATTATGTTGTGTTATTAAATTTGAGGCAAATAAAAAAAAAATATAGATGGAAAATTGCCTTGCATTCCTCTTGTAAGAAAATAAAATTAAAAATGATTTGTTTTTAAATGTAATAGTTAAATTCAATTTTGTGAAAGAAAATGAATTTAATTATCATTGTGGTGCAAATGGAATTTTGCTTTAAATAATTATTATGCATTTGAAAAGGGAAATAGAGTTGTTTTATTAATTTCCAAAAAATGAAAATATCCAAAATATCTAATTTGCAATAACTTTTGGTGGGTGAACTAAAATTAGGGGTTTGACAATTTGGAGAGGGGATAAGGAAATGCATCTTCTTTTTTTGAATTATCTTTTTTTGAAATTGATAATTTTTGGAGAGCAAAAGAAACTTGGAATAGCTTGGAGAAATTCTTGGAAGAGGTTTTTGAAGATTTGTAGAAGCAAAATTTGAAGGAGAGCAACCTCCATTGAAAGGCTTCAAGTTGGAGAAAACACAAGGTTCTTGGTTTAAACTTTATGCAATTTTTTATGTTGAAAATCATGTAGGAGTTGTTTTAAATTGTTCAAGGATTTAAAATTGTGAATAGAAGATAAACCCATCAATAAACTTCATTCAAATTTGAATTCAAATTCTCCAAAAATATTGTGAAAACATAGAGATTAAAATTGTGTTATCAAGCCTTACAACAGAAAAAACTTGGACAAATATGGTTATTTCAATGCAAATTCTTGTTAAATTTCTGTGTGTTGTGGAAACTTTCTTTTTGAATTGGGAAAAGAAAAGGGAAATCTTCATTTTAGTTTGATTAAATCCTCTATTTTCAAATTTTTTTTTTAATGCTAGGAGTGAACATTTGCCCAATCTAGGTATGAAGAAATTCTGTATGTTTGATTTCTTTTGTGAAATTTGGATATATATTTATATATATGAATATATATATACATATCCAAATGTATATATATACATCTATACATATATATAAATATATATTTATATTGGAACTATTTTTTTTAATTTATGAAAGAATAAATCCGAATTTCGTTTTCTGGGTTTTTACCAGAAACCCTATTTTTTTTACCAGTCGAGTTTTTTTTTGAATTTTTTTAAGAAAAAATGAAATCGCCGTTTGTTCGAGCGATGGAAGGAGGGAGGGGTTTCACCCATGGCAACCCCCACGGCTGGGGACGACGGCCTATGAAGGCAGCGCCGTCGCTGCCCACACAAGCCGCAGCCCCAACAATGGAGGTTGCGTCCCTGTTAGGGCAGGGCGCCGCCCATACCTTGTTCTCCTTTATGCGTTTCTTTTTGTTTTTAACTTCTTTTTGATTTATATATTATATATTAAATATAATATATGTATATTATATTATATTATATATAATATATTATATATATATCATATTTAATATATATATATATATATATATAAATATTTAGGATTACAATGTTTTATTAAAAAAAATATATATTATTTAAATATATAATTAATATATTTTATTTTTTTGATCGATAAAAGGTGATATATTATTGAAATAAACAGGAAATTACAATAAAGTTTTAGCATAATAGCCATCCGCATAAAGGGATATAACCCATACAAAGCACCCCATAACAACAAAACTACAAAAACCATTCCAGCCTATACAAACGAAACGAGAGTCAAATACCATCCGGCTGATCCTGTCCCCATGGCATCAACCATTCAACAGATAGACGAGGAGATCCCGGCCAAAATTCAACATCAAAAGATTTCCTTGCAGCACACCAAAAAGCTCCGTCGGTCAACACCATAAGCCTGAAGATGTCGACTAAATTGGCACTTAAACATCATCCGCGTTCCCCATACTGCACACAGGCCCATGCAACGTTCCATTCCCGGCAGCAAAAAACATACAGGAGACAAAATTTAGGAAAACCCTACACCAACCCTTAAACCACAGCTCCGGAGAAATTACCACCCCAACGACACCTCCTTCGCAGGCCCCTCTTCTTTCGAGGAAACACACACGACACCCTAGCATTCGTCTGGTCTCTGGCCACGTCCGAACGGTGCAATTCAGATTTCAAATTCTCCCAGGCTACCAGAATTGATTGTTTGTAAGCCTCTCTATCCGTCCGCCATCTCCATCTGACAAACGGGATCAGTCCTTCATTGGTGGCCTCGTCCATATCCTCAATTCCTTCCGACACATCAAACCCCACGCCCGGCACCGCCCATTCCAAAAATGATTCCAACTTCCCTAACAATGCTCCATCGAACAGCTTTAACATCACCCATTTTGTTTCCTTTGCATCCTCTCCTAGCTCCATTGCCCACACAAAAACCATTGAAGCAATATCCGCGTTGAGACGGCCCCTGTGTGTCGCCTCCATGAAATGCGGCCCTAAAACCCCTACCACCGCGTCCACTACCTCCTTTCGGTGGATTTTTAACACTTGTTTCATCCGTTTCATCGTGGGCGGGCCGAAAAATCCTTTTTGTTGTAGTTTTGTGGAGAAACCCCACATTGCCTCCATTAATGACCAGCTTCGCACCTTCAAACACCGCAGCCACCACTGGAAAAGAGATGCCCAAAACTTCGCATAAACACCATTTAAGGCCCTAGCAACTTGCACACAAACAAAGGTACCTCCGCCAACTGCCATACATCATTTAAATGCACTTAATTCAGATAGCGCACCACTTGGTTAATAGTGGAGTTACTATCCTCTCCGCCATTAAAACCTCTGTCCCTTGCAATCCATCCTTGTCCTTCGACACCTGCTTGCACCCGTCATCGTCCTCACGGCCAGCATACAGACTGTCACCTAGGAATAGAATATAAATTCTTTCTGTCCGAAAGAACGCACACCTCAAAACAACACCCGCGGACTCAAACCTGCCAGTTAGGCCATCCATAATGAAGAAAACCAAGTCCACGTAAGCTTTGAACATGAACACCATCACCAAGCAACTTCGAGAAAAGCAATTAAAAAATGAAACCCCTAAAATCCTCAACGGATAGTTTTTCAATTTATATAATTAATATATTTAATATATATAAGTTATATATATATTATATATATTAAAATATATTTATATTATATTTTAAATAATAAAATAATGTAATATGGTTTAATTCTGAAAATTATAATATTAAAGTAAATATTTAAGTATTAATTATATGTATATATAAAATGCGTAGTAATATATATACATCGAATATATGCATTTATATATATATATATGTGTGTGTGTGTGTGTGTCTTTTATAAATATAATGATATTTGAGTATCACAATTAAAGTTATTTTTGCAATGTTTATGGAGTTATTATCATTATGAGAATTTTTGCATTATGATTAAATGATCAAGTGTAGATTACAAAAATATTTGCAACGCATTAGATCACACTCATGTAATTGTGCAAGAATTGATTTTATTTAATTTGAGTAATGCACCAATGCGTTGAGTGAATTGGATTTACGAAATCCTAATGTAGTCTACTTTATATTGCTTATAATGCTTCTTCTTGGTGTGGGGCAGTCTAGTCAGTGCTATGTAAGTCTTCCAGATAGGATCTTCGTTCATGTGTTTTGGGGTTGCTGTCATGACGGTTGACCTTGTTTGCCTTGGGTAGTGCTTAATTGTGTTCCGTGTTGTACCCGGTTATTATGAAACGGGCTACATTGACTTTATGTTGTGTTTAGGGAGTCATTGTCCCTAGGTTGCACTTGAGTACCCTTTGGTGGTGGCATAGTTCCACGTGTTGTCTTAGAGAAGTGGCTTGCATTGAGGGTCGACACACAAAGTGGTGCCAAGAGATCTCAATGTAAGTTGGTTAATTCAGTGAAAACTTAAACCAATTAATTAGCCTAGGTGGTACCATCATTAAAAAAGATTAATTTTGCCTCACTCATGGACACAAGTGCTTGTATAGACTTGGGATGAGACGAGAAGGCCTAGAATGGCAAGGTCGTTATCTTGTCCCTTCGAAAGATAACTGATTCCGCAATGGTTTGCATGTGGGGTCGGGAGTTGTTAGAGGTTACCAGGATATCCCGAGATGGGGGCCGGGACCTAGGAAGACTTGCCAGGATATCCCATGCGACATTGTGATGACACTTCTCCTAAGTCAGCATTATGTTTGTATTCGTGATGTGTTCATGTATTTGAGATCTGGAAGCATCGTAACCTTTGTGTCATGTGATGTCATGTTCGTATCCTTTTTCTGTTAAGTCATGTTGCCTATGTTTTGAGGTTGTTGGTCTTGACCTGAAATCCTTGTTACTATCTCCTAGCATGGGGGGTGAGCCTTCGGGTATCACTTGGTTGGGTGGAACGTGCACCATACCTCGTTGTTTTGGCATTGGCTTATGTGGATGAGACTTTCGTGTTGGAGAGCTCGTGGGATTCCAGTTGCTACCTTGGTTTCATTTATGCTAGTTGCTTTTGTATTTTATTTACCCCTCATTTTTATCGAGGTGGAAATTGTAATAAACAATCATGTTATTGATTTACCTCATTCTGGGAATGAGAGATGTAATTGTAATTATATAACTTATGTCTTTGGTAACCATGAAGGATCTCATGGTCTTAATGAAAATCTCATGTATGGAATGTATGTGCTTTAATTAGTTAAGTGAATGTTGTTATGTTTCATTTCATGCATGTTGTTATAATTTGTGAATTAATTAATCTTTGTCTCGTGACCTTAGGGGATTGTTGGCTTTGCGTTGTAATCATGCATGTATTTGTTTTTTTTTTAAAAAAAATTGTTGTGAAATTGTTAGTAGTTTGCAACTTCCCCTAGGGTTGCGTGGCGGGGCATTACACTCGTGGATCCGTTAACTTTGGCAATTGTATTGGGCATTAACAAGTCAATCTTTTGGTGCAATGACAATTGTGGGCCAACAACAAACACTTCATTTTTTTCTATATTCATATGTCATTAATGAAATTTAAATAAATATATCAAATTATTTTACAACAAATGGTTCACTATGTGGAATTTCATGAGATAACATTTGTTTGAGGCATTATGCCAAACAATTCACATTCCTTATCTCTTCTTCAATTGTAATGCAATGGATAAACCAATTGATTGTTGTCATATTTAAAAATATATTTTTTTCAATGCCTACATTTATTAAATTTAAATTTTAAAATATTAATTTAAATAATTAACTTATATTCATTAAAGTAAACATTAAAATAACAATAGTTTTCAATCACATAATCTATGTTGCATTTATGGTTATTGTTAACTAAATGCCTACATATGTGTAGTTATATTTGGTAGCATATATGTGGTTTTAAAAAATGTGTGCCAATATATATCTTTTCATATAGTAAAAGTGTGAAATATAATAATAATTTTTTATGCAATAGAAAATGTCTCTCAATATATGGTTTTTGGTATACTAAAAATGTCACAACTAATAATTATTTTGTTTGCAAGTAAGCAATATGTCATATAATGCACATACATGGATGTCTATTTGGTTGACCAACTATCATTGGTATCTTCTATGGAATGTCCTCCTTCAGATAGAGGAATTGAGTGTTGAGAGACAAGATGGTAAAAAGAATCAACAGTAATGGGCCAAAGCCCAATCACACAAAATTTGATAATTATGCTAAATACTTTAACTTACTCTATGAATCCAAGGTGATAATGAGCTTGGATGTTCAATTTCATAATCTACAAATAGAGATTCAAGATTTTTTTGATCAGTCAATTGCTCTTTACCATGAGCTTTGAGATCTTTATCTTGTTGGATGTATTTGAAATGTCACAATAATGCCAATAGTGATTATCAACATGCACAATGTTTCCAATGTATTTAATTCAACCACTCCATCAGATTTCAAATGTACTATGTCATACTATCATTCAGGTTGTTACATGCATATTATGGGACACCTACCTTGTATGTTGTGAAGTCTAATGTGACAATCAAAGTGTGAAGTATTCTTCGGGATAATGATAATGCAAAGTTGTTACTAGTTCATAAATGGTTAATTATGTGAGAGTGTTTGGAAACTATTTAGTTCTTATAACAAATATTTTTGATATATTTTTGGATAGATGTTTACAAACTATTTACACATTGTATGTATGACTAAATCCATTTTTAAAAGCATTTTATAAATGTTGTCGTAATAGTGAACTTATGAGTATAATATTGTTTTATTATTTTATTTATCTAAATTGAAATGTCTATATATTGATGTGCTATTGAGCAATGTCTTCTTCAATCCAAATATTGATGAACAAGGGTGATGCATTAAGAATGGATGAACAAGATGATTTTTTTCATTATTACAAATATTTGTACTTTATATGCAAGTTTAAATTATCATTACTTAAATATTATATTTTGTTGTTTAAAATTTCAAAATAATTGAGATAAGGAACTATTTAAAAACATATATCTATATAGTTACTATTTTATATAAAATTCTAAGATAAACAATAAATGTAACACTAAAACTATCTGTATTCGTATGCCTAACTCAAATTTGAAATGTAATCCTAAAGTTGTAACTCAAATCCTAATCATAACCCTAATTTTAATCCAAATTATAAACTTAATTCTATCTCTATTCCTAAACCTAATCGTAATTATGATGATAACCCCAACCCAAATTCAAATTCTATCTGTAACCCTAACCATAATCCTTATCTTATATATCTCTTACCCTAACCCTAACCCTAATCCTAATTTTATATCTAACCCTAAATCTAACCCTAATCCTAATTTCATCTCTAATCTCAACCCTGAGCCTAATTTTATCACTAATCCTAACCCTATCCCTAATTTTAACTTCAACCCTAATCTCAAACCCTAAATCTAATCATAATCCTTACCCTCACCCTATTTCTAAACCTAGCCCTTTTTATATGTGCTAACCCCAACCCTAACCCTACCCCTCATCGATAAACCTAAACCTTATAGTAATGGTAATCCCAATACTAATGCTAACCCTAACCCTATCCCCAATATTAATGTTTACCCCAACCTTAACCCTATTACTATCTCTAACCCTAGCCTTATCCTTAACCCTACCCTTGATCCTAATTTTATCTCTAATCCTAACCCTAATTGTGATGATAATCCCAAACCAAATTCTAATTTTATCTCTATTTGTTTAATCATAAATTTAAACCTAAACATAATCCCAAATCTAACCCTAATCCTAATCCTTATACTAACTCCAACCCTAATACCAATTTTATCTCTAAACCTGACCCTAACCCTATTCCCAATAATAAAATTATTCCCAACCTTAACCCTATTTTTTTCTCTAACCTTAACCCTAACCCTAACCCTCAATTGTAACCTTGAACCTAACCCTAATCTTAATCTTAATCTTAATAATAACGCTAACCCTAACCCTAATCCCTATACTAACGTTAACCCCAACCTTAACCCTAATTCTATCTCTAATCCTAACCCTAACCTTAACCATACCTTTCATCCTAATTTTATGTCTAATCCTAATCCTAACCCTAGTTGTGATGATAAGCCCAACCCAAATTGTAATTCTACCTCTAATTGTAATCATAACCCTAACCCTAGACCCTAACCCCGATCTTACTACTAGCGTTAATCCAAACCTAATCCCAAATTTATCTCATACCCTAACCCTACCCTATCCCAAATGTTAATCCCAAACACAATCTTCAACCCTAACCCTGACCCTAACCCTATTCATAATGTTAACCCCAATCCTAACCCTAACCTAACTCTAACGCTAACCTTAATCCTAACCATAACCCTAACCATAATAATTTTGACTTCCATGTTCCACTGCAAATGCTACTAGCATATAATATATATAAAAATACTGAGAGATATCCTTCTCGAAGCATCTATTGTACTTTTATATGACTAATTCATTATAAAATAGACGACGCGAATGGATATCTCTTAATGTTTATATATATATATATATGTTTAAAGGAAAACTAGGGGAGAGAGGCCCATAATGGAGCAGGGGATAGAAGTAGTCCTTAGTGGGCCCCATAGTGGAGCATTTTAATATCTAATTACGAAACACTTTTTATCCATAAAGTACGCAAAGTGACAAATCATGTGATGCCACATCAGTGCACCAATAAAACATGACTTAGTGCACCACTATAAGTCTCACTTTTTTTTTGGGCCTTTTTGAAGACCTCAACAAAAAACATGTTGATGTGGCATCATATTTGATGATGTGGCCCTAAAACGAAATATAGAAGCACATGAGTTGCCAAATAAACTGTTATACAAAATTGAGAGTGATTTGAAATTTCCACATAAGATTTTGAGAAACGCAAAGTTAGGGTGCTCCACTATGGGTCCCTCTCCCCTGAAACGGATTATTATTGTTATTTTGGTCTCCACGGACAAATACAATTTCTGTGCAGTCTCCACGATGCTTTCGCCCTTATCCACGTTGCGAATAATAACACCCAATAAAATGAATTTTATAGATTTTTTATAAATAATATTTTGCAAGAACCACTCGAAGGAACAATTGGGTGGATGATCAACCTCTGCGAGCTATGGCCGCTGTCATTTCCTGCTTATTTTCACGCCATCATTCTCTGCAAACTAATATCCCAACCAAAGTGTGCATCCTTCCTTCTTCCACTTCACATAGCAATGTGCTCTGTCTTTGGAAGCGTAATTCCAAACACACACTTGGGTTCACTTGCATTTCTCAATTTAGAACATCTGCAACATGTGTGTTTAAACTCAAAGCATCTTCTGCTGCAGCACAGGAGACTGAAAACAGTGCAGAAGAACTTGTAGACTCTCTTCTTTCCATGGTATCTCATTCTCTGCCCCTATCATCATAAACCCATGTCTTAAAGCATCTTTGATGTTTTATAAATACATCACAGGTCGTTTTAGAAGCCTTTTCTTTATTAAGGTCCGTGCAAGCCTTTAAACAGCTGTAGCACATTTCTGTTTAATGTAGGAAGTAAAGAAAACAAGGAATTGGGTATTTTTATAGGTGGAAGGAACAGACAGAGGTGCCATGCTAAGTAAAGAAGAGCATGCAAAGGTAGCTGGGACTGTCTCTAAATTGGAGCAATTTTGTATACCAGAGCCTCTCAAGTCTCCACTTATATTTGGAGGTAAGAAATCGCAAGGCAATGTGGAATAGGGTTGTTGGGTTTTTTGTTTAGCAACTATTTTAATAAACTTATAATATGCAAAAGGTGACTTGTCATTGTACAATTTTCACAGTTAGCTGAGAAGTATCAAATTTAATTTATTCCGGCTACAGATGGGTCATGAGGTCAAACCGCTCGAGTAGGAAACTAAAAAGAAAACACTCTTTTATAGCTTTCTTTGTTCTTGCAAGGGGTTCTTGAATCCCATATTGAGGTTCTTTGTTCTTGTAAGCCGTGACCCGAACAATTACCGAAGGTTAATTGGAAGCTAACTACTCGCTACGGCAAAATTTTTATTTAGGGAGAAACCAGCCAGCTCTGCCACATTCGCCAGGCTGCATTAACATAGAGATCACTTTATTAAATGCTCAATCCTATTGCTAAACCATTCAGTTAAGACAATTCCTCGCTAAATATATTACAAAATGGGAAATATCAGCATTAACTCACAGGAATCTACCACTTTATTAAGCGAACTAACTTATCGCTAGACCACTCCCTTACAGAATATTCTGCGCGCCTATTACAAAATGGAAAATATCAGAATTTTTTTTGTTTTTGTAAGAACATGCTATTAATATACCTCGTATTTACCACAATTGAAACATTTTTTTTTGCCTTCCTTTGGCTTAGAGCTGAGGTTTGAGGGTTACCTATTCTGCTAAAGTTGCTTCGGAGTTGCATTAGGTTTTGTCCCTTGATTTGTTGCCTCTTGGAAACCAAACCTTGGTTGGATTTATGCTTCATCCCTATTGGCTACACTCTGGAATTCCAATGCAATAAAACCTAAAATGTTAGGCATCCAGGTCTAGAACCCTAATTGATTTTGGACTTGGCAAAAGAAATATCATCTCAACTTATCTTAGAGTAAAATGAGAAGATTGATAAGATCAAGTACTCCTTGGATGGGTGCACATGCTACATACAACCTGAACATAATTATAAGATTTCAGATAATTCATAATTGCAAGGAATATCTACCTAGGAACAAATGCCTTGAAGCTATTTACAATAACCTTGTTGCTCAAAGAAATTACATAGACTTAGAATGCAATGAACAAAACTCCACTATTCCATTCATCTAGTGAGTAAACAAAAAATGCAATGAAAGTTGCATTTATAGAAAATACAAGGAGGAGAAGAGGACGACAACTCACCCTCCAAGAAGTGTAACTTGCAAGCAATGAGGTGACCCCCCACTCTCCAAAAAGGGAAGTGTAACTTGAGTAAACAAATTATCTAAATAAGCTTAACCTATTGTGTAATAAATTCATAACATTGCATAATAAATGCATAACTGTACCCCTCAACTTGCCCCCTCCTTTAAGTGCAAGAAAAACCTCTTAAAATCTGCAACCTCGTGGCTGTAGATGACTGATAACAAAAGTCAAAAGTCTAAAACCCTAAAAATCAGCAATATGAAAATGGTATGGTGGCAATGACACTGAAAGTCTTCTACAAAAATCAGTAACATTAGAACTATGGAGGTTCGAAATAGCCAAACAATGACTCAAAATCATTCAACAATAGTAAAAAAAATCTCTTGAAACCCTTAAAAATCAACAATATTATAATTGGAAACACTTGTATGGCTGTAAATGGAGGAATGTAATGGTTAGAAATGATGATGACAGTAGCTCCAAAGTTGAAAATGATGATGACAGTAGTCCTTGATATGTTTCCTTTACAATATAGCTGTATTATGCTATTGCTACTCTCCCCCATTATGTCTTGTTTGTAATCTTTTGCAAGAATATCTAATTTTGAAGTTATTCTAGTAAGCTTATGTTGAACTACTTTGATATTACTGTGAACACCTTCTCGAATCGTTTCAATGGTACCGATTTCTACTTCTTTAATAGGAAAAATGCCTCCAACATGTCTCATTCCTATCTCTTGATGAAATCCTCTGCTTAGGGGCAATCTTAAAGGTATAACATCAAACACCACAGTATGCTTATCCAATATAAACGAAATATTATCATGATGAAGTGTCCCACCTATGGATGAAGCCACAACTTTCTCTATTGAATGTGCAGTCCAAACTGTTTGTTTCATCCTTTTAGCTATGACAACTCTTGGGGCTCTCTCTTCAATGCCCCAGAGTACTAACTCTTTTCCCTTGAATTTCAATGTAATGTCCCCCCTTGTCTACTGTTTGATTTTTTTTTTTTTTTGTTGCTTTCTGATTTTTTTTGTGTTTTACTTGCCAAGACATGCAATATAACAAAATCTGAAAACTAACTAGATAATAAAGAAAACACATAAACCAAATGCAACCCAGATTATTATTTAGCAAATTAAACTCAAATGAAACATACCCATTTGTTGCTATTGAAAGTTGTAGGTCTGATCATACATAACCAGCAAGCTGGTGCTTACAAAAATGCCCACAAATCATCAAACCCTCGCTTCTCCACCACAAATCTAGTATGCAGCCATGAAGCAACCCTAGACGCCACAAATGGAGGTGATAGCAGCTTGAAAACCTAGGCGTTTTGCTTAGGAGGAAGCCCACATCCCTGCTGCAGCTGTATGGTCTTGTGGAGGTGTACGGCCAGCATAGAAGTCACCAATATGAAATTTTTCTGCTTTGAAATGCTGCCAATATCTTCACAAATCTGCTGTCAAATTATCTCCTCAAAACCCTTCAACAAACTCTCAAATAATTTCTGCAAATGATCAATGAAGTCACCAACATAACCCCTGAATGGAGCTATCAGCAAATCACCCTTGGGATGTCTTTCAATCCTATAGATGACGTTTCTCGTGAGGGATTTTGTCCTCACAAAGCCAAATATTCAGTCAACCAGCAAAACCCTTCTTCAAAATCTTCTTAGCATGAAAAAGCAAAAAAGCACAAAGAATGCTTTTATACCTCTCCCAATTTCCCACACCAAAGTTGGCTTTTTGATTTTTAAAAAAAATTCATTTTCCCTCCTTATAACCCCTTTAAGTTGGGCGACCAACTTCATGTGATAAAATAAATTTTTTTAAACCCCTTATAATGCCTTTTTATCATAAAGTCATTTAAAAAATTAAATATATAAATAACGCATAAAGTTAAATATTTTAAGTTAACTTTATTATTAACGTTATTTAAACTTAATACTCAAGACCATGATAAATGCCAAGATAAATCCATGGTAAGAATCCACCAACATGCCCAACATAGAAATATCGCCAATTGACCAAGTTGGTGACCACCCTGTGACTTACTAAAAATAGTGTGGACAAAGTGTCCAAATAATGCTCCAGAAGGTACACAACGAAAACCCTAGAATACACTGAGCTGGGAAACAACAATTACCCCCAAATGATTGACTGACAATCCACGAATGCTCTTAGAGGGGCCCCCTAACCATCCTGTTACTCTACAGGGACCAAGTGATAGACTAACCACAACACCTATTGACTACCTAGGAAGGGGACATTACATTCAACTCCATAGCGAACTCTTTAATAGAATGTAACCATTGCATGCCCAACACTATGTTGGTATCTTCTAGACTCATGCCATAAAAGTTATTACAAACCTTGTGTCTATTCAATGTGATGACAAACTATCGTTCCTTCTTGGTGCAAGGAATAGCGAAGTCATCTTGTAGTTTCTCATCCTTTGCAAACTCTTTTTCGTACATCCAAGGGCGGTAAACCTATTTGTAGCATGATTCCAAGAAAAAGATGGAAAACTCGGCTGGACTTGCTGCGCACTCATGAGCCCCAGGTCGTGCTGAGTCAACTCAGCACGGACTCGAGAGTTGAGTCTAGGAGAGTCCCAAGCTTGGACTCCCGAGTCCGTCTGAGGCACTCACGCGAGTCCTGGGCTCGGACTCCCGAGTCTCATGCGTGGACTCGCGCCGGTGACTGTGGGCGAAGAATGAGGTTTTAAAACCTCTTTTTTGTTTTCTTCTTTCATTTTACTCCTCCATTTTGCCCAAAACATGTGTAATCTTTGAATTATGACAAATTGATAATCAAATTAGGCTCTTATGTTCCCTAAATGTATTAATTTTTTATTTTTTTTAAACTACGGTTTTTTTTTTTGCCGAGTTTTTTGCTGAGTTCGTGCTGAGTCTCGAGTCTGAGTCCTATTTTGGGCTGCCGAGTCCACGCTGAGTCCGAGTTTTCCAACTTTGCACTACACTATGCTTAGTCAAAAAATCTTGAATATCAAAATGACATCTATTTTGCTTACCACCTTCCAACATCAAGCATCTCATTGTCCTTGCAGTTGCGATTACCTCCATTATACCATAGTCTATATTATGCATCATAACTTAGTCTTCAATTGTAGAACTTAGCTCCAAGGAATGACCAATGAATTGTGAGGATTGAACCTTCAAAAGTCTGTTAGCATTCATAAAATTTTGTATATGATTGTCCATGAGCTTTCTTTTTATCCAAATCATGGGTTGAAGAAATCATTATAATTAATGGTATTGATCTCCATAAAGCCTTTATCCTTTTTGTACCTCAAAATATTACTTGGATCCCATATGCATAAACGAATTTGAATTTAAGTAAAATAATCTACATGCCCTATATTGTAAGTTGTATCCTTCACTATTTCACCATTTTTAAAATGCTTCCCATGATGACAAGAACATTGTAATGACATGCTATGAAACAATAAATCTGAAATATGACCATCTTTTTCCTACCTTGAGTTGTAATCAAAGTGATCATCTTCATTTGCCGATACATGAGTTGTTGAAATATTCTCTTCAATTGCATGCCCATCAACATAGCTACTTTGGAAATCAATCACATATGGTAATGACTCACCCTTTGGAAGATTGATAGATCGTTAACGAAGTGGCACATTTTTTTTTCCTCTTGGGCTCTTTGCATGCAAGTAATGCCCTTTTCTCCTTGACTTCATAAAAAAAATTGGTATACACATTCATTAGAATTCAATAAATGTAATATCCCCAATTGGATAGAACAATATTTTTGCGAATTTTCAGTTTGACACATGTATCATTTTGTCAAACAATTTGCATGTTAACTGAGAAGTTGTGTTTCCAATGGTTTTATAGTTTGCAATTCATACATATAAATTCAATAGGTAGACAACATCATAACTTACATCATTCCAAACTGAGAATCCATACATTACATTCGAATGAAGTGTCTAACACTTACATATAAATTTCTGAGCAACAGAAATAACAGTAATAAGCAAACTCAGAAATGCAAGGTACAAATTATAGCATTTAAATACCCATTTTTGGCATTGAACCACAGTACAATGGCAGCTCTTGTAGCAGTCCCACGGCCGGAAAATTTTAAGCAACTGAGAAGAATGGATGACGGTGAATGACAGCAGGCTACCTTCAACAAATAACCATGCCCAGCAACTCCATAATTGTCCAGCTCTTCATGTCCTTCCTCACATAGGCCGCCTAAGGCGCTGGTAACCCTGTCCAAGACCAGGTTCACGCCCAACAGATGTATTCATGCCTCTCCTTAGTGAATACGACAGGCAATGGCAAGATATTGCAGTCTGAATAGGGCCCGCACCCTCCAACAGTCCCCACGGCCTTTGCCAAGGGCTCACGACTTCAAGGAATAGCCTGACGCCTCCACACAAAGAATGGATACCAGCTACGTCAGAGTTAGAATAACCAGCAGTCAATATGATAGTCTCATGCCCAAGAGTATCCTTCAACTTCCACGATTTCCCTGTATGCAAATACTCCACTGAAATGTGTACATCAATAAATATATTCACCCAACAATCTGGTTGCCACAGTCTGAAAAGGCTAGCAATATGAACTACTATGCAAATTGTCCAACTTGCCTGTAATCCAACATCCAATGCAAATGCTATTTCGTTACTCCACAAATTTAGAAATATTGGTCACTTGAGATCTCTGCCTGCAAATGCCTATGATAATTTGTCTTGCCTAGCAAGACACAAATTATCTAATCATTCAATCCACTCATTGAAGCACCAATGCGAATCCTGTCTGAATTCGCCTGTAAGAGAATTTGGGTTTTCGTCCAAATCTATGTTCTTGGAACTTAAGGGTTTCCACCCTCAAGCTATCTGTAAGCTAAGCTCTCCAAATTTCGTAAATCTCCAAAAGATAATAATTTCTCAAGATGATCAAATGATTCGCCTTCATCCCTTTTTAAAGGCTTAGCTCAACTTCTAGAAGATTCCCTTTTAGTTTCCCGCCAAAACATATTAGCACTTAAATATAAAGTGGCTTTATTAAAATAACTTTTAAATATTCCTTGGCATCACTTTATTTCACCTCATTAATATAATTATTTAATATTATTACCTTATTTAATGCACTTTTTGCCAGGCAAGATTAATTTTAAATAATTAAATTAATTAATCTCAGTAAGGCGAGTTGGAAAACGGGGACATTACAATAAAGCATCCTCTTTTAACAAAGTCTCACCTTCAACTTGCATGGCACAACTCTCTTATCCCTATGTGATAGTATGTTTTGTAGCAATGTCTTATGTAGTGTCCCCGTTTTCCAAGTGATCCCCTAACGGGGTACATTAGCTTATTTTATTCCCATAAGCTAAGATTAATTAATTAAATATTAAATTGTCCCAAGTCACATTTTGGACATTTATATTTAATTAATTGCTCGAGGACAAAAACCCTTGGGTTTCAAGGTGGATTGGATGAAAACTCAATGCCATCTAGAGTGGATTCATTGTAGAGTTCACACAGAGCTTCATCGATCAGTTGGAGAATTTGTGAAATCTTTTACAAAGACAAATTTTGGGGTTTGATTGGTTTGAAGATTTTTAATGGAGTAATTTTGTTTGGCCTTATGGATAATATTCATTAATTACAGTATTCACAGCTTCTCATAAGCCAGCCGCACCATGTTCAGTAGGAATACTTTAATCATTTGTAGACATAATAAAAGGGGAAAATTTATTCATGTATCTAGCTGCCAAAAGCATACAGACCTGGGCACGAAAATATAAATGATTGTCTATTTCTTGTGCGTCCAACTCTTGAAGGGATGCAAATATAATATTTTGAGGCTATGAGAGTAAACGCAGGGCCATGGACAAAGAGCAGTGCTGACTATTTAATCATTTATGGGAGGTTGCGACTTGTTCTGAGCACATAGGAGTGACATCCAAGCCATTGGTAGAGAGCGTGATGTGGTTAGCCGCCCATCTTGAAGAGACGTGTGGGGTGTGATTCCTCTAGTAATCCACCATGCCTTTTTGCTGACCACCATACCTTTTGTTGGCCATTGTAACACATTTGGAGGACGTGGATGATATGCAAGGAAAGAATATAATATTGGTGACAAAGCAATTGTGTATGCAAGCATTTTGTTATTACTTCTGCTCAGAAATAGTATGAGTAATTTTATAATCTGTTCTTCAATATATATCACACTGCCTTAAGGAATTTAATATATATATACCAGTTTTAGAAGTTGCAAATTGTTTATCATAATGTCTCCTTAATCCTGTGACTATTCAATTGAAGAAGTGAAGGAAATAAATTGTCAAACAACTTTAAATCCTTTATATCAATTGTTACGTTCCGAAAAATTTCATTTGCCCTTGCACGTCAAGTGTTTGACAGAATGCCAATGCAATGAAATTGTGAAAAGTGTTTAAAATTGTGCATAGAGATCTGGGTTAGTTCTTTAGATCTTATGGCTTCAATGTCGATTGTTCTTTTTGCTTCTTGCCTTCCTCCTTAGCTGCTTTTCATATTCACCCAAGCATCTGTGCATCCTTGCATATTGAACTTTTAAAATCTGTTTTATATCTATGAAGCAATTGAGGATAACCACAAGTGGGTTTGTAGATCTTCCTCTCCGATTTCCCATTATGTTGCTTTAAAATTTAGATTTAACCTATGCTAATTTGATACCATTGTAATGTCCCCAATCAGACAACTTTAGGAAATAGATGAAATATCAAACAATCTACTGTAATGTCTCCACACCAATTTATTTTTTGATTTTTCAATATGGGAAATACAAATGCATGTCTTGGCACTTTCTGATCACCAAGTTCCTAGTGTGGGCAAGGTGAGAGCATACGTTGTTTGGACAACACACATTCTATCTAGATGAATGCAGTGCTGAAATGAAAAGGTGGTAAGCTGACTAGAGCATGTAGGTGGTAGAGCCGACCCAAATCAACACCTCTTTGATGGACAAGCATGCATAGAGAATGCAAAGCCACTGGTAGATTACAATAGAATTTGATCAAGCCAAAATGATTGGTTGCATGCAGATCCAATCAATGCCAAAACGGACTTGAAATGCAAAGGGGTCTAGCGGTGAACCGACCAAGACCTTCAATGATAAAATGCATTAATCGGTAGAAAACCATTTGATTCAACGTTATCATTAAATGCACTACTCTCTAGTGGTCCTACTATCTAGAGTTACAAAATCATGAGATATGAACTACAAATGTCTATATTGAAAGGAACAAATTACCCAACATGGTAAGAGCATTATGCTCATAATCAGATACACTGCTGCAACACAACATTAGTTCACCAAAACCAGAATAGAGGCAATGATTAGTTAATGTTGATTGAACAACTACACCATTGAAACTAACCTTTGAATGTTGATAAATTACACAAGTGTGGACTGAAAATATCAACTGCGCTGATACCCCTTAAGTCTGAACCGAACTACCTCTTGCAAGTGTCTCTTTTGAGTCATCATGACATTCACAAACACTAGATATGGACTGTGCATTCACCTAAATCTGAACTGAACTTATATCAGACCTGGAGGGCTTAGTAAACAACAAATACAGAGGATGATACAGCTGCATAGCTACTTAAATTCCAACATTCAATCAAATCTCACCTTTCTCAGTCATACCTAGTATAGAAAATGGTGCAAACAGCATGAAACAAGGAGAATACTGAGGGAAAAGACAGCAGTTCTGCCCAATAACCACACACATACCTCCAGTCAATAGTATGGCCCAAAAATACCACTCCGATATATATTTAAGAATGGTACAACCTTCTCTTGAAACTTGTACCACCTCAATGCTAACACTAAAATCATCAAAGTTATTCAAATTACACTAAACTGAAACTCAATCACTGGAAACCTAAGTTATCGGTTTGGTTTTGGGTTCGGGTTCGGGTTCGACAAACCAGTTCGCTGGTTCAGTAAACAAAATTTTTGGGGTTGGGTTCATTTTGGGTTCGGTAATACAAAAACATATAAAAATCAGAAATATATACATATTTGCAGCAGTAATTAAGTTCAGAATACACCACCATATTAATAGTCAAATAACATAGCAAAAATACACCACCACTTTATACTCAAATGTCATGATATAGATTCATTTGGCATATTTTATCGCTTCCTCTTCAAACATAGGATTTGAGGAGAATATGTATCCAAATTTTGGATCTAAGAACGTGTTGTGCATTTGTTTGAGCTGTCAAAAGTAGGTATGCACAACTTGCCTAACCTTCATTGTAAGTCCTAGCTGTGGGTTCCTCTCTCTTTCTTGGGTCTGTTTCTTAGCTTCAATTGGCAAAAATTGGTAAGAGACATTGTTTCATGAGATTATTCCTAAGAGATCTATACTCATTTAGGTAGTCCAAATAGCTCTGTCCTACATTCTTCTGTCCCTCTGACCATCTAGGTCTTCTGCTCTATCCAAAATTTAGGCATCAGGGGTCTAGTTACTGATCCTATTATTGTTCTGGTATTATTATTATTGTTGTTGTTTGCAGAGTTAATTGCATCACTGTTCATATTTTCAACATTTGTGTCAATAACTTGGTCAACTGCTGCTGTCCCTGTATAAGTGCATTTAGTTGCTGCTCTATATTAATGTCCTCATGTGAATTTCTTTTATCTTTGTTTGCCATAATTTCTTCTACTTCCAAATCTGCAAATGGAAATCCTTCTGTATTTTCCAAACATTGAAATTGTGGCCTTTTGAGTTCTATCTGATAGCACTTGTTTATTCTATCACTTGGATGCATATGGAGTGTATTTCTGCATCAATCTGTTAGAGACCCAACAGGCTGGTAGGAAAACTAGCTTAGATACCAGTAAAATATCCCTAACTGATTTTTTTGTATTTTTGACAAATGTTTGACAAAATGCTTATGAACTAAATAAATGCAAGAAATTGATTTACTTTGGTCTAACCACAATTCACGCAGCTATAAAAAAAAATATTAATGGTATTCAATTGAAATTTATCTCAAAACAGCTACACACGAAGACAACACGTATCTATTTCATGTGTTAGAGGCAAATATTAAGGTTAGAGGGAATAAATTTGTCTTTAAAAGTCAACAAAAAGTAAAAAAAATTAATTAAAAATTGCAAAACACGTTGAAAAAGTCCGCCTAGGCGCAAATTCTACCCGGGTTCAAACTAGGTTCGAAAAAAACGGACCCTAGCCGGACCCACAGTCAAGGTTTCAAACCCTGGTCGAACCCACAGTCGATTTTTCGAACCCATAGCGAATTTGATGGAACCGGACCCGAATTTCAAACCCGGACCGAACCCGTATCGAATCCGGGCTTTCGAGGGGCGAACCCAGTAACTTAACTGGAAACAATTAAGTATTATATTGAGAAATCAAAATACATAAAAAATTCTTATTCTTAGTAGCAAACTAGAAAATAAACTCAATGTTCAGCACAATGGCAATTCTAGAGTGAAACCAAACATCTAGATAGGAGAGTTTTTGTCCCCAAAACTAGATTTACTAAAGGGTTTTCATCCTTAAGTAAATAGAAGAACAAGGTTCATTCTTAGAGAAAACAATGAAAATTTAAGAGTAACCCTTATTCTAAAGACCCAACCTCCTTTTATAACCTTTTCAAAGTTATTTAAGAAAAAACACACTTTTTGTTTTTCCATTGTTTTTTTGAAAAATCCTTTTTTTGTTGTTTTAAAAATAAAAGTTTTTTTCTTTTTTGTTTCTTTTTTCGAAAAAATGTGTTTTGTTTTTTCATTGTTTTTCAAAAAAATATTTTTCCTTAATAAAATAATACAAAGTGTCCTTATGACCACTTTTTAGCACCTTGAGCCTAGTGACACTTTATCTCCACACTTAAAACACCTTTTTAAATAATCAAATATGAGATGCCAATTAAAATATTAATCAAAGGTACCCTTTTGACAACTTAATTTAATTATTTAACATGTTTTCCTTTTACTAGCACCCAATAGCCTATGGGAAAAACTTAAGAAAATAGGCTAGGGGTTACCAGTAGCTTACACTTGAGAAGGAGACATTACATGTGCAAGCTGAAATGGTAAACAAAAAACTAAATGCCCAATTGGAGATGACAAAATGTGACTGAAATAAATGTTGATTAGCATAGTTTACATAATCGCAGGTTAATCGCCGAGTGGGCGATTAATCGCCAGTTTTTTCACAAAACGATTAAATGCTACCTTTACTTGCCAGCTGCTACAGTGAAAAAAATTGCTGATTGTTGCAGAGTAATAGCGGGGAAAAAATGAGCATTAATTGCCATTTGGTCGCCAATAAATTTGCTGCATTTTTTTGCCGTGTTTTTGCATGGATTTTTATGTTTTTTCACGCGTTTTTTTAGCGATAAATTCTACTTAAACCCCCGAATTTACATCTTTTTTCACATCCGTGATTTTCCCATCGATTTTGGCACGATCAAGGCTTCAATTTCAGCGCGAACTTGAAGGTTTTGGCATTGCAATTTGCAGCAGCAGCTATAGGTTAGGGTTTTTTATCTTTTCCTAGTTTCATGTCTTTTTTCATGGCTTCATTATTTCGAATCATGTAAAACATCATCATAGCTATGTTCAAAACTTCTCAAATTCCCGGCTGTGTTCACGGCTTCCTTATTTTTAAAAGCTTTGTGAGTTGAGTTGTGACTGTAACAGTTCATGATTATATTTAATATAACTATAAACTATAATATAGTATTTTTTATTTATATACATTATTAATAATAAATATTTTACTATCTATAATATTATTTTTTTGATTGGTAATAGAGTTAATTTTATTAATAAAAAACCAGGTTACATAGCATTTTTCAATACGGCATCATTTTAAATTTTAAAAGACCTACACCACTAAATTTCTAAATAAGAACATCTAGCCTTGCCTCCTATCCACAACACAATCAGCTCCATGAGATACAAATTACAACAACAGAGAAACAATTATCAACCTTTAAACGAAACCTATTAACAAGTCAGAAGATTGAAGCATTGCTTGGTCTTCCCTTTGTTTGTGACCGAAGAACCATTGCAAAAGATTTCTTTTCTTCTTGCTTTGCTTTCTCCCCCTTCACGGTTTGCCAACCGTCTTCCACCCTTGCAGCCTCCTTCTGCCATTTCAATGGTTTGTCCTAGGGACTCTTCAAAGCTTCATTCAATCTACCAATTGCTTGTTGACACTGTTCATCAACTTTTCATTTCCCAGGTTCTTTCTCATACGGCCTCACCACCCCTTTTTTCTCCCAACACTCCGGAGTTGCAGCCCCGTTTTTGAGATCCTTTTCTCCTCCGTTTAGGACAGCATTATCACTATTCACCACCTGACTCACTTGCTTCTCTTTCTCTATTGTATAGTGCTGGGGAGCAACATCTTTCCACCAAGAAGAAAATTTATTTGTTTTGTTTTTGACACATTGAGCAGCCAAGTGCCCAATTTTATAACAAATTCTGCACCTAAAGGGTACCCCCTCATAATCCAGGGGCTACACCCAACTGCCTTTCGAAGTTTTTCTCCGGATCTCTTTCGGTAACTCTCTAGACACGTCTATTTCCACCAAAATCTGGGCAAAAGTCAAATGTAGGAGATTTGAGGACCCCTCATCCATCATTAAGAAGCTTCCTAAAGAGTTCCCTATAGCCTCCAAGCAAGAATCAAACCAAAATTGTAAGGGAAGGTTAGGAAGTCTCACTCAGAGAGGAACCTTCTCAAACACTTCAGTGGCTGGGTTAAAAGCCGGATGCCATGGCTTTAACGGCAGAGGGTATTTCTCTTCCCACTCCCAATGATAGTCACAGAGGATCTTATTTCTATCCTGCTCCTTTTCAAAAACCACAATGAAGAGACCTTTTGCCATGGGGTATATTTGAACATACCCTTCCAAGACAAGCTTCCATTGGTTGGAAATCCACTAGTGGAGATCAGACAAGCTTGGCCAAAAACCCCTGAATCTCCCAATCAAGCCCAGCCTAGAAAAAACTCTCATTAAAAGTCACTTCTTGCTCCAGCTCACCATCTAGCTCCATTGTGAGTGTTTTAGGTGACGTAGACAAGGTAGATTCTCCACCTCCCCTTCTTGTCGCTGTTTTGGTTGGATGCTTAAATGTCTGAGAGGGTCCAATTTAGTTCCCCCTAGCCCCAGACGCCTTAGATCCCTTAACACTTCCAAAGCCCTCAGTGACGAAAGCTTCATGTTTTCCACTCTTCTGACCTCTTTGTGCAGACAGGGCATCGCCATCCAATCTAACGCCGCCTCCACTGTGGCTTGATATCTGCACGACTTTCTCTGTTCTGTTGCCATGAGCCAAGTTCTCTCAGTTGCAAATACTATTGACTCGAAAACCACTGAGCTTCCCCTGAGAAGCCTTCCCCAACTGGTTCACTACAGGCAAAAACCTAGCCTTTGTAGACAACAACAGTCGACCGTTAACTTCTATCGCCCCTCTCTTTTATATATGTATTTGATTCATAATATATTAAATTGTAAATTTTAATAAATATTATAATATATATTAAAATTTAAAATTTAATATATTATGAATCAAAAAAAATATTATAGACTGTAATATATTTATTATTAATAATGTATATATATTGGCTTTCTAAGATGGGATTTTATTATTTATTTATATACATTATTAATAATAAATATATTACAGTTTACTATCTATAATATATTCTTTTTTTGATTCATAATAATGTAATATATTAAATTTTAAATTTATATATATATATATATATATATATATATATATATATTATGAATCAAAAAAAGAATATATTATAGATTATTAGATAGTAATATATTTTTTATTAATAATGTATATAAATTGGCTTGCTAAGATGGGATTTTATTATTTATTTTTAAATTTACAATGTACATACTTTGCAAAAAATAATGATTTTATATGAATTTCGTTTATAACGAAGCCATGAAATCAAAGATATGAAATTGAAAACTGTAGCTGGGTTGTGAATGTGATGATTCAAACTCAAAGTAACAATGAAAGTTTATAACTTAATAGACTTCTAGTTCTGCTTATTAAACCCTCGTTTCAGCACTACTTTGTTTCAAACTTTCATGATTCATCATTCATGCATAGAAATTTTATAACTGGATTAATTTGAATTATAAATGGGGTCAGACTGGATATTTGGCAGTTGGCTGTTGGCACTTGGCAGCGTATGTAACCAGTAACAGTAAAGTAACAATGAAATTTTATAACTTAATCCTTACTCTATTAAGTTATAAAATTTCATTTTTACTTTAGTGTTACTGGTTACATACTCTGCCAACTGCCAAATATCGAGGCATACAAATATCCAGTTACAAAATTTCTATGCACGGCCATGAATGATGAAAGTTTGAAACAAAGTAGTGCTGAAATGAGGGTTCAATAAGCAAAAACAGAGCTCATATCATCATATTTCATCAATATTTTAAAAGTTGAAATTTGAGCATGTTTACTCATATCAATTATCACATATGTATGCAGTTGCACTATGCACATTATCACATTGTATGTAAAGTTAAACAAACTTCATATGGATGATAGTTTAGTTTTAAATTTTTAATTGTTCATAATCATTTTAATCTTTTAGAAGTTGAAATTTGAGCATGTTTACTCATGTGGAGACATCTTAGACCTCAACATCTACGGGTTGAGGTAGATGTCTTTGCATGAGTAAACATGCTCAGATTTCAACTTCTAAAATGATGATGAACAATTAAATAATAAAACTCATACCTTTCATAGATAATTTAATCTTTCATTAATGAGTAAACATGCTCAAATTTCAATTTCTAAAATGATTGATGCTAATATCATAATATGATATCACAATACATTGATATGAAACAAGAAATTGTGTGATTGTGTGCACTGTGTGTATAGATATGTTTGAGTGTGTATATGCATGCAAACTTGGCATCATGTGTATAGATATGTATGTGTGTACAGTTCAGTCTTGACTCTGCATACATACAAACCTACACACACAAACATCATACTTACAACTTACAAGTTACACACACATACTGGAAACTTGCATGCATACAATATTGGAAACTTGCATGCATACAATATTGGATACATATATATCCACACATACACACAACTTTTGTTCATCCACATAGATTACTTGCCCATCTGCGAACTATGATTGAAAGTCTCAAAGTACTTTTATAGTGGAATATCTGCAATAAATTATTAAATACAGTATAATTTTGAGCAATTGCTATGTAATGATAATCTGCTGCTCCCACTTGCAAATTTGCAGCAGTCAACAAGGTTAGGAGTTAGGACTTAGGACTGCAATGCCAATTTGCATACAAGTAAATTAAATCAATGTGCATCCAACAAAAATTACAAATATTAGAATGAAAAAACTGAAATTAGATAATGATTGAATAAAGTTAAATAATTAGTTGATTGTTCCTTTGTACTAGATTTATTACAACTTACAACTTCTAATATATTTATTATTCAACTTCTAATATTGTAGGTTAATATTTAATCACAATGGCATCCGACTCTGCATCTGGTTTGGACTCAGTTGCCACAAGTCAAGCCATTGAAAGGAGACCCCCTAGTAGCCATGCCTACTTGGAAACATGGTTATTACAAGCCAATACTAGGGAGTGTTATTTGTACTCATTGCAAAAAGAGGGTTAGTGGAGGCATCAATCACCTCGAATACCATCTTGTTGGTATTCCATGTCGTGATTCAAAGGCATGTGAAAAAGCCACTGAAGAGGTGCAACGGGAGATGTTAGCTGTTCTTGCAGCACTTGAAGAAAAAAAAAATAGAGAGGGAAAAGACAAAAGCAGCCATGCAAGAAGCCATTGCTCCTAATTTGGCTGAAGATTCTGGGGTGAATATGCGGGCTCTAGTTGCAGTCCACGTTTACATGCCGGTTGTGTTACCCCATCCACTTCATCCAGTTCGAGCAAATTCCAGTTTTTTGTGCCTAGAAATGTTCCAAGATCACAACCTTCATTGGAAGGTATTGGGTGGAATAGGGAGGTGCACAAAGAAGCAGACAAGGCTTGTGCAAATTTTTGGTTTTATAACAACCTTCCCTTCAATGTGGCAAAGAGTCCATATTGGGAGAGTTTGGTGACAACATTGACAGTTGCAGGGAAAGGGTACAAGGCCCCTAGTCCAAGAGATCTAAGTGGCAAGTTACTTGAAGATGCTATTGTAGATGCAAAAGGAATTGTGGAAGATGAAAAGAAGCAATGGAAAAAGTATGGATGCTCAATTCTTTTAGATGGTTGGACAAATGGAAGAAACCACACTCTTATCAATTCTATAGTGGCTTCAAATGGTGTGATGGTTTTTCTAAAGTCAATTGATGCCTCCAACATAATAAAGAACGCAAAAAATTTGAGCTTGATGTTGGAGCAAGTTGTTTTAGAGGTGGGCATAGAAAATGTTGTCCAAGTTATTATTGACAATGCAACAACATATGTGGCAGCTAGTAGATTGCTTCAAGTGAGGCATCAAACAATTTTGTGGACCCCTTGTGCAATGCATTGCCTTGACCTTCTTTTGGAGGACATAGGCAAAATTGACTAGGTGAAACCAATTGTAGAACAAGCAAGAGACATAACAAAATATATATATGATCACCCATGGGTTCTTCAATTGATGAGAGATCACACCAAGGGGAAAGAGCTTGTGCAATCGGGTGCTACAAGGTTTGCAACTAATTTTCTAACGTTGCAAAGTATCACTGGTTTATTGACTTCTTTGAAGTAGATGTTCGTGAGTCAACCAAGGGTAGACTCAACTTACTCAAAGAAGGCTGATGGAGAAAAGATTGTAGCAATAATCTTTGATGGTCAATTTGCAACTAGAGCATTAGAGATTGTCAAGGTAACTTCAACTCTAATGAATTTTCAGATTTAATCCTTTATTCTTAATTTAAAATTCTATAAGTATTTTTGTTTCATTACTAGAAGGTGTAATTTGAATTTGGTTTACTTTTGTACTTATAGGTGACCTGAAAGCTATTGGTGAGGGTCTTGGCGCTTTGCGGATAGCAAGAAAAATGTGATGGGATATCTTTTATGAGGCAAATGGATAGCTTAAAGAGGCCATCCAACACTATTATAGGGTATGCAAATAGGTTTACCCCT